>CAJQZJ010034413.1:2410305-2547463 GCA_907164525.1 Lophiomys imhausi
CACACACACACACACACACACACACACACACACACACACACACACACGAGAGAGAGAGAGAGAGAGAGAGAGAGAGAGAGAGAGGAGAGAGAGAGAGTTTAAAAGTTAAAATTTAGAAAACAAAGGTCTGAGCACTGTGTATATTCATTACTACTGACAACCTGTAGCTGAAAGTGAGTGACACTTTTATCCTCATTTCCTATGTGAGGAAACTGAGACATCCGTAAGTTGAGTAACATGGTTGTTAGGTGCCAGAGTTCAAATTTGGCCCCTGGCAGGTTGACACCAGAATTCACATTGTTAGCTACTATGTATGTCCTACTAATACAGCCAGAGGAAACTGGTACACTGCAAATACAATTGTCCTTGTCCCCTTGTTACTCATTTCCAGACACGCCTGGAACTACTGTTGTGCGCCAGTCTCTCTTTCCCCTAAGGGCCATTTCAGGCTTCTCTGCTTTCATCCTATTTATTTATTTATTTATTTATTTATTTATTTATTTATTTATCTATTTATTTATTTATTTATTTATTTGTTTGTTTGTTTGTTTGTTTGTTTATTCATTCATTCATTCATTCATTCATTCATTCATTCGTTTATTTGTTTGTTTGTTTGTTTGCTTGTTTGTTTATGTGTTTATCAAAACAAGGTTTCTCTGTGTAGCCCTGGCTGTCCTGGACTCAATCTGTAGACAAGATTAGCCTTGAACTTCACAGAGATAGGCCTGCCTCTGCCACCCACGTGCTGGGATTAAAGTCCTACGCCACCACACCGGACAGCTGTGAACTGCCGTGTGGGTGCTGGGACTTGAACCCTGGTCCTTTGGAAGAACAGCCAGTGATCTTAACCGCTGAGCCATCTCGCCAGCCCCCTTCTCTGCCTTCATCTTGTTGTGCTGCCTGCATTATTGTGTCACATCCATCAGCTTTGAATTCAAGTGCTTCTCATTGTCCTGACTGCATTTGGCAGCCTGATCTAAGAATATTGGTCTTGGCACCACTGACCTAGAAACACCACAGGAAACCGACCTGGTAATTATTCTCTTGGCACTGCTCACCATAGCCTCATGACCATATCCAATTGTTCTCTACAAATTTATATCTTGAAAACTTTCAAATCTTCAGAACACTTTAAGTAATAATATAGTGAATACAACATATCTTTTACATAGCTACAACCACCAAAAATTGGCTTTTACCACCAGATTCAAATGTATGTCTCTATTCAAAACAGTTATGTGCATCGAACAAATTTTCACATATGGCTTGGGTACCAAGACCGCCTAAATTTTAACCATTTACCAGAAATACTCATAAGGCTTAATATCAGGTTATACTTATAGCTAAAGGTTGTTCCCACAAAGGGTACAAAAAAAAAAGCAACAGGAAAAACAACAATACTGAGTGGAAACCTAAAAGACAAAGTATTGGTTTTAAAGTTCTTCTTCATTAGGAATCACACTGGGCAAGATTTCTGTCTGATATCAGATTCTACCAGTTCTAACTTCAAGTCCAAAACTCTTCATGTTCTTAAAGATGTAGTTATTTTTTATTTCACCTGTATGAATGGTTTGCCTACATATGTGTACATATACCAAATACATGTCTTGTGTGTTGAGGCTGCCTTTATTTTCTGTGTATGAATGTTTTGCCTACATGTATGTATGTGTACTAAATACATACGTAGTGCTTGGAGGTTGCCTTTATTTTGGTCTTTTCCACATCTATGTGGCTATTCTCTTTTATATAAGAATGATGTGTTTTCCTCCTCTTCAGAATATATTTGGTAATAGAAATTTATCCCAGAAGATACCAATAAAGCATTAACATGTACCTGTTATTGTGGTTTGAATGGGCATGCCCTATCAGCTTATGTATTTGAACACATGGTCCCAGTCTGTGGCACTGTTTGGGGGAGGTTTAGGAGTTGTGGACTTGTTGGAGGAAGTATGTCACTAGGGGTAGGCTTTGAGAGTTTAAAGAGATGCCATTTCCTTTCATTCTCACTGTTTCATGGTGTAGCTGAGATGTGAGCTCTTAGGTCTCTGTTTGTAGCTCCAGCCATCAAACCTGCTGCCACTAGCAGGCTCTCCCTGCTATTGGAGATCTTAGCCCTGGGAAACCATAAGTCAATATAAACTCTTTCTTCCTTAAATTGCCTTGGTCATGATGTTTTATCACAGCAATAGAAAAGTGACTAATACAGTGATGAGTAGTTAAAATTGCAGCTCATAGCCATTGTCCTATTTAAATCAACACCATTATGAGTTAGTCACTGTAATATAATGGTCAGATAAACCATAACTTATTATTATCCAATTCCATTTGTTGAATCTGCTCCTCTTAGAAGCTTCTTGCTTACTGAAAAAAGTGGAGAAAAATGATGTCCACATTGAATGTGGTCAGTATCTGGCCTGGCACTTTATGTCTGACAGACCCTCCACGGAGTGAGCTATTAGCAGCAATCTGTTCATTCCACTTTCCAATGGGCACACTGAATAGGAAGTGTTCCAAGTAGGCTGTAGGTCTCCTTGAGAACTAAATACTGCATATGGCATTTGTTGAATCATTTATTGTCCACAGCTAGAGATAAATTCATTAGGGGCATTGTTTGCCTGGCAAACTCTTGAGTGCTTTTCCTGTACATGGAGACATGTATGTAAATATGCTGCTTTTATAATCTCAAATTCAAATGATTGCACTGCATTAGGAAATTAATTTGTGAAATTCACTTCTCTTTGCAGGTCAACCCACATGTGTTCATAATAATCACCTAAGGGCCAGGAGGTGGTGATGCACATCCCAGCACTCAGGAGGAAGAGGCAGGTGGATCTCTGTGAGTTCAAGGCCAGCCTGGTCTACAGAGAAAGTTCCAGGACAGCCAGAGATATACAGAGAAACCCAGAAAATTTTCTCAAAAACCAAAATAAGTAAATAACCAAGCACTTAAGAAAGAAACCCAGAAAGTTCTTATGCCAGCTGTTGTCCATGATTCTATTTACTACAAAACATGAGACAATCCAAGGTTTACGAACTACAGAATCCCGAGACACAGAAAGCAGAGCAGAAGGTCAAAACCAAAAGCATCAGGGCTGGGCATGAGGCTCAGCAGTAAAGCCCTTCAGTGCCTGCATAAGACTCTGGGGGTCATTCCTGCAACCACAGAAGCAAAATAAGTAAATATCAATTTTAGATTTTAACTTAAAATATACAGAAAGTTTTAATATTTGTCATCTTTCATAACATTCAGTTTAACACACATGAGCTGAAGACCCCAAGTACTGAAAGGCAGCGCAAGGGGAACATGGAAGGTTGCAGAGTCCATGACAACTGTAGCTTGGCACTACACCTTCTCTCTCTCTCTCTCTCTCTCTCCCTCTCTCTTTCTCTCACTCCCCCTTCTCTGGCTCTCTTTCTTTCTCTCTCTCTCTCTCTGTGTATACACGCAAGGGGCTGTCATCCTCCATCCATTGTTATCCATCTTGTTTTTTGATTCAGGGTCTCTCACTGAGCCTGGATGAATCTGGAGCTTCCCAGTATTTGTCTAGAGGAGCAGGCAGGCAAGGGCTAGAGATGTGCCTGTCTCCAGCCGCTCAGCACTGACACTATGGACGCCTCTTGGCTTTTCTATAGGTGTTGGTGTTACGGAGTTTGTGACTCCTGAGAAAAGATCATAGACTCAATCCAGTTATAACTGAAAGATTTATTGATTAGCTGTTATCAAGATGAACAATCTCTAAGCCAAACTCGAAATTGCCATGAGATGAGGGTTGGGAGAAGGGTTTTTAAAGGAAAAAACCACAAGAAGACCTTCAATATCTACTCAAGCAAGCAAAAACTGGTCTATTCTGCCAAGTTAAGTGGTTAAGGCAACTCAAAACAATCTTTGGGTAGCTCTGTAAGCAAACTGCAGAAACAAAAATGCAGCCTGTCATATCATAACAAGTAGATAGTCACGGCTGCATTTTTTGGGTGAGGGTCACTGAGTTAGGGAAACTGGAAGCTTCCCTTCCAGGGACTGGAGTCAGAGATAAGTGACTAGCAGTTACTAAGATGGCTGCCTGGTATAAGTGGAGTTTCTTTAGCCATCACACTGGGGATGCAGGCTCACACCTGTGTGGCACACAGTTCATCTTCTGAGTCAGTTCCACTCTTTCTTTTTTTTTTTTTTCCTTTTTTTGGTTTTCAAGACAGGGTTTCTCTGTATAACAGCTCTGGCTGTCCTGGACTCACTTTGTAGACCAGGCTGGCCTTGAACTCACAATGATCGGCCTGCCTCTGCCTCCCAAGTACTGGGATTAAAGACGTGTGCCACCACCGCCTGGCCAAGTTCCACCATTTCTTTTGGGGGGCATATAACTGACAAATAAAAACCTCATATAGTTATTATACACAACTTAATAGTGTGACAGGCATAGTGAAATAAACTGATGAACAAACCCAGAGCCTCACAGTTAAAAAAAAAAAAAAGAACACTTAAGATTTAAACAAACAAAGGAAAAACAGTAGGTAATGTGGCTGGACATGGTGATGAATTCTATAACCCCAGGTCAAAGAGATTGAGCCCGGAGGATCTCAAGTGGGAGGCTAACCAGGCTATGTTGCAAATTCGAGACCAGTTGGGGCCACAAAACAAAACCCTGCCTCAGATAAGCAAACAAATTGGGGAATGCTCCAAGAAGTCACATGCCACTCATGGGTGGCTACCACTAATCTCTGTATCTTATTAATATAAGTGCTGCAGAAGCAATCATTCCTATCCTGCTTCTATCATGAACAAAACACAGAGTAACTGATCCAGAACTAGACGGGGTACCAGATCTCTTTGCTGGAAAGATTGCTCAGGGATTATCAGTTCAGTGAGTGACACAAATTGAGCTAACTCACATCTTCCTATAGCAGGTTTTTGGAGGGGAACCCTAGGCTCTGAGGTGGTGGGGCTAAAAGGGGATATGAAGCCGGAGGAGCTTGCACACCTTGTGAAAAGACAACAGAATTAAACCAATGCAAGGAAAGAAACACACTTGAGAGGGAGATAAGCAGACAGAGGAAGAGGAGGAAGGGGGAGGAGGGGAAAGTGGGTTAGAGATTGTTAAAACCCTCTGAAGCCCCAGATTCAGAGTACATATGGCCAAAGCCTTTTCCTCTTCTCCCCAGGACTATGAAATGCTTGATCCTGCTCCTGGTATAAATGACTGAGTGAGATTTTCCTGCCCCTGCCCCTTAACTAATAGAAAGACACTTTGCCCATTTCTCAGTAATGCACCTATTTTTAAAGTTAATCTCACTTCTACATTCAGGAGATAAAAATACTCTGGCAAAAAAAAAAATAAGCAAAAATATCTTTAGCTAGATATTTACCTGGAATTTGCTTGAAAATGTGCTAAGTGCGGGTGTGCTAAGTGTGTATGTGGTAAGTGTGTGTGTGTCTATGTGTGTATATGTATGTAAATGAATCCAGTGTCAAATATTTAACCTTTTTGACACTGCTGATCAGTTCACACTCAAGATAGGGTGAATTGTTAGCAGCTGAAGCACCCTTGTCAGATGGCACATCTGCACCTGCGCATTTTCAGAGTAAAATGAATTTTACTTGTGTCATGGCTTGTCTGATGTCATGTATTCTAATGTTAATTAGTTTGCTTCTCGAGGAGTGCTTGCTGGCTTTAAAGAGCAGACCCTCATGTATGCCAAAAGATGCTCTGTAACCTCACCTACAAAGTCATCTCTGATTGGTTAAATAAAGTTACCTTGACCTGGGTGGGGCACAGACAGAGGTAGGTGGAGCTAAAAGTTCACAGACTTTTGGTCTGCCAGAGAAGCCAGGAAGAGCAGGAGGAGGAAGGAAAGACTCGATGGGTTAAGATGGAGGATGAGAGCGCATGTGTCCAGGAGCAACCTGCTCAGGGGACTGGTCGACATGGAGCATGTGAAAGTGTTTATGGAGGTTTTGGCTGGGAGGTTAGCTTGGGGATTAAGCTCTGCCTAGCCCCAGTGCTTAAGGTTATATTAAAATTCAATGGCTCTCTGTTTATAAGTGGCAACTTAAGGAATAACTCTGCCACCTTAGTAGTCATATGTAATCATGAGATTATTAGTAATTTATGCAACGTCCTTGAGTTCCGTTGTGCATGTACTTACACTCAGCACAAACAGAGCTTGAGACTGTGATGTCCTAACAGCCAATCAACTCTCCGGTAGCACCCAGGTCTCACTTGCTTACTTTTGTTGGCTTTTTCCATACAGAATTGTTTCCCTTGAAATGTTGGAAGGCCAATTTGTCCTCTGTCAGTATAAGGTTGCATCAGCCTCCCAGTGAATCTTTCCTGCACAGTGTTTGTTAGAGCATCAGGAGCAAGCAGTGTAGCCTTTGTCAACTATAGGAGCTGGCTGTCGTCTGGCTGTTTTCATTTGGCCCATTGACTAACATATGTTTAGATGTGCAGAAAGTTTAGACCTGATACTGGCTTTCATTGTAATAAATCATAGTAATAATGTTGCAATTTTTATTCTATTTTTCAATGATATGTAAGTGGAGTATAGTGTGATATTTGATGCATATTATATGATATATAATGATAGAATCAAGACAATTAGTGTGTCCACTACCTCAAATGTTTTTATTTCTTGTGCTGAAAGCTTTACCATTTATTCCTCCCAGCTGTTTTGAATATCTGATAATTTATTTTTAGCTACCATCATACTGCTATGCCCTGTACACTTTCTGAAGCTTCTGCCACAAGCATGTGCTCTTGAGTAAAGTTCCTTTTCTTTGGAGGCAGACTAACTTATTGATACATTAGCTTCTGGCTAACTCTCAGCCACTTGCTTTGGTGTTTGAAAAGACTAAAAATAAAAAGGTAGTTTTATTCTCATCAGGAAAACCCATTTAGGTCCTTTTTATCTACGATGGCATGTTTTTAGATCCTTTGGGTTGACCTGCAGAGCAATATACAAAGACCCAATGGGATTGTTTTGCACAGGCCTGTGTCTCATTTACACATAGTATAGGGCTGAGGAAAAAATGGCCTTTCAGGACAGGTGGGTGCTACGTGTTATGGCTTATGAGCATTTTGAGAAAACGGCCTAAACCCAAACTTGTCATGGCCTTTCGGGGGGGTGGAGGGTGGGTAGGAAGTGGCGGCATTCAAAGGAACATGAGTGATTGTGAAGCACCTAAAGAATCCTGGAAATGCCAGTGACTTGAAGACTAGAGTTCCTCCCAAACTGTCCCAACATGTATCCACCTGCCACTACTGCTGTAAAGGCTAGTGTAATATTTATTACACACCTGTGTTACAGAGCTAATTCAAATCTATTGGGGATAAATGCATGATTTAAAACTCTGAAGCAAGCCACCTACAATATATTAAGCTAACAATGACTTCTTGGGGACATTTTCTTTGAAAATCTTATGTCACAGAAGGCTCCATCTTCTTGAGGCAGACAAGGACTTTGTCAGCATCAGTTCCCTTCAGCATCATTCATTCTAGCTATTGTGATACTGGCTGCCCTCTGTCCTCAGAAGAGCTAGCTGTCCACCTCTGCCAGGTACCAGCCATAAATAGTCTTTTCCTCATGTCTCAGTGTACCATACAAACACCATTATTTCCATGTGTGTACCTGTGTCTCAATCCACCATACAAACACTGTTATTTCCATGTGTGTACCTGTGTCTCAGTCCACCATACAAACACTGTTATTTCCATGTGTGTACGTTGTCTCAATGTACCATACAAACACTGTTATTTCCACCTGTGTACCTGTGTTCAGTGTACTATACAAACACCGTTATTTCCACATGTGTACCTGTGTTAGAAGAGCTGCTTCAGTGGTCTCTGACAGCTTTGTGAAAAAAAATGTTCTTCATCTGTGCCTTCTACTGACAAAATTCAGGAGTTAAATCCAACCATTCTCCCCCATAATAGATTTTGACCTTCACTGACTGTGTCCAAGACTCTATGTGAAATTTGTTCATTCACCTGAAGTGTTTGAACCAGTCACCTGACTCAAAAGGACCAGACTTGCTATAATTTCTGCTATCCTTTAATTAGAAAGTATGTCATTCTAGGTCAGTAATTTTCTGCCCCTGATGTATGTTAAAATTACCTGGTGCCTTAGTTAGGGTTTCTATTGCTGTAAAGAAACACCATGACCAAAGCAAGAAAACGTTTACTTGGGGCTGTCTTACAGTTCAGAGGTTTAGCCCATTATCATCATGACAAGAAACATGGAGGCATCAGGCAGACATAGTGCTGAAGAAAGAGCTGAGAGTTCTACATGTTGATACACAGGCAGCAGGAAGGACTGTGAGCCATTGGGCCTAGCTTGAGCTTCGAATATCTCAAAGCCCACCACCTAGGTGACACACCTCCTCCAACCAGGCCACACCCACACCAACAAGGCCACACCTCTTAATAGTGCCGCTCCCTGTGGGCCAACTATTCACATACATTAGTCTATGGGGGCTATTCCTATTCAAACCATCACACCTGGACATATGTTTTCTCCAACAAACTAATGTTTAAATCTTGCTGTAAGCTAGTAACTCTCAAAAGTGGCCCGTGTACCAACAGCATCAGCATTACCCAAGAATTTGCTAAAAATGCAAAATTTTGAACCAGGTCATTTAGATATTCACTAAAACTTAAAAATTTTTGGCTTAGGCCAAATTAAATTAGAATACTTAGAGGTGAAGCACAGTAAACGTATTGCTTCAGGTGCCTGTAATGTACACCTAGTCTCGAGGGCACTGCTTTGCACAATAGCCCCAAGGAATTGGAAAGAATGAGCATTTTGAGAAAATGGCCTAAACCCAAACTTGTCATGGCCTTCGGTGGGGGTTGGGTAGGGAGTGGCAGCTTTCAAAGGAACATGAGTGATTGTGAAGCACCTAAAGAATCCTGGAAACACCACGCATGCCACACACCTGGCTGTGCTCCCCACCTTCTGATTCAGGCCTCTTTCCACATAAGATTAGCAATAACTCAACAGATTTCAGACCAGACTCTGGAGCTTGTTTCTGGCCTTAATTTGACTTTGTCTTTAAATTCATTCCTTATTTGTAAATACCTAAGAAAGCAGACAGCTAAATCTGACAGCATGTGTTCTCAGGGATTTTTTTCCCCTAACTACTCAGGAATGCATTACAAATGGAAAAATAGAAAAAATTGCGGCTCTTCTATTTTAGAGCATAAGTTCTCAATCTTGACTATATATTAGAGTAAGCTTTTAAAAATTCTGATGCCCAGACAATATCCCAGACCAATAAAATAAGAACCTCTGGGGGAGGACCCAGACACTAATATATTTTAAAGCTCCCAGGTGCCTCCAGTTGGCTGAAAATCATGCTCCAGCAGGAGAAAGTTAACTGGGAATCTGATCTTGAATAAGAGTTGGGAAAAGTGCGAGAAGGCACGAAATATCTCAGTGGCAGCAAACCATTAGCTTCACATATATGTGTTTGTCATCTATGCTTTTAAAAAATACCTTCTTCTCTGTGCAGAACAGGACCTGCCCCATTTATGGTTACGTAACAGTAGAAAAAGAGAGAAAAGCTATGAAGAAAGTGTGTCATACCCTGATAGCTGCTCATTTTGGCGAAAGTTCATTTCGTGTATTTCTTACCTGTGTATCTTTGTGTCTATTTAAATTTTTTCATAGTTAAAATTTAAGCCATATATTTTCATAATTTATAGATTTATAGAAATAAAAAGAGTCACACTGGGGATGTAGCTGAATAGCATGCAAGAAGCCCTGGGTTTGATTCCCAGTATTGTGTAAATCAGTCATGGTGATACACACATACAATCCCAGCTCTTAGGAGGTGGGGGCAGGAGGGTCAGAGGTTGAAGGTCATCCTCTGCTACAAAGTAAGTTTGAGGATAGCCTGGGCCACTTGGGGCAGAGGGAGAGAGAGGGGGGATGGGAGGGGGGACAGGAGAGGAGAGGAGAGGCGAGGAGGGGAGGGGAGGGGAGAGGAAGAAAGTAAGGAAAGAAAGATGAGTCAAAATGTATAACCTACAGGAAATAGACAAATTCTTAGAAACACACAAACTCCCAAAATCACCTCAAGAAGGAGTAAAACTTTCTGGCTAGACATAACACAATGAAAGGGACTAAATGGATACTTAAGTTTCCCAGAAAAAGGAAAATCAGAGCCAGATTGCTTATTAATTTCTGCTAAGCATTAACACCAATCCTCAAAATATTTATCCCGGAACATGGGCAAGAACCCTCAAAACGCATGTCACAGGTCTTGTATTCCCTTGATATCAAAGTGTTGAATTACTGAAGAAGAGTCCCTCCCCACCTAGGTATTGTTAACTGCCCACCTATCCACCCAGAGGGGCAGGGATGCATATGTTGTGTGTCCATGGCCTCTTTGCTACCTCTCACAAAGGAATGCGAATAGACCCAGTTATTAGGGGAGCATCCACACAGGTAATCACAGCTGATCTACTTTCAGGTTGGCAGAAGCAGTGTCATGCTCAGCGGGCAAAGTTCCACAACTCAAAGCCAAAGACATCACAAGGAAACTACAGATCAGTCTCTTCAGAGGATGTATGCAAGTGTACTCAAGAGAATCCTAGCAACTAAATCCAGTCACACATTAAAAGAGTTATGAGCCATGAATAAGCAAGTGGGATATATTCAAGGAACACAGGGGAGGTAAACATAAAATAAATCAATACAAACCTGACATGGTGGTTGATGCCCGGGATCTTAGCACTAGGGAAGCTAAGACAGGAAGACCTCTGTAGGTTTGAGGCCAGTCTGGGCTACATAGTGAGCTCTAGAATAACCTGGACTACAGACTGATAATCTATCTGAAGAACCCAAAACCAAAACCAGTGAAATAAATGTATCCTTTCATGATGAAACACTTAACAGTCTACAGATAGAAGCTTCTATTTACTAAAGATTGTGTATGAAAATCAACAAGCAACATCGTTCTCAGTAGAGCAAGACTGAAAACTTTCCGGCTTATGTCAGGAATAAGACAAGGAAGGATAGCTTTTCCTGCCATTTCCATTCACTATCATACTGGGAGTTATAGAAAGAGAGATTATGGAAGAAAGATGTGTGCAATTAGGAAATAAAGGAGTAAAGCTACCTCTATCTGTAACTAACACTAAGAAATCCACCAAAAACTATTAAAGCTAATAAGCCACACTGTAAAACAAAAGGCAACATATATAACTCAGCTGTATTTCTTTTTTTTTTTTTTGGGGGGGGTTTCGAGACAGGGTCTCTCTGTGTAACAGCTCTGGCTGTCCTGGACTCACTTTGTAGACCAGGCTGGCCTCGAACTCACAGTGATCTGCCTGCCTCTGCCTCCCAAGTGCTGGGATTAAAGGCATGTGCCACCACGCCCGGCTTCAGCTGTATTTCTAAATTATCAACAATCTATAAAGAAAAACCAATTGATTCTACTTAGAGTAGTATCAAGAAAATTAAATACCAATGATAAATGTAACCAATGAAAAAGAACCAGGAATAAACCTAATTAAAGAGATGAAAGACCTCTGCAATATTTTCTTTTTACTATTGTATGTATGTAGGTATGATGTATGTGTTGATGAATGGGATGCCATAGTGTGCATTCTGGGAGGTCAGAGGACAACGTTGTTGAATGGGTTCTTTCCTTTCCTCAGACCCATCTCACAGCCCTTGTGTATCTCTAACTTGCACAATTCTGAATTTGTGAATTAAGGAAGGTCTTAATACAAAACCTGAAATGCTGAGACTTCTAGAAGAAAGCCTAGGAAAATACTTCAAGACAAAACATTCTGAAAGGGGCTGTAGTGTAGGAGGGACTACCCCTGTTGCTAAACAGTGTGCATGTGACTGGACTTCCACAAAGACTCAGCCTGAGACATGCCCAAACATGCCCAGAGACTGATGATACCACATCGGGTGAAGAGACATGAGCCAATGAGGAAGAGGTACAGTAGCAGCTTGCAGCCCAGGAACCAATGGAACCTTGGGCAGAGGGTATAATGGGGCATCATCTTCCTGGAATAAATGAGTCTGCTTCTGTCTCTTGCCTGACTCCTGGAGTTTGTCTCGTTGACTTTGTTCACCCCCAGTGTCAAGGGGCCTGAGCCTGGATCTCAGCAACACTCTAGTAGCACAAAATCCCTAGAATCAACAAATGAGTTAAAATGACAGTAAAATCCTTCCATGCAGCAAAGGATCAGCAGAGTAAGCTGACAACCTGAAAATGGGGAAATCTTTGCCAATGTGCATCAGACAGGGAGTATTATATAGTAAATAAAAAACTGCAAAAATGAAACACCGAAAGATCAAATCATCCAGTCAATAAGTGGACTGATGAACTGAGTAGACAGTTCTCAAAAAAGAAGTCAAGTGGTCAATAAATATTTGAAAAAAGTCGTTGAACATTTTTAGACACTAGGAAAGTGTAATCAAACTTGTTCTGTGAGTCTAACCTACCCTTTCAGAATGGCTAGCATCAAGAAAACAAATGGAAATGAATATTGATGAAGATGTCAGGGGAAGAGAGCGTACACAGCGGTAGGAATGTGAACTTCTGAAGCTACCATGGAGGCCAGTGTGGAGATTTCTCAAAAACCTCAAAATAGGCCTGCCATGTGACCCAGCTGTACCACTCTGGGTATATACCCAAAGGACTCTGAATCAACATACCACAGTGATACACACATGTACATGGATTACAGTAATGTAAAGAACAAAGAAGGTGATATCTGCCATGGTACATGGTATGCATTTCTTCTACTAGACATAATCTTTTAAAAATATTACCTCAGCGTTTCTCTGCTGTGAAAGGAATATTTAAAAGAATACAAGATGCCAGGCTTGGTGGTGTACACTTTTAATCCCAGCGCTCAGGAGGCAGAGGAAGGCATATCTCTGAGTTTGAGGCCAGCCTAATGTACATAGCAAGTTCCAAGATAGCCTCAAAATACTATACACATATACCTATATATTTGTGTGTGTAAAATAAAAGAACACAAGATACAATTGATAGCTGTCTTTTGTTTTGTTTTGTTTTGGTTTTTTTTTTGAGGCAGGGTTTCTCTGCATGGCCCTTGGCTGTCCTGGAACTTGATCTGTAGATCAAACTGCCTTGAACTCACAGAGATTCTCCTGCTGGGATGGGTTTGGCCTTGGGCTGGGATGGAAGCTACGTCATCTGGCCTTTCACGCTTTCCTCTTCCAGTCTTGGCTCAGACTCCTCTGTATGAGGTACCATTTTCTTCCATCTTCCAGGCTGCCAGAGAAGTAGGTTGCTGTAGGCTTGCATCATCTGCTTTGAGAATCTTGGGAGAGAATTCCCGTCTCTCCCTTGTGTCTCTTTACCAGTTGCAGAAAAGGAATTTCACACTTCCATATGAAGTCTTCTCTGAGAAGGAGTTTCATACTGGAGCCCAGGCTGGCTTGAAACTCCTGGCTGTTCTTCTTCCTCAGCTTCCTGAGTGCTGGGATTACAGATGTGAGCCATAGCACCAGCCCACCACAAGGACTCTCATCATCTACACCCTTGCTTTTCATATATGCAATTCCAAAATCCCTCTTGCTGAAGTTAAAGCAAGGTCTTTTCGTACAGCTCATCTTCCAATGAAACAATGTAGGTTCACCCAGTGACTACATTGTGTTAACATCTGAGCATTCTGGAGTGTTTTCTTTTTCCCTTTGGAGCTGAAGTTGGGCTCCTCTTGGTCTTACAATTCGAATGCCATCTAAATTTTCTTCCTTAACTGTAAAAGAAGTGCTTCATAACTCAGTCTTGCTCCCAGAGGTCTTCATGTGTGAAAAATAAATCACTGTAGAAATAAATAATTAAATTATTTACTGGTAGTTTTATTAAAGTTAATTGGTCAGCAGTGTTAATCCTTAACCTGCAATTATATATGAGCACACACAGACACCTGATAGATTTTTAACAAGCCTTAGCCTGGATTGTGCAATCTTATCCCATCTGAGCTAGCTCTTAATTCTATTCCCCAAATAAAACCCTGTAACATATACATACGTCCCCTGGGCTTTTATTCTCCATGCTATGCAGATGTTCCAGGCCACATGGAATGAGGTTCTTTTCTCAGACTCATTGCATGTGTCCTCCTCCTCCTCCTTCTGGTTGCTTCTTCTCATCATTCTCTGTCTGCCCCAGTAGCCCCAGCATCTTTGTCCTGCCTACCTCTCTCTGCTCAGTCACAGGGCTTAGCATTTTATTAAAGCCAATCAGAGACAATGATTAGAAGGCAAGGTAACACGGCATTACTTGGTGCACAGCAAGCATGCCTCCATCTGCAATTAATTAACATTTAGACTACATAACAGATCACTGCATCAAATCACCCTTGCCCAACACATGCCAGTATCACACTATGTCACCAACTGTTTTTGAGCCTGAGTAGCCCTCAGCTATAGCAGTCACATGCTTGCTTATTTCCAAGCTGGAGTTTTCTGGTGACACAATTCCCTTCAGACCTCAGCTGGAGTTTTGCCAGTTTCATACCTGGGGATTTCCTAAACTAGTCACCAGCAACAGAGGTCTCACCCTGCCCTTGCAGTTTCTGTTAATTAGCAACAGGCCTATGCTTTGTCCATCCTATAGGCTCTCATGTGGCTGGCTCCTTCTCACTGCATCCCATGGGTACTGCTTTGCCACAGGTATGACTTTTCATTAGTTTAGTAGGGATAACAAAACTGAGAGGAAGGGGCAGGGTTCCCTAATCTGTGGGCAAGTCCCCAGTGTGTTTTCCACTTCCCTCTTTTGTATTAATTTCATATTGGAGCATAAAATTCAGTTTTTCAGAGATCAGTAAGAAGAATTATTATCTGACTCTTGGTGGACCTGGACTGTTGGTTTCCATACTGCTACTGTCTGTCTGCTACGAGAGTGAACTTAGGTTCTTGCCTCCTTAGATCACAGAGTTTCCTCTGTGACCCTGCTTGGTTGTATCATCCCACTTTGGCAGTATGTTCAGAGGAAGGGAGTTTAAGTACCACATTTGACGGAACCAGAGTTGTGTGCCCTCTTCTGGGGAGGTGGGGCGGGGCGGGGAGCATTTAGTGAAGAAAGAGGATGGGAATATATATTAAAGCAGACAACAAACTGCAGGGTAGCCTTTATTTTTAAGAATCTTGTACTTTCTCTAAAAATCATTGAAGCTGAAACTATACATGCATGAGTTAAAAAAGATTCTTAGGGTCACCCCTAATCTTTAAAAATGGTAAGGTGATCTCAGAATGACAAGACTTGGGAACAAAGAAAACAGCAGAAGACAGTCACCCAACTTTACCCCACCAAACACAAGTACTAATCCTTTGCGTGTTCAGCAGCGTCCTCAATGAGCTTGATGGTAGCTTTCACATACTTACCACACAGAATTTCAGTTTCGAAAATGGTTTGGAAGATGTCTCATTTAGTGTCACAGACGTCATTTGCACATATACATGTGTTCTGTTTCCATAACAACATGGTTTTAAAATCTCATTTTTAGGCTTATATTATCATTTTGTGAATATGTACAACCCTAACCTAGGGAATTCCTCTCTAGTTAAGAACTTTCTCAACATCCTCGCTTGGAAGCTCTATTGGGTCTCAGTCTTTTTACATTTGCAGGAAATGGCAATGGCAGCACAGAGTCCCAACACAGCCTCTATCCAGTGTCCCCTAAGGGGACATCTGGTTCAGCCAGGGTACACTAGTCAAAAACAGGCGATTAACATTTATATGTCATTATTAACTGAACAGCAGGCTTCAGGCATTACTAGGTTTCCAATAATATTCTCTTTTTATTCCAGAATCTATTCCAAAAGAGCATATTGCATTTAGCCTGCTAAATTTTAAAACAAATCGTGTCCCCCAAGTCACCTCCAATTAAGCTGTGACAGTTCTGAAGTCTGTGGTATTTTGAATATTAAGGTAAAGTGTTCATTAACAAAGCGTTCTGAAGGCTGTGGTATTTTGATGTTTAAGGTAAAGTACTCATTAACAAAGAAAGGAAAGCTGTCAAGAAGCCACTTGCACTCCTCCCGGCGGAGGAGGTTCCGTTCTCCAGCACATTCTAGCTAAACAGCCTCAGTTTACACAGCAGTGAGGATTGGGAGAAGCATAAGAAACACAAAAAGCATTTTAATTTTAATGGAAAACAATCTTGTTCTTCCTAATGTAATTAGTGAACTCAGGAGTTTATTCCCGTGTTGGGCCATAGGAGTGAGTATAACTTATTAAGACACATTTGAGGTAACCATCACAGCCTGAGTCACAGAAACCACAAAGACCTCACAATCAGATTCTTGTCCAGCCAGCTTCTCCAGGGAGAAGGATGCTTGCCAATAAACTCTAAATGATCTCTCTGGGAACAATATCTAAAGTACCCAGGGAGGGGGCAGTGAAAGTTACTTTGCAGTTTTCAGTAAAACTTGCAACTATAGGCTGGAGAGACTTTTGGTGGTTAAGAGCACTCGCAGTTCTCATAGAAGACCCAGGTTTGGTTCCCAGCACCCACATGGTAGCTCACAGCCATCTGCAACTCCAGTTCCAGGGGATCCAGTGCCCTTTTATGGCATCCATGAGCACCAGGAATGCACACAGTACATAGATACATATGGACAAAACACTCACGCACATATATAAAAATAGCAATAAAATCTTTTAAAAGAAGTTATTACTACTCTGTGGAGGTTGTCTTATATTTGAGATCTTTACATTTTTTTTCATGTATAACTTCTTATGTTAGAAGTAAACTTCTGCTGAGCGTGGTGCTGCATGCCTTTAATTCTAGCACTTGGGAGGCAGAGGCAGGCAGATCTCTGTGAGTTTGAGGCCAGCCTGGTCTACAAACTGAGTCCAGGACAGCCAGGCTATTACACAGAGAAACCCTGTTTCAAAAAACCACCCCCCCAAAAAAAAAACCCAAAAAAAGAAAAAAGAAAAGAAATAAATTTCTACTATATTAAATATATATAGAGAATATATATATTCTACTACATATGTTTAACTTTAAATTAAAATAGATTTACATTTTTAAAAAATTTGAGACCAATATTTTAGGCATTTGAGACACTAAAATAAAAGAGCTATGAAGAATTCCATTTGAAATGTGCTTTATATTTATTCAATGCAAAAGTATAATAGGGCTTTGCCATGAATATATTCCATCTAATTCCTGCCACAAATAATATCTACCCTTAGGTGCTGTAATCAATCGCAAGATCACATGTAAAAATATTATTGAACATGCAGTCTTCCCTCTCTTTCTCCACACCAGAAAAAAAAATCAAGACTTACCTAAGCTGTTTGATATGACCCAAAGTAGCAGACAGAAGGAATGCAAGGAGGGACAACAAGGTATTTTGCCAAGCATTGGAGTGTAAAGGAAGCACATTGTGTAGGTTAAGTTTTCACTAGCAATGTGTTTCCTAGAGAAATAAAAAAAGATGACAATTCATCTTATGAATTAAGAAAAAATGAAAAAATTACATATTGCTTTCTAATTATTTTATTATATAGATTTTTTCTGAAATAATTAACTATATTTTAGGCACAACTATCATGGATATCGGCACAAATTAAGTGATGTCTAATTGATCTCTGAACCTATTTCAATGAAACCTTGAAGTTCTCTGACTCCCCTTGCTTAGTTTCTGTACAAGGCAGGGACTATACTCTCATAGGAACACAGAGGCCAATAACTTAAACATATTTCTGTTATCTTAGTTTAGTATCTATTTTGTGATAAACACCATGGTCAGAGGCAATTTGGGGAAGAAAAATGTTATAACATAAACTTTTATGTTATAACTCCTGGGTCTTAATCCATTACTAAGGGAGCTCAAGGCAGGAATCTTGAGGCAGTAACTGAAGCAGAGGTCATTAAAAAAATGCTGCTTTCTGGGTTGCTTTCTATGTTTTGCTCAGTCTGCTTTCTTATACAACCTAGGAGTATCTTCCTAGGGTAGTACCACCTACAATGGACTGGGTCCTCCCATGCTAATAATTAGCCAAGAAAATGTCCTGCAGACTTGCCTACAGGTCAGTCTCATGGAGGCATTTTCTCAATTGAGGTTCCCTCTTCCCAGATGATCTCAGCTTGTGTCAAGTTGACAAAAACTAACCAGCACATTCATGTTAAACTTATATTGTCACCTCTTTAGTAACAGTGTCTTATTCATCTTTACATCTCTGTGTAAAGTATTATGTGTTCAGCTGTGCACTCCCAATCTATTTGTTGAAACCCTAGCTGTAGTACTCAGAAAAGGCATTTGGAGACAGTACCTTGAAAGAGATGATTTGGCTAAAAACCAGGGCATTAGGAGAGTCCTAATCAGAACGACAGATAACCTGAGAAGAAGAGAAAATGTAGACACACACTTTGCAGGAATGTGCACAGACCAAGCCACTGTGATCTTCTAACCCTAGAGCTATTAGGATTAATTTCTATTGTTCAAGATACCCAAATGGCATTTTGTTATGGCCTCAGAAATCAACACAATCATTGCTGAATGACATTTGATAAAAATTTGAAAATGACAAGATATAGACCTTGGTGCGCTAGTGGAACCAATTTTATGAGTCACCAATCACTTTGTAATTGGATTTAAGGCCTACTTTATAGTAGCATACTCATGCCTGGTACTAAAATCTGGCCAAGAACCCAAGGCTGGACACTTCATAGACCCCAGAAGTTAACTTACTAATACTATTTTACTAGTGGACATAGTACCAAGATGCCTTCGAACCTCTACACCCATGCGTTAGTGCAGCTCTCAGACCTCATCAGAGAAATTTCTTTGGACGATGGATGGTGGTTAATGAAAAAGCCTACAACTGGTCTAAGTATAAAATGGAAGTGTCTCTGAAGCATTCAGCTACATGTGGGATGTCTATATTACAGCCCCTCACAAATTCTTGAGGAAGAGAGGCCAGAAAGATGGTAGGAATCAGAGACCAAGGAGGAGCACAGTGAAGCAGTATTTGCAGACAAGCCGACCACAGCAAACATGAACTCACAGCAGCTCTAGTTGCCTGCACAAGATCAAGCCAGTCAATATTCCAGCATGGAGAAGGGGCTCACAAACCCCATCCCTAGCAGAGGGGCTTCTGACAGCTGATGGCTTCTAAGAAAAGAAGAGTCATTTTGCTTTAGGGATGTGGCCCTTGGTAGTTTAACTAGGCTCTGGTGGGAGGGTACCACACCTGTGAGTATATGGGAAGCACAAATCAGAACCCATGGACTATTTAAAAAAAAAGCCCCATATGGTTGGGGGCAGATCTGGGAAGAGTTAGAGGAGCTGTGAGAGTGTAAATATGACAATACTACATTGTATGCATGTATAAAACTCTCAAAAATTAATAGAAATATATTAAAGAGTGATACTGATGATGTGTAGCTTGTAATAATTAATATATATGTATATAATTAATATATATGCATATTTGCATACATTATGTGCAAGGTAAGTTCTAGGAACTTGTGTGTCCATATTCATGTTTTATTAAGTTTCATGGATGTTGATTTCTTTGTGTGCTAAAGTAGTAGAGTGAATTGTTCAACTTTTTTATTTTTTTATTTTTTGGTTTTTCGAGACAGTCTGTGTAGTCTTGAACTCATTTTGTAGACCAGGCTGGCCTTGAACTCACAGAGATCCATCCACTTGCTTCTACCTTCCAAGTGCTGGGATTACAGGCGTGTGTCACCATGCCCAGCTTAACTTTTGCATCCAATAAAATTTTTAAGGAATTCTGACATGTTATAAAAATTTCTATCATGAGCCAAATAAAATTAACTGCCATAAGAAATAAATTCTATAATTCAGTTGTGTAGAAAATGTTTTAGAATTTTAGGGTCAGGGAGATGACTCAATGAGTAAAGATCTTATATTTGCGAGCATGAAGACCTGTGTGTTCCAGCATCCATATAAAATCTTAGGTTTGATCGTGCACATCTGAAAACCCAGACAGTTTGCTGGCTCTCTAACTGGAACAGTGAGCCTCTGGTTCAGAGAGCTGTTGCCTCAAAACAGTAAGTAAGACATCAATATAGGGAAATTCTGTTTATTTTTTCCTGGCCCCTGCATGGGTTCCCACACTCACGTGCATGGATGATGGACAACACACACACACACACACACTTCACACTGGGGCTAGAGAAATGGCTCAGCAGTTAAGAGGAGTGGCTGTTTTTCCACAGGACCCAGATTTAATTCCTAGCACCAACATAAAAGTTTAGCAACTGTCCAGCTCCAAGAGGTACACACACATATATGTAGGCAAATCACCCACACACATAAAATAAAATATAAAAACTCAATAATTTGAAAAAGATTCCAATTAATTCAGAAGAGAAATGATGGTTCTGGCTTTAATTTTTGGACTACCTTTTCATAACATTTTTATTATTTTGTCACACTTCTTTACTTTTTTTAATAAGATAGAGCAATTAAATAGAGTTACTTTTTAATGTAACTATGAGGAGAAATATTAGAAAAAAATGAAACAGAAAATATTGGGTCATCCTGTATAATTTGTAGAATCATAACAAAAAATATAGGTAGGACAGCTCCTCCTCTTGCCATTGTTTGTTTGTTTACCGGTGAGGGTGCCCTTAGAAGTGAGGGCGACAAGGGACCTACAGTGCAAGGCAGTTCTACTTCAGCCACCCACCTCCTGAAAAGGCCATGCCTCTAGAGCAGGAAGAGGATGCAGTTAAGGCTCCCAAAGCAAACAGTAACAGCCTAGAGCAACAGCGGCTGGAGGAAGAGCTGATTCTGTAGCGCTGTACTCCACTCATAGCCAACCGGTCTGAGTGCCGGGATGATCTTCCTCTGACTCCCTGTTCTAACTGTATTTCCTAAGACTGTCAGTTCTTGCTCTGCTTTACCAGGGAAGCCTCCTTGTGAGCTCCAAAACATGAAAAAACTTCACTGGCCTGAAGAATTGTGTTTCTTGAATCACATGACTCATCCTTCCACGTCATTCAAACCACTACTGCAAGGTCACCTGACTGGAAACCTTCACTTGTCAGCCAAAGCACCCGTGGTATCCTCTTGTATTCTTCGTCCTTAAACCCTGATCTGTCAATACCGGATTGTTTTGCCTTTGTTCATCTGTTTATTCTCTGTCCTTGCTACAAGAACCTCAGCTTCACAGGGACGAAGGCTTTGTTAAATATTGGATTTCATATTTTTAGCATCAAACATTAAAGTCTGGGATTATAGCTTTCAATAGTCCTTAAAGGGAATGAGTGTTACAATGCCGCAGCTAAATAATGTTGAACATGAGTTTCACATAAATTGAGTACATTGTATTGTACTGGAAACCTTTTTTTTCCTCCTGCAAAAGTGACTCCTGTGAGGAAGTCCATTCTGTCAGGACTTTCATTCTGTTTTTCAGAACTTCCCCTAGCCTCAGGAACAAATCCTCAGTAGCTATAAAAGCAACATCACTCCAGAGAAATGTAGCATGTGCTCCTTATGTACCTAAGGAGTAACTAGTAATAGCAGCTGTAAAAAGAATGAGCAAAACAAATCCATGTGTTTAAGCAGCATTTCTCAAATATTATCATTTCAATGTGCAGTTGAAAGACCCGGGGGAGGGAAGTCCCTCTCCCGACTCCCGACACTTGGGATATCACAGCCACCCAAAAACTCACAAGAGACCTTCTTGATGCAATCGCCAAGAGGTTTATTTCAGGGGGAATCAGTGCACTGAGGGCACCACTCATATCCCACGCAGGGGTAGAGGAGCCGCGACCCCAATTTTGGGGAGAGTAGGCTATTTAAACTACAACCCAAAGGGGTGAGGGGAAATACAAGTGGAAAGTACCAGCCCAGCCCATTGTTTACCACAACCTAAGGGGGGAGGTGAAATATAGGTGGAATGTACCAGCCCATTAGTTAGTCAGCAGGAAACATCCTACACCTGTTTTTCTCAGGAATGAATTTAATCTTACTTCACAATCGGCTTTGTGGTTAGCTAGTTCCTGGAGCGTGGCTGGCCTGACTCCACTGCCTGCCACAGGGGTCTCTAAAATTTTTATTCCTCTCATTCCCCACTCCTTCTAGTCCGTTGTTCTAATCTTAGAACCTATGCATTTGTTTCATCAAATTTATCCTCATCGTACCCCCGCCAACCTTGATATTGTTGTCTCAGCATTAAAATCTCTACGGCACTTACACTTAATTGATGAAAGTACTGAGGGGCCTGCACTAGCGCAGCTGTTCCAGTGTTATATCTAATCCTAAAATTATAGCTAAAGTCAGGGACATAGGCTCTCTCTTAAATCGCTTAGGGCAGAAACCAAACTCATCCACAAAGGCATCTGTGGGGATATAGAGTACTCTAGGCATAAACTGTGTTAACATATAATAATCTTTGGTATCATTAAAGATATTAGTGGCAACACAGGGAGTTAATCCTGTGTTGCAGGCCCATCATTTATTATAGGCAGCTGGTGGGTTTCCTAAACAAGTCCCTTTACCTGATTTCATGTCATGAGCAGGCGTCATGGTTGGTGGTGTTATTAAAAGTACCCAACGCCATAGTAAGGGGATCCAGAAGTTAAACAGAGCCAACATCCTCCACACTGCCTAGCCACACTCCTGTCCCTACCTTCCCTTGGACAGACGTAAAAATCTTGTTGAGTCAGCCCACAGTGTCCCTCTGGCCTCCCGCACCCGAACTTTGTTCCTAGCCCTTTAGGGTGTCTTCGTCGAGGGTCCCTCTCAGGGAGGTTCTGGGGGTCTGCCTCAGGAATATCCCACTGTTCCAGGCCTGTAGCTAGCTGGCAGAAGTCAGGAAAGGGAGGGGTCTACCTTAGAGATTGACCAGATGACTTCCCCAGTTTGGGAAGCTACCTGTCAAGTAAGTTTTGAGGGTCATGAGGGTTGTCATTCCCCATCTGGAGGGCATCTGTGACGCAGGCACAGCTTAAGAGGGTCTACAGTCTTTTTAAATCTTTATTTATCCTTGGAAGGTTTAGGAGCTTTCTTTATGTGTGAGGTGTGGATCCAAGCAGAGATGTCCTCTATCTTCATTGTGGTGGGGATGGTCAGGAGCACCAGGTATGGTCCCTTCCAGCGAGGCTCAAGGTTCCCAGCTTGATGGCACCAGATGAGTACGGCGTCTCCAACCTGGAACTGATGAGGCATGCTCAGGTCTCTAGCTTCATAAGCCTCCCTGAGCTGCTCCAGGCCTCAAGCCGAAACTACTTTAAGGGCTTTCATGCACGTGAACAAGGGGTTAGAAAAGATAACATCAGGATCAAATATTCTACCTGCCTCAGTGAGAGGAGGCGCCCCCCCCCCCCCAGAATCTCATAAGGTTAAACCGTCCCGGGTGTTCCTGACCCAGAACAGGGCAAAAGGAAGGAGGACTGTCCAGTCTCCCCCGCCAGTCTCTAAGGCTAATTTAGTCAAGGTCTCTTTTAGGGTTTTATTTATCCTTTCTACCTGTCCTGAACTGTGGGGATGATAGGCACAATGCAATTTTTATTTAATCCCCAGTTGAGTGGCCAGTCCCTGACTTACCTGGGCAACGAAAGCGGGTCCATTATCAGACCCAATTACCTTGGGTATTCCAAATCTCGGAAAAATTTCTTTAAGAATCTTCTTAGCCACTGTATTAGCGGTCTCAGTCCTTGTAGGGAAGGCCTCTACCCACCCTGAAAATGTAACTATGAAAACAAAAAGATATTTGTTTCCATATTTAGCCAGTTTAATTTTTGTAAAATCTACTTTCCACTAGGCCCCCGGTCTATCACCCCGGAGTCTTTTTCCCAGGTTATACATGGAAGGTCTGGTTTTAGTCAGAGCACAAGCTTTGCAGTTCCTGACTATCTCCACTGTTAAATCAGAAAGTCCAATTACATAATAGAGGACCTTACCACATCTTTTAGTTTCTTTTCTCCTAGGTGAGTCAGATGGTGTAAATTGGTGACATACTCGCGTCCTTCTTCTTGAGGCAGGACTCGTTTACTGTCCTCTGTTTTAACCATACCACAAGGTGATTCTCCAGTCAACCCTAGTTTTTTTATGATGCTGGTTTCTCTGATATCTTTAAAACCAAGGGTGGTTAAGATCATGGTCCCTTGGGCTGCTCGTTTGGCTTCTAGATCTGCCATCTGATTTCCTTTAGCCACAGCATCCTGTGCCTTCTGATGTCCAAGGCAGTGGATAATAGCCACCTTCTTTGGCAGATGTATAGCCTCAAGGAGGCTCAGAATCTCTTCTTTATTTTTAATGTCTTTCCCCACTGATGTCAACAGCCCCCTTTGTCTATATGTTGCCCCATGCACATGGGCGGTGGCAAAAGCATACCTGCTATCAGTATAAATATCGATGGACTTTCCCTCTGCCATCTTCAGGGCTTGTGTTAACATGATAAGTTCAGCTTTCTGGGCAGAAGTTCCTTCTGGCAGGCTGCTGGCCCAAATCATTTGCCTACTGTCCACCACTGCAGCTCCCACCATCCACTTACCTTCAACCATGAAGCTGTTTCAATCAGTGTACCAGTTCGGACTTCCTGGCCAGGATTGGTCTTCTGCCAGGATGTCAGGGCAGCGGTGGACCAGAGCAGAGTCATCGACCTCAGGTAGTAGAGTAGCAGGATTCAGGACAGCCAGGGGAGCAAATATCATCCTCTCAGTCAATAATAGGCTCTGGTAGAGGGTCATTCTAGCATTAGTCATCCACCAGTCAGGGGGCTGTCAGGTAATGCTCTCAAGGGCATGGGGTGCCACCACTGTAATCTGCTTTTCCAAAGTCAGTTTATCAGCATTCTTGACAAGTAAGGCCACAGCCGCAATAGCTTTCAGGCATGTGGGCCATCTGCTTGCAACAGGATCCAGTTTCTTAGATAAGTAGGCCACCAGCCTCTTCCAAGGTCCTAAAGTCTGAGTAAGAACGCGTCTGGTAACCCCTGTCCTTTCATCCGCAGATAGAGTGAAAGGCTTGGTTAAGTCCAGTAGGGTGCTGTTAACAAGGCCTTTTTGATATTTTTGAAGGCCTTCTGATGTTCAGAGGTCCAGGTGAACCCTTCTCCCTCCTTGGTGAGGGGAAATAAGGGGGCTGCCAGCGTAGCGAAACCCAGAATCCATAGTTTACAAAAATCAGCAGTGCCCAGGAATTCTCTTACCTGGCGTGGGGTGGTCGGGACAGGAATCTGGGTGACAGTCTTTTTCCTGGCTTCCATCAGCCATCGCTTTTCATCTCTCTGGGTGTATCCCAGATAGGTGACCTCAGTTTTACACAACTGAGCCTTTTTAGCAGAAGCCCGATATCCCAGCTCACCAAGTTCCATCAGCAGTCTCTTAGTTCCTTGGAGGCATTCAGGTTTAGTTGATGCGGTCAAGAGTAAATCATCAACGTACTGTAACAACATTAGCTGAGGATTTTCAGCTCTGAAGGAGGCCATATCCCGATGAAGAGCCTCATCAAAGAGGGTAGGGGAGTTTCTGAATCCTTGTGGCAATCTAGTCCAAGTCAATTGTCCTGTTGGTCCATTGTCAGGGTCTCTCCATTCAAAAGCAAAGATGGATTGACTGTCCAGATGTAACTTTAAGCAGAAAAAAACCATCTTTTTTCCATTCCCATTCAGTCTGGGTCTTCTGTTGCCCAGGTTCCTTGTCTGTCTAGGCCATGTTCTTTTTTTTTTTTTTTTTTTTTTTTTATCTCTTACAACTGCGGCCAGTATCCTAGTCAAGTTTCTTTCTTGTTTGCAATCCCGCCTGTCCTCTCTCTCTTTTCTCTCTCTCTTTTCTTTCCTGTTTCTCTTCCTCAGTATCTCTTTTATGATACACTTTTTCTGCCTCTCTAACAAGATTTTTATAAAGGCCATAGCCACAGCTGCTCGTTGTCCCTCAGAGGTCGGGTCAAAGGGAGTGTAACACCTATAGGCCTCCATCAACCTCTCAAGGAATATGGACAGTGGCTCAACAGGACCCTGAAGTACTTTTCTTACCTTTGCCAAATTGGTGGGGCGCCAAGCAAGCCTCTGAGACCTGCCACTAGAGTCCGGCGGAAAAACTGTCGGCCGCTCCCTACCTGTAGCTGTGTTGAAGTCCCAATCTGGTCGATCAAGGGGGAACCCAGCGTTGATCTCATTCGGGAGGGTAGTGGGGGTCCCATTGTCTCCCGGGACATTTTTTTCATGTCTCCAATAGGATTCTCTCCCTCTCCTCTGTGGTGAAGAGAACCTGCAAAGGCTGCTGACAATCATCCCAGGTGGGTTGGTGAGAAAACATCAGGGATTCCACCAAACCTGTAAGACTAGCAGGGTTTTCAGAGAAAGGCGGGTGGTTAGCTTTCTAATTATATAAATCAGCCGAGGAGAAAGGCCAATATTGTAAGGGTTGGAAAGCTGGTGGGCCCACAGGGGGCCCAACCGTTCAGAGAGGTAGAGCCACAGTGGAATCGGGTCCCTCCGGGCTCAACCCTCTCCGGCTCCGAGTACCAGTTGCCGGCCCTCCCCCCTCAGGCTCCAAGCCAGAGCTGGGGCTGGCGCCGGGGATGCATGCAGTGGCGGGGGGTAGGGGGGTAGTGGCAGTGGGCTCGGCCACTCGGGTGGCTCCTCAATCTTGGGATAGATCTTAGGCGGAGCCAAAGGTTTTGTTTCCAAAGCTGTTTTTTGTTTTAATTTGGCCTCTGTGCCATGGAGAGCCAGGGCTCTGGAGCCTGGCTTTCTTTTTTTTTTTTCTCTCACCCAAGGTTTCTCCCATAGGAGTGGGTTCTGGACCAGGTCTTGCCAAACAGTAATGTATGGCTGTTTATCGGGATGAGACCCTGGTCCTTCCTTAAAGACAATGGCTTTTACCTCAAAAATAATGGTCCAGTCAAAAGTCCCTTCAGGTGGCCACCTGATGTCAAAAGTAGGCCACTCCAAAGCACAAAAAGTCTGTTACGGTTTTTTCTTAACCTCAACTGACAAATTATGAGCCCTAGTTCTAACTTCAGTCCAATGATCCAGTGTCAAACTTAGAGGAGTCATTACGGTCTGTCCCATTGTCACAAGTAACACAAAACACAAACACAAGATACACAGAAAAACACTATGAAAAATCTTTTTCAATCTCGAATGCCGGCACCACTCCAGAGAAACAAACGTCTGGGAGGTCTCTTGTGTCCCCTCTCTTAAGAGGACCACTATATCCTCCCTGGCACCCAAATGGGGCCCTCCCAGGTGTCCCTGGGGTCCCCTGTCCTCCTGGGACATCTCCCAGGGCTACAGCCGCTGATCCACTAGCACGTCTGCCTGATCACCCCGTCTGTCTCCTCAAGAGACAGAAATGGCTGTCAAACTGAAAGCAACCTTCGCGAAGTCAACTTTTGCGCAAACCATATAACAGAACCAGACAACAGAGACAAAAACAGAGACAGAAATTTCACAAACCAGACAACAGAAATAGGCCCAAGACACAGAAATCTCACCTCCAAGTGGGTTCTCATGGAGATTGGGGTGGCTGCAACTTCCTGGACCATACACCAAATGAAAGACCCAGGGGAGGGAAGTCCCCCTCCCAACTCCCGACACTTGGGATATCACGGCCACCCAAAAACTCACAAGAGACCTTCTTGATGCAATTGAAAGAGGTTTATTTCGGGGGGGGGGGGATCAGTGCACTGAGGATGCCACTCATATCCCACCCAGGGGTAAAGGAGCCGCCACCCCAATTTGGGGGAGAGTAGGCTATTTAAACTACAACCCAAGGGGGTGAGGGGAAATACAAGTGGAAAGTACCAGCCCAGCCCATTGTTTACCACAACCCAAGGGGGAAGGTGAAATATAGGTGGAATGTACCAGCCCATTGTTTACCACAACCGAAGGGGGTGAGGGAAAATGCAGGTGGAATGTACCAGCCCATTAGTTAGTCAGCAGGAAACATCCTACACCTGTTTTTCTCAGGAATGAATTTAATCTTACTTCACCATTGGCTTTGTGGTTAGCTAGTTTCTGGAGCGTGGCTGGCCTGACTGCACTGCCTGCCATGGGGGTCTCTTAAATTTTTATTCCTCTCACAGTGACTGAAAAAATAGGATGATTAATCTGGGTGTGGTAGCACATGACCGTAGTCTCAGCAATGAGACAAAGCAAGAGAGCATTGAGATGAAAGCTGCTTTATTGGGGTCCTCAGAACAACTTTGGTTTCTACCTTCCTGTTCCTATTTAAGATCTATGAGAGACAACTATGCTTCTAATAAGTTTCCCCAATACCAGCCAACCCCATGTATTTTTTTGTAGTTTGTAAGAACATTAAATGGACAACTGAAGGAAAAATCATACCAAACATATTTCCTTCAAAGGAAACCCATAAAAAAACATGATTATACAAAATAGTCTACATTATGCAAAATTGCTTTGACTACTATGAAAAATCATAATTGTCTAGGGTGTTACCAATTCTCCACAGAACAGAGCATAGTAAAGCTAACTCAAAACAGCAAATTGATACAAATATGGGGTATTTGTTTCATTTTGGAAGGCATTCCTGAGAATTGTGGGTGGGGAGAAGGGAACAGTAAAGACAAGCTAGAGTTTCGTAATTGTTTTCAGAGAATTTAATCAGCATGAATTCTCCAAGAATGACACTGATCACGCAGCAGGTGTTTGGTAAATACATGTTGATTAATTGATTTACAACACACCAGCTGCTACTGAAAGAATGCAACTCACATTCAAACTGGCTAACAGAAGAAAGCCAGAATGGCTTTTAAAATTAGTAACAAAGTGGAAATCTCCAAGCAAATAGTATGGAGCCAGCCCTTGGCTTCCTTTTGGGATGAGAATGAGAGGATCAAATTTGGTCTTTGGAGGAAGGGGACCAGTGTTTCCCACCGAAGCAAAGGTAACCACACTCCCGAAGTCTGTTTCCAGCTCTGAGTGTGCTTATGGAATGCCTTTTGATTGCAGATATCATCTATGATGGTGGTGGATCAGAGAATATACCCAAACAATCATAAGTAATGTCCTGTGATCTTGGGAGCTTTGATCATTTCCCCTTTCTCAGCATCAGAAATCACCATGTAAATTTCACAAGGTAAAAAAGAAAAGTTAAAGAAAGAAGATTTCAGAACACCAGGCACATTGGGTTGAGATGGCTCTAATCAAGCCCAGTCTACTGCCAGATTGCAGAAAACATTAGCTAAGAAATGCCCACAGGGCTAAATCAGCCAAATCCAGGATATGGAAAATTCTTAAAAGAACAAATGACCCAGCTTTTCAACCAGAAATACATTCTAGAATTATTTTGCAAGTGTCACAGTTTCAATGAAGGTCAGTGCCCCCTCTGGTGGGACACTGGGGCTTAATTTCTCCAGAGGTAAACATTTGGAGGTAGAAAGCTGGATGTAGAAGTTACTCCACACTCCTACCTCTTTGAGGGAAGTGGGATGGTGTACTGGAGAAGCTGAGCTCAACGAGGCTTCACATGGGGCTTCAGAAATCATGTGGGGCAGATCTGGAGTGCGGACACCCTTGAGAGTTGACCCAAACTGAGGCCAAGAAGCCAGCAGAGTTCCTGCCTTCGGTCAGTCGTTTAACACGAACTTGAGCTGCCTCCTGGAAGCGGGTACACACTTTGGAAGAGGTAGTTCTTGGTTGCCTGGAGATGCTGTCAGCAAAGCTCAACAGCAAGAGATCCCAAGCAATGGGAGATGGAAATAGAATCACTATTACCCACTGTAATAATACCAAGAGATTTAAATCCTGAGATTATTAGCAGCATTTAGCAATACTCAAACCATAATTTGTGTATAATGAATGCTCTACTCTAAAGATTCAAAAACACTTCCACCAAAGTCCTTACATTTTATAACAATTCTCTTGTATATATACAGTTGTATATTTTGATGTAGGAAAATAAATTCATTTGTTAAACATTTACATTTACATTTAAAACCATTCTTCAAGCTATGAGTAGGGAAGGCGTTTGTTTGTTTTGTTTTTGTTTTTGTTTTTCTCAGCTCTTGGACTCCCGTACTTACTGTGGCTCCATCTTCCAATTCTTTGATCGCTTCCCATCATTTCTGGCCTTTAAATGTAGGAATGCTTTAGGTAAGCTTGGACCCTCCTCCTGTATTTTAATTTTGTTGTTATTTATTTGTGTGTATCTGTGTGTATGCTCATGTATATGTGCAGGTACTTATTCACATGTATGCATATGGAGGCCAGAGGCTGATGTTGAGTACCTTCTGCAATTACACTCTACCTTATCCATTTACTTGTTTGTTTCTGTTTTTGGAAGCAGGCCTCACTATATAGTCCTAGCAAGCCTGCAACTATATAGACCAGGCTGGCCTTAATTCACAGAGACCTGCCTGCCTCTGCCTCCTGGGATCAAAGGTGTACAGCACCAGGCTGGCTCTGCTTTATTATTTGAAGCAGATTATCTCAGTGAGCTTGCCAGTAAGATCCAGGAATCCTTCTGTCTCCCCATCATCCCCCAGGTTGAGATTACAGGCGTAAACCACCTCTCCCAGTTTCTAACCTGGGAGCCAGGGATCTACACTCAGAACCATGCTTAAACAGCACACTAAGCCATCTCTCCAGACCCTTTTTCTTGGAAAAAAGAAAGAAAGAAAGAAAGAAAGAAAGAAAGAAAGAAAGAAAGAAAGAAAGAAAAAAAAAGATGACTTTTACCTGCTGTACATCCTCCTCTGGTCTCACTCAGCACTTTGAATGTCATGTATCCTAGATGACTCACAGATGTTCATCTCTCCTTCGATTCCAGACTGGTATATCCAAATGCTTACTCAACGTCTCTACGTGGTATCTACACACATCTGAAACTTCATATGTGCAAACTAAACCCATTATTTTATCCTACTCTCCTCCTCTGCAAAACTTCTTTCCATCATCTTCAAAGCTCCCTACAAACAGCAGCTCCGCTCTCCCAATTGCTCAAGACAAACTTCTTGGGCTAATGCTTGAAAAAAGGAAAATTCAGACATTATGTCAGGTTACTAACAGATAATTACTTCTTTTTCACCTCTATTGCCCAAGGGCTTTTCATTTTTTTTTTCACATAAATGCCATACCTAACAAAAACAGCAATAATTCCTGGTCTATATTCAAATATCCCTAATTTCTCAAAAATGATACTTTATAGTTTGTTTACTCTAATTAATGTTCAAATGAAGGGGCTAGGATGTAACTCACTTGGTAGAACGCTTGTCTAGCTATGCAGAAAACCCTTTGTTCTGTCCCTAATGCTGCATAAGGCCAGGTGTGGTGGCACATGCTGCCCATCGTCCTAGCACTTGGTACATGGAGGCAGTGGGGGGGGGGGGTGACAGGAGCTCAAGGTCATCTTCTACAATAGCAAAACAAAAGGGGAGGGGAGGATAAGTGAACAAGAAGGAGGGTGAGTATGAATGAAGTATATTATAACACATGCTTGAAAATATCCTTGCATGATCTTTCAAATAAAATTAGATATAGCAACGTCAGATGGTTATCAGAACTGCAGGTGGGGGAAGGGTAGTGAGTAGAAGCCAGTTGGTGGGCTATGAAAGCCAGAATGCTCAGAAAGTCATCTCTGACAGAGTGACATGTGACCAGAGATTGGAACAAAGGATGTGATATATTTGTCTGTATGTGTTGCTTTTGTCTATATTAGTAACTTTTCAGTTACCGTGATAAAATACTTTCAGAAAATCAGCTTAAAGGAGAAAGGTGGTTCGTTTGGCTTATGATTCCTGAGAGACTGAGTCAAACATGGCAAGGAAGGCTTGGCAACAGTTGGGGGAATTGGGACGGCAGGAGCAGGAAACTGGTTAATCTCATTTTCATCCACACACAGGAAGGAGAGTAGGAGAGAGGGAGGAAGGGACGGAGTGGGGGAGAAAGTAGTGCAAGGCTATAACCATAAAAGAACACTTCCAGTGACATGCATCCTCCAGCAAGGCTCTGGCTCCCAACACTCACATAACCTCCCTAAATAATTATACCAGTTAGAGACCAAGTGTTGAAACATGCAAGTCTATGGGGATATTTCTTATTCAGGTCACAATGACGAACTGTCAGATGATGCAGATGGGTTACATGAAAGGTAAGTAAAAGATGTGGAGGATGTTGAGTGTCTTGACAAAAGCTGTTTTTGTGAATGAGGGCAGTAGACGCCGGTCTGAAATGGGTCCAGGAGACAATCAGAGAAGAAAAGCAGAAGCAGAATATAGACTCTATAGTGAAGTTTTGCAGTATAGAAGAGCTGACAAGTGACACTGAGCTACTAAATGACTTCCTTTATTCAAATAGGAAATACTACACACAGCATATTTGATGGTGATGATGAGAACATAACAGAAGATTTTTATTTATATTTATATATTTATTAATACTTATAAATTACCTATAAAGTTCCTAAATCCTAAAACCCAAACCCTAATTCTAAAACATATAATCTAATTAAGAATATCTTAATATCTAAAATACTCTAATATTTATTAAAAAATGAACACTTAACAATAACTTAAGTTTCTTAAAAGGATCTTCTCTCAGGTTAATTCTCTTGGCATGGATCCATACAGATGGCTTGTTTTCAACAAGTCTTTCAATCTTAAAGTCTGTGAGTCTTATTTGTCAGATCTTAAGGCCAGTTTATAAATTTAATCTGTTTTGACCATTGATGTGGGGCGGTTTTTAATCAGTCAAGAATTTACTCTGCGGTCCTAGGGCCCAATTATTTACAAGATTAAACGTTCCAAATCACCCACTCACCATTCTAATGCTTTGGGGCTCCAAGGGCTCCATTCCAGCCTTCTGGCCATTCTGATGTTCCAGAGCTCCAGGGAGCCTTTGCCTTTACTTTCTCCACTATTGTGGACTCCCAGCAGGTTGGTGCAAAATGGTGGTGTATTGCAGGGTGGTGAGGGCTCTTGGCATGTGTTGGCAGAGGAAGCTGAAGAGGAGGGCCTGGTCGAGGTTGCTTGGGCTTCTGATTTAAATCCCTTGTGTCGTAATGTGTCATAATGATCTCTGCCATGAATTCCAGCATTTCATTGCCATAGTCCTTGGCGGGCTTTCCAAGGCACGCCTCCACAACAGTGCATTCTGTGGTCCCATGATCAATGATGTCATCTGCTCTTGGTGGGCTTTCAGGCATCCCCTTCAATGGTAATCACATCCGGACGTAATTGTTTCTGTCCATATTTTTCATCTGAGACATCAAGCTTCTGCTAATCCAAGATCCCTCTGGTGCTAAATGCTATATTAGCTTCACTAACCCTACCATGTGAGAGTGATTTAGTAAATTCAGTAGAAAGCAAACACTGGTGAATGTTTCAGTATGTTTTGTGTTTTTATAACAAAACATCTAAGACTGAGTACTTTGTAAAGAAAGAGGTTTATTTAGCTTACTTTTAAAAACCCGTGTGTGTGTGTGTGTGTGTGTGTGTGTCTGTCTGTCTGTCTGTTTGTCTGTCTGTCTGTGCCTGCACATATGGAAGTCAGAAAAGACAACCTCCTCAGAACAGCTATCAACCTCCTTTGAGACTGGGCCTCTACCTGGCATGGAACTCACCAGTTTTGTTAGACTGACCAACCTCCAAGCCCAGCCTCGGCAGATCCACCTCCCAGTGCTAGGATTATAAGCATGTATTTTCATGCCTGTGCTAGGGTTTTATTTGTCATGCCTGGCATTTTTACTTGAGTTCAGGGAATCAAGCTCAGGAAGCTTATGGGGAAAGCATTTTACTAACACAGCTATCTACCTGTCCCCATTTCATAATCTTGGCAGCCACATCTGGCTAGCTTCTGATAGAGGTTATCTTAGGCACTCTTCTATTACTGTGCTTAAACGCGATGACTAAGAATAGTTCTAGAAGGAAGGGTTAATTTTGGGCTTACAGTTAAAGAGGGGTAAAAGTCTGTCACTCTCATAGCAGGAGAATGTGGCAGCAGGCAGATGCAGTGGCCAAGCAACAGTCGAGAGCTCACATCTCAAACTGCAGACAGGAAGCTAAGAAAGTGAACTCGAAATGGGATGAGTCTTTTGAAACCTCAGAGCCTACCTCAGTAATATACTTCTTCTTGCACGGCCATACCTCCTGTGCATCCCTATACAGGACCACTAACTGGGGACTGGCATTCAAATACCAGAGATAAGAAGGGACATCTCATTCAAACCACCACAAGGGCCTTCTGTCTGCATTCTAATGTGGGAGAATAACACATATGGGAGAGAGCACATAAAGAAGAGAGAGTAGCAAAGCTAGGAACAAAGCTAGCCTAGAAGCCAAATCCCTTTTATAGCAACCTGCTCCTTATAGTTTACTATTACAGTCTGAATTACAATAGCCAGTGACATAGTAGCACAGCAGAGATTATCTATCTAACTGCAGCTAAATACCCTGGATTAACTTCCCATCTCTCCCTGCCAGTCACAACCTCTCTAGTCTCTGGTAACTACTTAACTTCTACATTTTACTCAACAACCTTCAGTTCTACCAATGTCCTGACAAATATCAAAACTTCATACTTTTTATGAGTGAATGATTGTAATGTACATTGTACTAGTAAATGGTCATGTGTGGTTTGAACTCACCGAGAAGCTGACTTTGGAAGCAGGGTTGCTATCTCCCATTTCATACTAAAGCATTTTCCCCCCCAACTGTCCTCCAGGCAGCCTGTAAGATATTCCAATAAATTTCATATATATATTCCAAATATAATGAACATTTTTGAAATATATTATTGTACACATATCATTAAAAAACCTCTTTTAAAAACCACTAGAAAACTCTGATAGCTGATAAACACTCTGCAAAGTAGCAGAACACAAAATTAACACACAAACACACAGTCAGTGCAAATGACAAACAGACTGGGAAAGAAATCAGGGAAACAATAATCTTTTGCAATGCCCTACCCCCCCCCCAAAAAAAAAGTGTCTTGGGGTAAATCTAACCAAGCAAGTAAAAAACCTATATGACAAAAACTTTAAGACATTGAAGAATTTGAAGATTATGTCAGAAGAAGGAAAGATCTCTCATAATCATAGCTCAGTAGGATTAAGATAGTAAAAATGGCTGTGCTATCAAAAGCAATCTACATATTCACTGCAATCCCCATTAAAATTCCAAAACAGTTCTTCACAGAAATTGAAAGAATAATTGTAAAAAGAAAAATATGTCTAATTAAACTATTTAAACAGTATTTATATTATTGTTAATTGGCTCAGCAGTTGTTAATCTTTAAGCAGCCATTACAAATGAGTACACAGACACCATGTGGATTTTAACAAGCCTTGGCCTGAATTGTGCAATCCTAGCCCATCTAAGCTAGCTCTTTTTTTTTTTTAATTAAATACTTTATTTTTTTTTCTTCAAGTTACATCTCAGTAACAAACCCCCCCCCTATTCCCCCTTCCTATCCCGCCCTTCCACCCTCTTCCCTCCAGAAGTTTCCCCTTTCAGTCCAACAGATGGTTCCTTCTCTTATAACAGGAAGTATTATACAAAACAATAGATATAAATATGCCACATTTATGAGAGTAAATTGGCCCAGTATACCTTCCCAATGTTCAGTTAATACCTATTTGGCCCCTGACTTTAACATTCTACTATCTTCCCAACTCCATGAGTTTAAAGGTCTATATGTGACTCAACATTCATACTATCTTGCAACACACTTTTAAGAGTATCTTCTTAGATCTATAACACCCTCTTGATTCCTAAACAGTTCAAAATTTAACTATAAGATTCTATCTGTCTATTCTTCAACCACCTCAGAGACCTGAGAGGGATAAATATATTTGCTTATATAGGAAGTGCAGAGCCTGCAGCTTCCAAAACTAAGAAAGAACATACCAATAACTGCCTGGACAGTTCCCATTTTCTCTCCATACATTCCAGCATCAATCTTCAGCCTTTGGGTCCTGTTTCTCTGACAGACATTTGTTGTAGAGCAGGGATTATGAAGGACTTACCTACCCTGTCTTGGCAGAGTTAGGCTGTCGACTTCCCTGCTACCAAGTTTTGTCCTTTTTGGACAGCAGTCTGTCTGCAGTTGGTGCAAGGGGTTTTTTCATGCCAAGAGAAAGGCTTGCCACTAATTCAACCATCTTACAGTGGAGGTTCTTCGATGCTTATCTTCTACTTGGAGTAGAATAGGGGGTGCTGTCAGGCGCTGATATGTCTCGATATAAAAAAAAATCTTGATTTAAGATAACATCTTTGAATGCCATATTCTGCAGATCTCTAGGGGTTTTTGAAGATGCCCTATCCATCTCTTGTATTTAGATAAGCAAATGTTGCTTGTCTCTTAGCAACTTGATTACTGGGTAGTTTAGAGAATATCTGTGATAGACTGTCATAGTAGCTAACAAAGAGACATGTTTGCATGACTAGGAGTTTGTTTTAACTATCCTAGACCGTTTTAGACGGTTGGTATCAAGAGGTCAGAACTTCACATTTTATTTTTAAGTATCTCTAGGTATGATACCATTGGGAAGCATTATCTTTAAATTTGTATCAATATACAAAGATCTATTCAATTGTGGTTAAATATACTCTTAATTATGTATCAATATACCAAGATCAATGCCTATGTAGCCCAATATAATCTTAATATTACGTCCATATGCAAGGGTCAATACCATTGTGGCCAACTATAATCTTAATTTTGTATCAATATACAAAGATCAATACCGATGTAATCCAACTTACCTGGCAGGGGAGATACCATGATCACGAAGGTGGTTTTCCCAGGGCGAGGCTTATCCATTGCACTAAGCTAGCTCTTAATTCTATTACCCAAAAATGACTCCATATATGCATACGTCCCCTTGGACTGACATTCTCCACGATATGCCAATGTTCCTGGCCATGTGGAATGAGGTTCCTTTTTCTAACCCATGGTGTGTGCCTCCTTCCTGCTGCTCCTGGCTGGAATCCCTTCTTCTTCCTGCTGCTGGCTGGAATGCCTTGATCCTCTGTCTAAAGCACAGTCTTCCTGCTCTAATCTCAGGAAGTCCCACCTTTCTCTGTCTTTGTCCAATCTCAGGCCTCGGCATTTTATTTAACCAATTGGAGTCAATGTAAGTAACAGACAGAAAGCAGGACCAATTAATTAACATTTAGAATGCTTAACACTACACCATCAAATAATTTTCAGTTTCATATGGAAACACACACACACACACACACACACACACACACACAGACACACACACACACACACACACACAATTACCCCAGGATACTTAAAACAATTCTGAATAATAAAAGAATATCAACACCCTGAATCTCAAATTGTATTCCAGAGCTATAGTAATAAAAACAGCATGGTACTGGCACATGTAACATGTAACATGATAACCAAATGGAATAAAATTGAAGACCTAGAAATAAGTCCACACACATATGGACACCTGATTTTTTTTTTAAATAAAAAAGCCAGAAGAACACACTGGAAAAACCAGCACCTTCCGCAAATAGTGCTGGTCAAACTGGATGGGTGCATGTAGAAAAATCAAGATAGAACCATACTTATCACCCTACACAAAACTCAACTCCAAATGGATCAAGGACCTCAACAGAAGGCCAGATACACTGAACCTGATGGAAGAGAAAGTAGGAATAGCTTTGAACTCATTGGCACAGGGAAAGACTTTCTGAAGAGTGTGGATGAAAATTTATTAATGTTTATCAATGATTAATAAGGCATTGGAATTAATCCTGAACCCACCACTTGTAAATGAACACACACAGACACCTGATGAATTTTAACAAGCATTAGCCTTGGACTTTGCAATCTTAACCTTCTAAGCTAGCTTTCTACCTCCCCAGATAAAATTCCATGACACTTGCATACATGTTCCTTATCATGCCAATCCTCCAGGTTATGTGGAGTTCCATTCTACCTGACTCACAGTAGCCATTCTCTCTCTCCCTCCCTCCCTTGAGACTCTTCTCCTATAATCCTTTTCCTCCCCCCAAAGCCCACAAATCTCAGCTCTGCCTACTTCTCTCTTGCTTAGCCCAGGCTATAAGCAACTTTTATTCAACCAATCAGAGATGACTTAGAGGCAAAAATTACAAACGTCATTTTGGGTATGTGACAATGTCCTCATCTGGGATGTCAACCAGACTTTATGGGGAGCCAGTGAATAACATTAAATGTGGGGACCAGGGAAATGGAGGCTTATGAGAAATGTCTTATGGCTGGGAAAATGAAAGTAACTTGTGGGAGATATCTAAGATGGCGCCGGCTGGAAGATGCTGGGGAGGAGCCAGCTGATTGGGTGAGCAAGACTTTCATAGTCATGACCAATGCATGTTACCAAGCTTATGCTATGTGATGTAATAGGATGACCTTTAATGTGATTGGCCCACATAGCCTCATGTGGAAACACCCATTTGGTTCTGTATATAAACTAGGGGACAAAATAGTAAAAATGGATAATGCTTAAACATTACCCCTGTCAAGTCTGTTTGTCTGCAGAGTGAAGGCTGGAGAGTCAGGTTGGCAGCACACTCACCTTTTCCCTGAGAACCCCCTTATGTGGTGGTCACCCTATAAGGGCTCTGCAGCAGTTAAACACACAGCAGACTAGGACAATCTACAACAGAATAGAACACTGCTCACACAGGAACTAAGGTCAACAATTAATAAATGGGACTTCATGAAACTAAGAAGCTTCTGTATGACAAAGGATACCATCATTCAGACAAAGCAGTAGCCTATGGAATGGGAAAAGATTTTTATCATCCATAGAGTGATAATATCTAAAATATATAAAGAACTAAAAAAAAAAACCTGGGCATCAAGAAAACAATTCAATTTTAAAATTGAATTATAATTATAATTATAGGATACAGATCTAAACAGAGAATTGCCAAAAGATAAAACACAAATGGCTGAGAAACACTTCAAAGTTTTCTTGAAGTGTTTAACATCCTTAATCATCAGGGAAATAAAAAACAAAACTACTTTGAGAGTCGATCTTACACCCTTCAGAATGTCTAAGATCAATTTAAAAATGACATCTCATGCTGGCAAGGATTTGGTGTAAAGGGAACACTCATTCGTTGCTGGTAGGAGTGAAAACTCGATTTATGGAAATCAGTTTGGTGGTTCCTCAGGAAGTTGGACATAGCTATATATACATTCTTGTCATATACCCAAAGGACTGTACATCCTACTACAAAGACACTTGCTCATCCATGTTCATTCTGCTCTATTCATAATATTCAGAAGTTAGAAACAGCCTAGATATCTGTCAATGGATGAAAAGATAGAGAAAATGTGGTTCATTACACAATGTAATATTACTGAGCTATTAAAAACAAACAAAACAACAAGTTCATGAAATTTGCAGGTAAACGGATAGAGCTAGAAAAGTCATCCTGAGTGAGGTAACTAACCTGAACCCCAAAAGACAAATATAGTATGTATTCACTTATGTGGGTGTTAAGCTGTTAAGTACTTGCTAGGCAGGCTACAATTTGAATAACCACAGAGGTCAGGTATAGAAAGTAAGGGACTAGCAGTGAGGGCAGGATCTCTCTAAGAAGGTGAAATAGAATGCATAGTTGTTGGTGGAAGTGGGAAGCCAGAATGTGAGGATCAAATGGAGAGGGGGGAGGGAAGAGGGAAATAAGGGTGAGGATACAGGGAAGGACAGCTAAAACTAGGGGACATTTGAGGGATTATATGAAAACCTAGTACAGTAGAAGTATCTTAAAATATATACATATACAAAAGAAATCTAAATGGAATGAGACATCTCTCTCCACCAAATGAAAGATCTAATTCCGGAATGGGTTACATCTAATTGAATTGTTAGTCAAAAAGACACCAAGGAAACCCCCAAACAACTCAGGCTGTTGTCAAGGCTATTGGTTGCTCTCTACAAACAGATGGTAGGGCCCTCTTGCTAAATATAACACCTACATAAATCATTGACTATTGAGCTGGGGCCTACCTAAAGCCTTCACCTCTACTGTCTAGCATTCATAGTACTAGAAAGTACTGTGCATGCTTTGCAGGCTTCCAGAGAAGAGTTGTAGAAGTAATCAACCACTACCTGATTGGACTTAAGGCCCACTCCATGAGATAGAACCCATGCCTAATAGTGCTTGGCGGCCAAGAACTTGAGATTAGATAGGCCAGGGACCTAGGAGAAAACCAAATACTCCTATGACTCCTAGTGACATTCTGCTGTGCCCATACATCAGTTGCTGTGCTCAGCCGTCATTCTAATGCTCTCCTGAAGTAGATGGGAACAAGCACGGAGACCCACAACTGGACAATGTGCAGAGAGTGAGAGACCTTGGAACACTCAGTACTAAATGGGATGTCTCCAGCAAACCCCTCCCCTAAGACTCAGGGAACTCTGCAGATGAGGAGGCAGAAAGATTGTAAGAGCTGGTAGGGAAGAAACACACCAAGGAAACAGTGTCTTACAGACACAACAGGACAGATGCACATATGAACTCACAGAGACTGTATGGTACAGGGCCTGCACAGATCCAAGACAGATGGGATCCGAGCACTGAGAGGGAGAAATGGATACAAGCCCCCATCCCTAACCCAGAAGCTATCTCCCATTGATAATTTTGTAAAGAAAAAATTAATTTTCTATCTAACTGGTACAAACCACACTTAAGGGCAGGCCCCATGCCTTGTCGTAGATGGTCAACAGAAAATGAACTAAGTGACACTGGATCTGTTTTGACTTGTAATGCTTTGTCTGAACTTTTTTTTTTAACCTTCCTAGTCTTTAGCTTACATATTATGGTTTCTAGTTTTGTATTTTTACAGGATTTCTGTGTGTCAAATGTGTGTGTCTCTGCTTCTACATGTGTTTCTTGTGCTTTTCTTTGGCTATTTTTCTGTTTGCTTGTTTTGTACTATTCTTGTTTGTCTGTTTTAATTTTACCTTACTTTATTTTATTATTATTTTTTAGACGACTACTGGTTTTCTAATGAGTGAAAGAAAGAAAGGTGTGAATATATGGAGATGGGGAGGATCTGAGAGGATTTAGGGAAAGGGGAAACCATAATCAGAATAGATTGTCTTAAAAAATCTATTAAAAATCTATTTAGTGTTTGACTTTCTTTGGCCTATGGAACGTGTAGAATTGATGTGCACCCCATATTTGAAAAGAAGCTGTGTAAGAGACATGTTTTGTTGTAACTATGAGCTAGGATGTTCTCTGTAAGGGCTGCTCTTCCAACCTACATGTCAAAATGCAGATTTAGGAACAGATTTTAAACAATATGCATAACAAACGACTAGTAAACTTTTATTGTTTTCAAGTTACTGTGAACCTGGGTGGCTAGAGAGATAGCTTAGTGGTTAAGAGCAGTTGCAGCTCTTCCAAAGGACCCAGGTTCAAATCCCAGCACCCACATGACATTTCACAGCTGTCTACAAAGGTGTGGTCGTGCACATCTTTAATCCGAGCACTTGGGAGGTGGAGGCAGGCAAATCTCTGTGAGTTCAAGGCTATCCTGATCTACAAAGTGAGTCTAGGACAGCCAGGACTACACAGAGAAACCCTGTCTTGACTTGAAATATAAAAACAAAAAACAAAACAAAACAAAAACCTAACCTGTCAAGTTACTGTGATTAGGGGGGCAGATGTTTGCTTTACAACACGACAGAGCAAAAGATAACTCATAATCTCAAAATTTATTCATTATCAATCTCTAAAAAACTAGCTAAATTAGAACAGACCCCCCCCCTCAACGGAGTTTCTCTGTGTATACCTGGCTGTCCTGGACTCCCTTTGTAGACCAGGCTGGTCTCGAACTCACAGAGATCCACCTGCTTCTGCCTTCCAGTGCTGGGATTAAAGGTGTGTACCACCACTCTCAGCGAACAGACATAATTTTAAGCAGAAAACTTTCTTTGAAAATGTAATGAAAATCTCCTAGACCTATACACAAAGCAGTTACTGAAACAAAATGTTAAGTTTTAAAATAATGCTCCAACTACAAATAGCAGCCAGGGCGGCCAGGACTGGTGGAACAATAAATGAGCCTAACCAATGGGGGAAACCAAGTGATTTCTTAGACACAAAAAGGGAATATTAAGAATAAAAAGGGGAAATGAGCAAACAATAATACAAAAGCAGAACACAATCTGATGGCAATGTGTTTAAACTTGTTTCTGGAGTGTTCCCTCTCATTGCTGAGAAGTCTTTCTTCCATTAGCCTTGATTTCCAAACTGTCATGGGTCCAAGATTCACTTTGAACAAATGAATACATTTTGTCATATTAATAAAGAATATTTAAAAGAATGTTTGAAATGAAATTGTGTGTGTGTGTGTGTGTGTGTGTGTGTGTGTGTATAGTTGGTGGGAGACTCAGTGGTAAAGTGCTTGCTGTACCTGACTTCAGATCCCTGGATCTCACATAAAAGCCAGGTGTGATTACCCCAGTTGGGTGGCCATATCAGGCCCCAGTTCAAGAGGTAGCTCTTAGCCCTCATGTGATTGAAGAACTGAGGGGGTTTGATATGTGGGGGCTCCTCTCATCTGAGGAGGGGGAGAGGACAGAGATAGGAAAGAGGGAGGGAGGGTGGGACCTGGGGGGAGGAGAGTAGGGACTTTGATCGAGATGTAACCTGAAAAAATAAATTAAAATAAAAAAAAGCCCCATGCCGGGCGGTGGTGGCGCACGCCTTTAATCCCAGCACTTGGGAGGCAGAGGCAGGCGGATCTTTGCGAGTTCGAGGCCAGCCTGGTCTACAAAGCGAGTCCAGGACAGCCAGAGCTGTTAAACAGAGAAACCCTGTCTCGAAAAAAAAAAAAAATAAATGCACAGACAAGTGGCTCCAGGTGTGGCTGTCTACACTGGTGACCTGCTCTGTGGGGGAGAGACTGGAGGATCCTTGAGACTTGCTGGTTAGCCAGTCTAACAGAAGCAGACGTTTCAGGTTTAATGGGAGATCACACCTTAAAAAATAAGGTGAAGAGTGATGAGGGAAGAAACTTGAAGTCCATCTCTGGCCTCCATAGATACATGCACAGACAAGTGCATGCACATACACATACACACACACACACACACACACACACACACACACACACATATACACACATACACACACACACACACATACACAGAGGCACACAGGCATACAGGCACACACACACCCATGAAGGCCAGATTTAGGCTCTTGTAATCAGAAGCTTAGTTCAAATATTTCACAACTTGTAAAGTTTTAACAGCCCAGTCAATACTACAGGCAGCCACAGTATTAGAAAGCTGCGTGCCAGGGATTTTTTTTTTTTGTGCTAGACTGTGTCTGAAGCAACAGGTGAAAGTGATAGATGGGTGTATTTGTTTTCCACTGCTGTCAGAATAAATGACTCAAGATACTATAGCTTAAAGTAAAACAAATACATTCCTTTATGGCTAAGGTAGAAAGAAGTCAGACATAGATCTGAGTTTGAGTCCGGGTGTCAACACACCACATTCTTTTTTTTTAATAATAATTTATTTTTTATTTCTTCAAGTTACATCTCAATCACAATCCCCTCCCTACTCCCCCCTCCAGTCCCACCCTTCCACCCTCCTCCCCCAACCCTCCATCCTCTTCCCTTCTTTTTTTTTTAATTTTAGTTTAAGGTATTTCTTTTTCCCCCCAACAGCTCTCCCTTTCAGTCCAACAAATGGTTCTTTTTCTTATAACTATAAATACAATACAAAACAACAGAAATAAATAGGCCACAAGTATAAGAGTTATATGGCTTAGCATACATTCCCAATGTCCAGTCCATATGTATTTGGCACCTGACTTTAACATTCTACTATCTAACCATCTCCATGAGTTTAAAGTTCTATATCTAACTCAGCTTTCATACTAACTTGCCTCACAATTTTAAAAATATCTTCTTAGATCTAGAAAACCCTCTTTATTCCTAAACAACTCAAAATTTAACTATGAAACTCTAGCTATCTATTCTTCAACCACCTCAGAGACCTGAGATGGATAAATATATCTGATTATATAGGAAGTGCAGGGCCTGCAGCTTCCAAAACTAAGAAATGACATACCAGTGGCTGCCTGGACAGTTCCCATTTTCTCTCCATACATTACAGCATCAATCTTCAGCCATTTGGCCCCATTTCTCTGACAGACATTGGTTGTAGAGCAGGAATTATGAAGGACTTACCTACCCTGTCTTGGCAGAGCTAGGCTGTCGACTTACCTGCTTCCAAGTTTTGTCCTTTTTGGACAGAAGTCTGTCTACAGTTGAAGCAAGGGGTTTTTCTTGCCAAGAGAAAGGCTTACCACCAATTCAATCATCTCCCACTGGAGATTCTTCGATGCTTATCTTCTACTTGGAGTATAATAGAGGGTGCTGTCAGGAGCTGACATGTCTTGATATCAAAAAATCTTAAGTTAAGAAAACATCTTTGAATGCCATATTCTGCAGATCTGTTGAGGTTTTTGAAGACGCCCTATCTATCTCTTATATTTAGATAAGCAAATATTGCTTGTCTCTTAGCAACTTGATTTCTGAGTAGCTTAGAAAATAACTGTGATAGACTGTCATAGTAACAAACAAAATGACACATTTGCATGACTATTAGTTTGCATTTCTTAATTATCCTAAACAGTTTATGATGGTTGGTAGCAAGAGTCCAAAACTTGACATTTCATTTTTAAGTATTACTAGGAACAATACCTTTAAAAAGTGTTACCCTTAATTTTGTATCAATATACAAAGATCAATACCAATGTGGCCAAATATAATCTTAATTTTGTATCAATATACAAAGATCAATACCGATGTAGCCCAATACAATCTTAATTTTACATCAATATACAAGGGTCAATACCATTGTGGCCAAATATAATCTTAATTTTGTATCAATATACAAAGATCAATACTGATGGAGCCCTATACAATCTTAATTTTGCATTAATATACAATGATCAATACCAATTTAGCCAAATATAATATTAATTTTGTATCAGTATACAAAGGCATAAGGCCATATTCAATAATCTGTCCTTTTTTCTTGATCTTTCCTATACTATGTCTATGCACACCACATTCTTTTGTGGAAACTGCAAAGAAGAATCTTCTCTGGCCTTTCAACGTTGTGCAAATTCTTTGACTCGTGGCCACCTTCCTCTATCTTCCAAAGCAGTGACTGTGCTCTTTTCTCTGTCTGTCCTCCCTGGAAGTTAGGAAAAGGTTCTTCCTTCACTTCCAAGTGATTACACTTGTTGCAGAATATTTGATCCCATTGTGAACTCAGAGTTAGTGAATTGAAAATCTGTTTCTAATTGTGGGATGGCTCAGCATTTAACCCTAGCGCTTTCTCTTTACTGTAAACAAGTACTTGTGATGTGGATCTGCCCTAGTACACACCTTTAATCCAAGAGTCTTTGTACACAGGATTAAACAAAGTTGACCCAAGGTCAAGAGGTGGAGCGAGAAACCAGCTGACAGGGACTAACAGAAAGGAGGGACATTGAGCTGAGGGGTATTTAAGACAGTGTGGAGAAGGAGGAGCTTTTTTGCTTTGGGCTTTCAGCTTTTAGTTTTGAGGGCTTTCAGTGGGGTAGGAACATCAGCTGGTGCTTTCTCTGCCTCTCTGAGCTAGCAGGTTTTCAGCCCAGTATGAGTCTTCATTGGTAAAATCAAATGACTGGGATATTTTAGTTTTTTCTTTTCCTTTTTTAAAACCACATTGATTTCCTCATAGATGATCCAGAGCGCTAACTGCATTTCAAGACCTTAACCTTAATCTCATGCATTAAGTCCCTTTGTCACATTTACAGGGTCCAGGGGCTTAAGAAATGGACATCAGCCGGGCGGTGGTGGCGCACGCCTTTAATCCCAGCACTTGGGAGGCAGAGACAGGCGGATCTTTGCAAGTTCGAGGCCAGCCTGGTCTACAAAGCGAGTCCAGGACAGCCAGAGCTGTTAAACATAGAAACCCTGTCTCGAAAAACCAAAAAAAAAAAAAAGAAATGGACATCATTCGAGGTTGTTGTTGGCAAACTGTCTGAAGACATGTTTTGTGAAATGATTCCCTCGGAGTCTTGGTATTCCATGGGTGTGTTTCGAATGTTTATATGACCTGTGAGGGGGTTGGTTGAGCTATACAAATTCATGTTCCTTCTTTTGCTTTCTCCCCACCAGTGTTTTCCTGGGTTTAACTATGAAGTGGACTGATTATTTCACACCCAGAACTGGGAGAGAAGTGTGCACAAACTTAAGAAAAGTGTTAATAAAAATATTCTTCCCTTTAGCACAAGGGAAAAACCAAAGTGCTGTTCCATGTTCACTGCCCTGTTTAAAAACATAGGAAGGTGATCTTTAAGCGATTTTTTTTGCATTTTGAGTGGACTCATTCTTCTCCCATGATAAAGGAGACTTCATATATAATTAGTGGATATAGATTTTTTTCCTTCTGTAAATTTCAGGCTCTTGCTTCTTACTTAACTCAAAGGGGTTTCTTTTTATTGTGGTACCCCTTTCCCACTCCTAATTTCAATGTTTTCTAGTTGGAAAGGTGAATTACTTTTCAAAACCTTTGCTGGCCTTCAAGGTATCTGTCTTGTGTCTGCCCCTGGACTTGTCTTGCAGTGGCCATTTTTCCTCTTCTCACTTCTCTTTAACTCCCTGGCTGGTCAGCAGCTGACATCCTAATTAGTTTCAACAGCAGAACTTGATAAGAAATAGCTAGAAAGTTGGTTAGTGCAATTACCCAAACCATTCTGAAGTAATTTTCTACCAAATGTAACTTATTTAAAACAATTTAACGTCCACCTAATTGACGGATACTATTTTTGTACCAATTAATTTTTAATATGTCAATGCTCCCTTCTCTGGTGTTATATTTTATACTGTAAAGCAAAGGCTAGAAGCCTGCACATTTCTCTTCCAGAAATTGCTGCCAACTAGCTTCCATTCAAGTTTAGCCAATAAGAGGAGTAGCAAACAGTGTGGTGTGCCACGGTGGCGGAGGCGTCTCAACAGTGGCTGTACAGGTCGTGACGAGCTTTTCTGAGAACATGGGGCTCCTGCACCATCCATGCAGAATCCACTAGGAGCAAACACTTGCTCGCTAGCAGCTGTATGTCTCCTACCAGCGCTTCGCTCCCAACATCTTTGCAAACATTTTCCAGAATTAAAATCTCTTTCTAAGTGAAATGCAGTTATGTGTGCCCAGAATTGCAGGCACCCACCCAGGAGGATCCAGAGAGACTCCAGCCCAAACCAGACAAAAAACAGCATGATACAAAACAGACCAAATGAAAGTTTTCTTTCTAAGTGAATTATGTAGAATGATTTGTTTTGTTGACTGGGCCAATGAGACTGAGTATAGCCCACATTATACTCAAAACTAAGAATTCTCTCTCTCTGTGTCTCTGTCTCTGTCTCTCTCTCTCAAAATGTTGCTTCTATAAACTCTTCATGATATATATGGCTGTCTGTGCAAGACCTGCAAAGACCACACCAGTCAATGTGTCAGCACAAGGGAGGAAATTTTCCCAAGTCCCTATCCCAGATGAAAAGCTCCAGGCAATCAGTGGCTGCTGTGGGGTGAGGGAACCAGTCTGCTTGCTTTGAAGTTTGCTTGTTTCTGGGATGAGATCCCAATTCTAAGTGGTCAGCTCAAAACACATGCAAATAAGGGCAACACTAATTAGATTTAGTGTGCGTGTGCGACAAAACTAAATATACAAGAGGGGCATGTGTGTAGCAAAAATAACTATACAAGAGGATATAAATTCCAGGGGTTGTTTGGGAAGAAATGGAGAAGTTGGAGCAGGGGAAGAAAAGGTGGAAATGATGCAAATATGATATATAGTATGAAATCAATGCATTCATGTGGGAAAGCCTCAAACTAAAAAAAAAAAAAAAGAAAGAAGAAAAATAGCAAGGAGCTCCCTAAACACCACACTATTTAAACATTTTTATCACATTATTATTTGTTTGTTTATTTATTTATACACACACACATTACCATATCGAACATGTAAAGATCAGAGGACAATTTCAGGAACTCAGTTCTCTCCTTCCACCAAGATCCCAGGGATCAAAGTCAAGTGGCCAGGCTTGATGGTGGCCACCTTTACCTCCTACCAGGCCATCTCACTGGTCCTATGTAATATTATTTACTGTGTGTTCATATTATTTCTTAGCAAAATGTGTTTCTTAAGAAAAAACAATAAGCTTAAATTATATTATAGGTTGTGAAGTGGTGACTACCAAGACAATACTACTATATTTTATAAAGATACTAGCCCAAGCAGTTCGATTTTGATCTAAATGAATAAGCTTGTCTACTGCCCTTCCTCAATAGTCAGCCCCGTCTGGAGTTGCCCCACCACCCACCAGACTTGGCTTCTCTGTGGGTCGTTTTTTCCATGATAGGAAAATATATATTTCAATACTTGAAATTGAATTTTTAAGTATTCAACTAGCCCTATATTTTAAAACTTTCACTGTCTGCATTTTGGTCACAGACAATTTCATTTGAAATTAGTTTTTGGCTTTCTGTAGTTAGGCAGTTACCATTATTCTTTACTGACAATTATGTCTTAAAAGATGAATTCTTAAAGATGATTTAGCTTCAAATGAATGGCTGTTCCAATCTCCATAAATAGTACTCTGGGGTCCGTTAACCCAAAGAGAATTCACTGAAATAATTCATTGACCCACTAGGTCATTTGAAACTGTCTGTTTTGAAAATATGCATCCACAATGCTCCCACTGGAGTACAGAAGCAAAGTATGCAAGATGGCTGCCCCAACTCAACTACCAAACCTTAAAATTGTGATAACAATGGAGCCGGATGTGCAATTACACATAAAACTTCTGTACGTTGGAGTGCAGATTTTTTTTTTAGCAAGCTTAAAGCGTAATTACAGTAATGGATTCAGTGAAAGAGATCCATTTTTGAAAAGTCACTCAATGATAGGACTGCAATTTCCATATTAAAGTCCAGGTCTACTCTTGGGTTCTCATTAAATTCTATTTGCCATCTCTTCTTAGTCATTTTCATCTATGGGAATTTTATTGACAGAATTATTCATGTTGTATTTGGCAAGATCTTCACGTCTGGTATATAAACCAAATCATCTCGTTCTTTTTAAACAAACTATAAAAAAATCAATAGGGTTGGTGCAAAATTACAAAGACAGACAGAGGTGAAGCTTGAGAGTAGAATATTCCTGAAGGAAACACACTCCCTCAGAAAAATGAAAGGGCAGGGCTCAGAGAGGAAGCAGTAAGCCAGGGTTTACTTTTACTATTGTTATCACTACTATTAAGTGTATATGTGTGATGTGTGAGGATGGACGCACATGTAGACAGAGGTAAGAGGACAACCACTGAGCCGTCTCCCCAAATGTAAGCCAAGTTCTAAAAACCCAAGCATGTTTGGAACTGGAAAGTTGTCTCAGCAGCTAAGAGCAGAGGTCCTAGGCGTGAGTTCCAGCACCCACATAGCAGCTAGCATTCATCTGTAACTCCAGTTCCAGGAGTTTCTCATACCTTCTGGCTTCTGTGGACACTGTACACAAGTTGTTCCTCTACATTCGTGCAGGCAAAAATACTCGTGAAATAAAAATAAGTCTGAAAAGGGGGAAAGAGCTCCAAGCATGAATAATTTTAATGAGCAGAGTAATGGTACCTCTGAAGTGTCAAGAATACTGACTGAAATTTCTGGTGGAACATTTAGTGGTGAAAGATAGTCTTAACACACCCATGGATGGAAGCAATTTCTGCTTTTAAGTTGCTTTGTCTAATAAGGTAGGCACTAGCTACATATAACTACGCATGTTTAAAATAATTAAAGTCAGATAAGAAGAAAATTCAGCTGCTCAGTCGCACTGGGCACATTTGAAATCCTGAGGAGTCACTGGCCACCAGCTCACTGAACACACACAAGTAACACATTTTCCTCATGGCAGAAAGACTTGTGGACAAGGCTGACTGCAGGACTGGCTGCATTTGGAAGGTCATAATGAAGTTTTCTCAATGGTATTCATATCGAATTTTACCACTTACTTATTTTGTTGTTGTCTAACCAGGAATTACTTCTAGAAGCAACATGCAGAACTAGATATTGTTGCATCTAGTGTCAAGTTCCTTATTGCTTTCCCCTAAGAAAAAACTTCCTTAAAATATTAATACCTAGCTGGGTGTGGTGGCTTGTGCCTGTAATACCAGCACTCAGGAGGCAGAAGCAAGGGTATCTCTGTGAGTTCGAGGCCAGTCTGATCTACAAAGTGAGTCCAGGACAGTCAGGGCTACACAGAGAAACCCTGTCTCGGGAAAACAAAACAAAACAAAAAACTCAAAAAGCAAGATATAGGATTCTTTCAAAAAGTCTCTCAGAAGCATTTATAATAATATAAAATCATTATGCTGGAGAAAATGAGTGGGTGTTTTCTAGATCTTTGGTGAGCTAAACATAACTCTGGTTGTCTAACTAAACAAAGATGTAGTACACCAAATACTTTATTTTTTTTATTATTAAATACTTTATTTTTTTTCTTCAAGTTACATCTCAGTCACAAACCCTTCCCAATTCCCCCTTCCTGTCCCACCCTTCCACCCTCTTCCCCCCCAACAGCTTCCCCTTTCAGTCCAAAAAATGGTTCCTTCTCTAATAACAGTAAATACTATACAAAATAACAGAAATAAATATGCCACATTTATGAGTGTTAAATGGCCCAGTATACCTTCCCAATGTCCAGTTCATACATATTTGGCCCCTGACTTTAACATTCTACCATCTAACCATCTCCATGAATTTAAAGTTCTATAACTGACTTAGCTTTCATACTAACTTGCATCACTATTATAACCATCTTCTTAGATCTAGAACGCCCTCTTGATTCCTAAACAACTCAAAATTTAAGTATGAGACTCTAGCAGAAAACAGAATCAGACACCAAAGAAGACGAGTGACCCAGTTGATTCAGCCTGACAGACTCCCTCTATAGCTGTCTCCATCAAAAGCTTACAACCACAACAAATCAATATCGCTAAGACCATTCAGCTCTACACAATGCCCCAGCCAGAACCTCAGTAAAGCCTGCAAGATCAGCTTCTGCCTACAAACTCCTTAGGACATCTAAACAGCTGAGAACAGAAGGACTGAACATAAAAGGATTGTACTAACATTTTTAACCATTTTTCCATTTTGGTTCGGGCCCCAAACAGGTTTACTACGACCCAAATCAGCAGGAAGTCATTTTAAGAGAGCGACGTCCCATGCCCAGAGGGTGGGGAGGGTGTTTCTCCACCCCCCCCCCTTTTTGGTTATTTGAAGGATAACTGAATACTCTGTTATTTAGGGGAAGAGATTACAAGCTGTTAAATGGCCCTGTTTAATGGGTTTTGGAGGTTAGACCCAGGGACTTCCTACTTTTCCTTTTCTGTATCCTTCTTTCTCTCCTATGTAGGAGTGCATGGACTTGAGAAAAATGAGACATAGACATAGCACAGGAAGGACCAAGAAAAAGGGACAGATTATTGAATATGCCCTTATACCTTTGTATATTGATACAAAATTAGTAGTATATTTGGCTAAAGTGGTATTGACCATTGTTTATTGTGCAAAAATAAGATCGTATTGGACTACATCGGTATTGATCTTTGTATATTGATACAAAATTAAGATTATAGTTGGCCACAATGGTATTGACCCTTGTATATGGACGTAATATTAAGATTGTATTGGGCTACATAGGCATTGATCTTTGTATATTGATACAAAATTAAGAGTATATTTAGCCACAATTGAATAGATCTTTGTATATTGATACAAAATTAAAGGTAACGCTTCCTAATGGTATCATACCTAGAGATACTTAAAAATAAAATGTGAAGCTCTGGCCTCTTGATACCAACCATCTAAAACTGTTTAGGATAGTTAAGAAAAACAAACTCCTAGTCATGCAAACATGTCACTTTGTTAGCTACTATGACAGTCTATCACAGATATTCTCTAAACTACCCAGTAATCAAGTTGTTAAGAGACAAGCAACATTTGCTTATCTAAATACAAGAGATGGATAGGGCATCTTCAAAAACCCCAAGAGATCTGCAGAATATGGCATTCAAAGACGTTATCTTAAATTAAGATTTTTTTTTGATATCGAGACATATCAGCTCCTGACAGCATCCCCTATTCTACTCCAAGTAGAAGATAAGCTTCGAAGAATCTCCAGTGTGAGATGGTTGAATTAGTGGCAAGCCTATCTCTTGGCATGAAAAAACCCCTTGCTCCAACTGCAGACAGACTGCTGTCCAAAAAGGACAAAACTTGGTAGCAGGGAAGTCGACAGCCTAGCTCTGCCAAGACAGGGTAGGTAAGTCCTTCATAAGTCCTGCTCTACAATCAATGTCTGTCAGAGAAACAGAACCAAAAGGCTGAAGACTGATGCTGGAATGTGTGGAGAGAAAAGGGGAACTGTCCAGGCAGTCACTGGTTTGTCATTTCTTAGTATTGAAAGCTGCAGGCCCTGCACTTCCTATATAATCAGATATATTTATCCCTCTCAGGTCTCTGAGGTGGTTGAAGAATAGACACCAAATACTTTAAAAAGGAGGGTAAATTTTGTAAATCTCAAAACATAATGCTTGTAAAGATAGTTCATTAATATTTCACAACTTTAACCCAGAGACCAAAGAAAATTATTCTAGAATAAAAAGATGAAATCACAGATAAACATGTTAATAAAATGGCCACATTAATTTATTAAATAACAAAATTATTTCATAGAAAATTAGCCCACCCCAGCAGTGGAATTTTCATTTAATAACATATGACTTCTGGGAGCATCTTTTCTTTAATTTTCATTTTTTATTAACTTATCAAGAAAAATTACATGATCTTTTATGTGAATGTTGAAAAGTTACCTAATGAAATTCAACAGTTATATAATCAATAAAATATATAACTATGTAAAGTTAAACAAAGAGGAGGGTTACAAATAAAAAATCAGAACCTAGTAAAATATGTTATTTATCATTATTAAGTATTTTATATTACCTAACCATTTAGTCGATGTGATGACATGAAAAAAAGCAAAACGTCATAAAGTAAGAACAAAAACTTTATATTTTTTATATTATAGGTTTGCCAAGCAAGAAAATGGAGAAGAACTAGTTAAGAGGTGGAGGATGTAGGTCAGAAGATAAGCCTGCTTCCCTAGCGAGCACCAAGTCCTGGATTTGATCCTAGCATCACATAAACAAGGCTTGGCAGCACAAGCCTGTATGTCAGCACTTGGGAGGTGGAGGGTTAAAAGACCAACTCCTAACCTCAGAATTAGTTAAACAGAGCAATTTAATATTAATGACGAAGTCCAATCTATCTCTGTGACATCAATATTGAACTAGAAGCAGAGCATCATGGTGCACACCTTAATCTTAGCATATGGGAAATAGAGGCAGGACAACAAAGGTTCAAGACAAGCCTTAGCTACATATGAGTTTCACATCACCCTCAGGTATATAAGACCCTAAAATAAACAAACAAATAGTAATAAAATTAAGAAAAGATAGAATTTAAGCTCTTTCTGAAAAAAATCTAAATATTTCTTTAAATTGATTGAAAGCCACTAGAATAAATATATACAATAAAATTATTTCTATGTAAAAAAGTTATTGTATGAATACTTGCCTGCATATATAATTACAACTAATTCGTGTCTGGTGCTCTTGGAGGCCAGAGAGGGCATTGTATACCCTGGAACTGGAATTACAGACAACCAGGATTTATTGTACGGGTATTTGGAATGGAACATGGGTCCTATGCAGGGACATCAGGTGCTCTTAACCTCTAAGCCATCTCTAACACCCTCTATGTAAATGTTTAAGTGATGTTTATAGATAATCTAAAAGTAAACTGCACTAGAATTTATGAGACAAAATTGAGGGGCTGGAGAGATGACTCCACAGTTAAGAGCACTGTATGCTCTCATAGAGGACCAGAGTTCATTTCCCAGCACCCACATGGTGGCTCAGAATAATCAGTAAATTCAGTTTCAAGGAATACCCTCTCCTGTCTTCTGTGGTACATCCATCCATCCATACATACATACACTACATACATATATGAAAGAAAAACACTCACACATAAAATAAAATTAGTAGATCTAAAAGGAATTTTTTTTTTTCGAGATAGGGTTTCTCTGTGTAACCCCGACTGTCCTGGACTCTCTTTGTAGACCAGGCTGGCCTCAAACTCACAGATATTCACCTGCCTCTTCCTCCCAAGTGCTGGGATTAAAGGTGTGTGTCACCATGCCTAGCTATGTTCAAATGTTTTTTCTACTGGAGTATTCGATCAAAAATGTTTAGGGGCAGGACTAGGAATGTAGTTTTGTGGATAGTTTGCTTAGCATGCATAAAGCCCTTGAGTTCAATCACCAGCAATGCATAACTAGGCATGGTGGGGCATGCCTATAATGCCAGTCCTCAGAAGTGGGGGGCAGAAAAAGAAATTCAAATTCATTATTCACTACATAGAGAACTTGAGTCCAGGCTGGGATACAAGACAACCCACTTGTAAAGCAAAAGCAAGTTGGGGATGGCGGTGCATAGCTTTAATTCTAGCACTCAGAAAGCAGAGGCAGATGAATCTCTGGGAGTTCGAGGTCAGCCTGGTCTACATAGTGAGCTCCTGGACAGCCAGGGCTGCAGAATAAGACCTGTCTCAAGCAAATAAGGCTGGGGCAACAAGTAAGAGGGGAAAGCATAGCAGCCGCAAATTGAGGATACAGTTCCTTGAACAACTAAGAATCCCTTGAACAACTAGTCCCACCCTCCTACCCTCTCCTCCCTCAATCCCACATCCACCTCCTTTTTTTTTTAAGTTTAAGGTGTACCTTTTCCCCCAAAAAGCTCCCCCTTTCAGTCCAACAAATGGCTCTTTCTCTTATAACAATAAATACAATACAAAACAACAGAAGTAATTGGGCCACAATTATGAGAATTATAAAGTTTAGCATACATTCCCAGTGTCCAGTCCATACGTATTTGGCAACTGACTTTAGGAGATGCAGAATATTTTTGAGCAACTGACTTTAGGAGCTGCAGAATATTTTTGAGGAAAATAACACAAAAATTGAAAAGAGGATGGAAATTGTAAGATACTGTATTCAAAAATGCTAAAACTGTAGGACTCTTGGGAGAACTTGAAGATATGGCAGGCAATTATTTATTTGCCAACCCATAGAAGCCTCCTCCAGCTCTCTGCCGATATATAATGAAATAGCTGATTAAGAATATTTTACAATGAACCTATAACTTAGAACTTGTAAAATATCTTCCTATAGCTTCAATAGAGGGAACTTCCAGCATCACAGCATGGACCTTCCCTCTGTCTGAAAGCTGAATTCATACCACTTGGAGAAGCAACTCAGTAGTCCATTAGTGACACTCTACATGGACAATAAATTACATTTTTAAATGGCACTTCTATTTCAATGGTATTTTAAAACCTATTGCTAATAATAACTTTAAGGCATTTGACCTAGAATCCAAGCTTGTTTTTCTTGAGTTAAAAACTAACCCTGTTCTGTCAGGATCACACCTTACCATTTCCTCAGGGTCAGAAAGGAGCAATGCTTTATTTTTAGGCAACTGTGAGACACTGTTTACTGGGTCATCATTAACTTGTTCATCAAATATTCACAGGTCTTTCATAGTTCAAGTATGAGATGTCTGCCACAGGCTCCTGTGGAGACTTTGTGCCAGATCATGGGCCTTTGAAGGTGATGGAATGGATTCTGGGGCCTGAGCTATCAGTGGATCAACCCCTTGGGGGTCATAATCTAATGGCGTTATTATGAGGAAAAAAATCAGGCAAGTAGGTCACTGGAGGCCTGTCCTTGGGAGGCTGTACTTTTCCTCTTCTTAATATCACGACTAGGATGGCCCCAAACTCAGAGATCCCCCTGCCTCTACTTCTAGAGTGCTTGGATTTAAGATGTGTACCACTACACGCAGCTGTGATCCAGTTGCAACATAGTCTTTTGGTGCCAAACACTCTGAAGAATATAGAGATTCACTTGTGAAAGAAAGGAGACCGACTCCTAAAAAAGTCGCAATAATTTCTCTAGTCCTTTACTAGTTTGGTAATCTCCAAAGAACCTGAGTTTCTGGCCACTCTTCCCAGCCATTTGTTTGTAATTCTGAAATAACTGTATGTCTTAGTTAGGGTTTTATTGTTATGAAGAGAAACTATGACCAAGGCAACTCTTACAAAGGAAAAAAAAAATATAACTGAGGTTGGCTTACAGTTTCAGAGGTTTAGTTATTTAACATCATGGTGGGAAGCATGGCAATGTCCAGGCAGACGTGGTGCAGGAGGAGCTGAAAGTTCTACATTTTAACCCAAAGGCAGGCCACGAAGAGACTATCTTCCACATTCGGCAGAGCCTGAGCATAGAAGATCTCAAAGCTCACCCCGCCCCCCCCAGTGACACACTTCCTCCGACAAGGCCACACCTACTCCAATAAGGCCACACTCAGTGTGATGAATAGGAATGGCCCCCATAGACTCTTGTCTTTGAAGGCTTGGCCCACAGGGAGTAGCACTATTAGGAAGTGTGGCCTTATTGGAGTAGGTGTGGCCTTGTCGGAGGAAGTGTGTCACTGGGGGGGAGTAGAGGAAGCAGGGCTCACCTATGCAGCCACGGAGAGCTGGGCTTGAAGACCTTCCAGAGAGCTGCTTTGGGACCGCCCACACACCTGATAATAACCCCTAGCTCATGCTCCGTAAGTAAGCCCTATAAGCATATCGGTTCCTAGGTAAACTGTGGTGAAATTGTACTTAGCGGCTCTTTGTTAGGACCTGATGAGAGAGAACAGCTTGTACATATCACACCTAGAGAATCTGAAAATATGTTATGAACACATTTACATCAGGATGTAAAATACTACAGTAAAAAAGATGAGAGCTGAGCTGGGCCTGGTGGGGCACACCTTTAATCCCAGCCCTCAGGAGGCAGAGGCAGGAGGATATCTGTGAGTTCGAGGCAAGTCTGGTCTACAGAGTGAGTTCCAGGACAGCCAGGGCTGTTACACAGAGAAACCCTGTCTCGAAAAACAAAAACAACAACAACAACAACAAAAGATGAGAGCTGGACATGGTCGGCCCATCTCTGAGTCCAGCACATCAGAGGCAGGTGAATTGTTGAAGGTCGGAGGTCAGTATTGTGTATACAGTGAGTTCCAGGCTACGAAGGGATACGTAGGGAGCGAACCCTACCTCAAATACACACACACACACACACACACACACACACACACACACACACCCCTACATGCATAATAAAAATTTCGTAGAGGGGGCTGGAGAAATGGTTCAATGTTTAAGAGCACTTGTTGCTCTTAGCGAGGACTAAGGGTCAGTCCCCAGCACCTGGATGGCAGCTCACACCTGGTTTGCAGCTCCAGTTCTAGGGGACCCAGTACATTTTTCTGGCCTCTGTGGATGCTAGACACACACAGGCAGTGCATATACAGTGGACAAAACACCCATATGCCTGAAAAGAACTTTAACCACAGCTGTAGTGTTGCACTAGGTTAAAAAAAAAATAAAAGAATTGCACAGGGCCCTGGATATATGTTCGGTTGGCAGGATGCTTGCTTAGCACGGACAAAGCAATAGTTTCAACCCCCAACACCATATAAGCAGGGCATAGTGGTACATTCCTGTAATACAAGTAATTGCAAAGTGGAGGCAGGAGGAATTCAAGGCCAGTTGGAGCTACATGAACCCTTGTTTCCAACAAACAAAACCACAAAGTCCTTAGAGGTATAAGAACCATATGACCCAGCCATCACATTCTTGGGTACACATCTGAAGGAAATAAATCAGAATGCTGTTGGGGTTAATCCAAAATCTACTATGTATTCAAATGTTAATTGCTCACTCCTCCAAGATCCTAGCTGCTCTACAAGAAAATCCTCAAGATGACATTGTATAAACCTTGCCTCCCAAATGATTCCTGATTGGATAATAAATTAGCTGACACCCTATATATAGCTGGGCAGAGTAAGAAGTAGAAGGTCATGCTTACTTATTCACAGTAGCCAAGGGCGCCTGCCAACACACATTTCTACTACAGAACAGATATGAAAAATATTTGGCTCCATGCTTGGTACTTAGCAAATGTGTGTAGTATTTTTAAAATATTATTAAATAACATTTAAATTAAATATTAAATATTACACTAGCATGGTGTGAATGAAGTATTTTTAAAATATTCTAATTAAACTGTCAGCTCTATGGTAAAAGAACTGTAGATGTGTATGTGTGTTCATAGTTGTATGTATCTATTTCAATATCTTCTGTTACATGGCATTACTGTTGAAACACTGAAAATACTAAGACACACACCATTCCATCTTCCTGTTCTTACCTGATAGCATCCACATGTAAGAAGGTACATGAGGTCAGCGTTTGCTACTTTATGGGTTCTTTTTCTTTCCACCTTTCTCCACCCTTTTCCCACCCTTTCAACCCCCTGACAGTAGATATGAGGGAGAAAGGATAGAGAGGAAAGGGGGGCAACATTATTGTTAGACTACTTCATACCGATTAGGGGTGTCGAGCTCCTTGGGGCAAGTTTGATCTTTGTCATCAGAATATCTAATTTCCTTTTTTTCTTGTTTCTTCTTTGTGCACAAGTACTTACTAAAGCTCAACCAACAACAATCAACTAATAACCCATCAACAACCCACTGACAACCTCCATATGGGGCCTAGTATTTATATACCCTCTGAAAAGTCCCGAGATTTCCAAATGTCGCACAGTCGCAGAAGCTATCTGCAACTGGAAAAATCACACCTCTGCTAGAGCATGAGGCAAATCATAGTCAGCTGCTTTGAAAGCCCCAAATCTTTCCACCTGGCATTAAAACAAAAACATATTCTTATAATATTTCTGTGGGTTTTTTTGTTTTTGTTTTTATTTTCCAAGACAGGGTTTCTCTGTATATCCCTGGCTGTCCCGGATACACATGCTTTTTGTAGATCAGGCTAGTCTCCAACTCACAGAGATTCGCCTGGCTCTGTCCCCCGAGTGCTGGGATTAAAGCCATGCACAATCATGCACAGCATATTTCTGTGTTTTTAAAGAAACCAAAATTCCAAAATTCTCACTACAGGAATATCTGCTCTGAGTTTTTTTTAAATTTTATGATAAGTACATTATTCTTCACAGTACCCTGATTATAAGAACCTCAAATAGTGAATACAAAGAAAAGTCTAATGGTTTGTGTTTGTTCCTTTGTTTTTTGGGTTTTCGAAACAGGGTTTTCCTGTGTAGCCCTCACTGTCCTGGAACTCACTCTGTAGACAAGGTTGTCCTGGAACTCACAGAGATCCTCCTGCCTCTGCCTCCCAAGTGCTGGGATTAAAATCATGTGCCACCACTGCCCAGCTAACCCTTATGTTTTAAGGAGAAACCCAAATTTAAGTACTTGAAGTAATGAGAGCATGTATAAGCCTAAGGAATCCTCACTGCAGACATTGAAGAAAAAAGAAGAGCCTTTGGTTGAGTTATCTGCTTCTAGCAGAACTGAAAAGCACTTGGAAGAGGTGGAAGGTAAGACTCTAATGACAAATATTTCCAAGTGATCCGGACAGCACTTTGTGGCCCACAAACTTATTAGAAACCACGCTAATAGCTTTCTATAAAAGGAGGAGCAGTTCAAGAGCACTGTGGGATTTCTGTTTTGAGCAAATTTTGAAGATGGAAAAAATAGAACAAAGTAACAGCAATCTGCCTCAACTGCCATAGCATTTTAGTCTAAAATGATAACATCCTCTTCTTTACCTTTCCTCAGTAATTAAAAACCTGCACCCCTTACCACATCCGAGTGCTGTCTGGCAGAGGTATCCACCACAGGAGATACTTAACTTATTACCTTCTGTTTTAAAGTCTCAGGGAAATACAAAATTCTGATAAACAAAAGATACAAGGAATAAATTTAAAGCTACCTCACAAGACAAGGGAAGCAGTGCCTATGTTAATTAGCTTAATTAGTCACGTTGCAATGTATACTCACTGTGAATCATGCCACACATAATATGCTCAAAATTCTATTTTTCAATTAGAAACCAAAAACCTTATATTTATATTCTTTTCTTGTTTGAGTCAGCATCTTGCTGTGTAGCCCTGGTTGTACATTAACTCACTATATGAATGAAACTGGCTTCCAATTTAAAGTAATCCTGCTTCCCAAAGTGCTGAGATTACAGATGAATGCCAACACACTCAGCCCAAACCTTTTTTTTTTTTTTGGTTAAAAAATGATAAATGTTATTATAACATGTGAAAAAAAATATGCTTGGTTTGCTTGCTTGTGAGACATGGTAGCCATTGGTGGCCTCGCACCTGCTGTATATGCCAGGTGTGGTGAGGCACGTTTAAAAATCTAGTTCTTGGTGGGATTAGGCAGGCAGAGGTCTTGAGGCCAGGCTAGGCTAACATAGTGAGTTTTATGCCAGCCTAGGCTACATAGTGAATGTGGAGAAAAAAATTAAAGTAAACAATCAAATTTGTTATGTAGCCAAGGTTGCCTTTGAACTCCTGATCTTCCTGCCTCCACTTTCCAAGTATGTAACATAATGACAAAAATTCTCCTAATAATATATAAAAGGCTTTTTCAGGTCCACAAGAAAACAGAAAACAAAACCCTGTGAATATCCTTGAAACTGCTGCAGATGAATGTGGGGAGATGAGAATCCAGGGGCAGAGGCCCACGTAACAAGCCGATGCACACCCTGAGGCTGCAGGAGCCCTGGATACTCCAGTCCACAGTAAGTCTCAGTGAATCTGGAATTTCAGTCACGGAGGTCATCACTGAGAGACTACTTCTTTGTTCACAGCCAAAACAGTCCCTGCTGGCAGTCTGTCCTGGACCAGTGATATTCTGGACCACTTCTCTTCTCACTTGTAGCCAAGTGTAACACATTGGCTACATGTAATCATCTGCATTGCTAAAGAAAAAAAATGGTCAAAAGATATGGAAACTCTATTGCAAGAAAAGTATATAAAATGAAATTATGTACCATTTAAAAATGTCTATTGACACAGATATACCAGTTTGGGCTGGGGCTGTATGGTCAGGCAGAGTATCTGTTCCTGTCTGACTAGCAGGAAGCTCTGGGTACGGTGTACACACTGGACTCAAAGGCAGGAGGACCAGGAAATTCATTGTCACCTACATATTACATAGTACAAGGCCAGCTTGGGCTAGAGACCCTGTCTTTAAAAGAAAAAAATCAGTTTAATAAGTTTTTTTCTTGGGGAAAATTTTTTTAATATTTATTTATTACTTCAAGTACATCTCCATCACAGTCCCCTCCCTCTGCCCCTCCCGGCTCTGCCCTCTCACCCTTTTCCCCTTCTCCCACCTATCCTACTCCTCCAGTGTGCAATGCCCCCACATATCAGCCCCCCTCAGTTCAACCCCTCTTGCACTGGGGACCTACATGGCAGCTCCACTAGGGCAAAGTGTCCCACTAACAGGTAACAAAGTCTATGTTCCTATTCCTTTTGGTCTGTTGGTTGTAGGATAGTTATCCTGTACTAAATGGCTAAAATACAGTTATAAGTAAATAGATGTGTATCTTTCTGGGTCTGGGTTAGGTCACTCAGGATGAGCTTTTCTAGTTTTTCCCATTTGGCAGCAAATTGCATGATTTTCTTGTTTCTGATGGCTGAGTAGTATTCCATTGTGTAAATGTACCACAGCCTTTTTATCCATTCTTTGGTTGAGGGACATCTCGGTTGTTTCCAATTTCTATCTATTACAAATAAAACTGCTATGAACATAGTTGAGGAGATGTCCTTGTGATTTGGTGAGGAGTTGTTTGGATATATGCCCAGGAGTAGTATGGCTGGGTCTTGAGGTAGAGCTATTCCAAGTTGGGGAACAGAGCTAAACTGAGAATTCACAAAAGAGGAATCTCTAATGTCCGAGAGACACTTGAAGAAATGCTCATTATCCTTAATCATCAGAGAAATGCAACTCAAGATGACTCTGAGATTCCATCTCACACCTGTCAGAATGGCTAAGATCAAAAGCTCAAATGACAGCACATGGTGGCGAGAGTGTGGAGAAAGGGGAACACTTCTCCATTGCTGGTGGGAATGCAGGCTTGTGCAACCTCTGTGCAAATCAGTCTGGATATATCTTAGAAAACTTGGGGAAATTATTTTTAAAAAAGAGATTAGTGATAACAAGTGTGTTAAGTACAGATATTATACAATTGTTTATGGGTTTTTAAAAATTGAAGTAATTGTAGCATATTGAGCATATAAGGAGATAATCAAGAATGACTGCCATACAGGGAAATTTTTTTAATGGTCCCAATACTTAAAGAAGGGAAGAAAAACTGAATAAACCTCACTGGAAACACACTGAATAGATGAAGCATATTAACTACATAATGAGTATTTTGTTACTTTTCTCAGGAAACATGGACAAATGTCTGTATACTCCAAACAGAAACAGACAACAGACTGCAGAAATGACTCCACTCAAGCCATACGGGAGTGTGGCTCAACAAAATGTTCCATCCCACCATAGGTTATTTTTGATAATGATTTTTAAAAAAAAAATTTTATGTGCATTGGTGTTTTGACTGCATGTATGTCTGTATGAAGGTATTGGAACAGACAGTTGTGGTTGCTGGGAATTGAACCCGGGTCCTCTGGAAGAGCAGTCAGTGCTCTTAACCACAAAACCATCTCTGCATCTCCCCCACCATAGGTTATTGTAAAATGAATATTAATACAAATGCTTTCTGGAAGTTAATACTGTGGCAGTTTATCTTTAATTGTTATTTCCCCAATAATGACATAGATTAGGATTTATTTAATTAGCCTTGAGCATGATACTTAGTAGGCATTATAAATCTAATCTAATCTTCTAAACTGGTCTGTGTATCTCCCAGCCAAAATCCCCATAATAATGCTTCAGCTCTTTTCTCCTAATGCTCTCTCCTGGACCTCTCCTTGTGGCCAAATCCTCTGCTTCCTCTGTCTTTCTCCTCCCATGGCTAAATTGCCTTTGGTCCCAGGGAGGGAGTGGTAGTTTGTGCTTTCCATCTGGAACCATTCTAATGTCTGAATGTGCATATTGAAGGTACAGATAATATGCCATACACCTTGGGTGCCATATGCAAAGTGAATATTATTATAAATATATGCAATTAATTAATATGTCACCAGTTACTCTTTAACCAGCTAGTTCCCCAGTGATGACCCAGAGAGACTAAGATTTATTTAAATAGCCTGTCCAGATAGAAAACAGATAGTGGGGGAGAGAAATCAGCATTTGAATAATACACAGGTAAACTTTACACAGTGCACAGTAACAGGTTATGATCTCACAGAAGCTCATGAAGTTCCACTTTCGGGTGATCTTCCACCTCTGACACATTTCAGCATCTCCTAAGAACATGCACAGCTAGGTGGCAGAGGAAAGGAGTAATGACTGAAATCCCAAGTGAGGGTCCTGTGACCCTTTCTTCGTCCTTCTGCTAGGGAGTGTTAACAGCCCCATGAGCACACAGCAGCCTTAGCTGTCACTATTGTATGGCTCTACTTAACTAGTTAAGATGCCTAGCTGACCAAGGTTATCTCTGTTCCATGAAGTAGATGGATAGTTCATGTTACCGGTAGAAGAAGTTATACTACAGCAGTAAGCAAACTCCAAGATTACCAGGTCTTGTTACACCATCAGGATGGAAGCCGGCATCTTCAGAAAGTAGTCTAATTAGGTTTGAGGGGCACCTTTCCCTATAGGAATGGTTCTCAGATGAAGACAAGTTACAATGGGATTAGCAGGGTAGGAAAGGAATACCCGGGTGCAATGCCTGGAACCCACATAGAGGTACTAGGAGCCCTTCCATGAAGGTGTCCTCTGGCTTCCACGTACACTCGGGCAGGCATGCACCTGTTTCATACCCTCAACATATACATAAATGCACACGTACACACACACACACACACACACACACACACTAGAAAAAACTAAGGGAACATGGGAAGGGATAGGAGTTCTTCACTACACTGTGAATAGAAGTTCTCAGAAGAAGTCAGTGAAAATGATAAAGATTCTAAAAAATGGATTGATAGATGCCTGTGGAGAACCCCCACAGCCTAAGGCATTTGGGGCTATCTATATTTCCCCACACTAGCCACACATCACCCATCTCTGTGGTAGAACTAACAAGCTTTTGACTCCCATAAAACCTTTGGAGTGCATTCTTAGCAGACCAAAAGCTTCCAACAACCAGAAAGCTAAGCATGCCATTGACATCTGTGACAGCGCAGCCTTCTTTGATTTGCTATGACCTCCCCACCTGCTCTCCCCACAAGTATTTGGTAAACACCTTCATGTGCAATTTGTTTTTTTTTTTTTTTGAGACAGGGGTTCGAGGCTGTCCTCAAACTCACTCTGTAGAGTAGGGTGGCTTTGAACTCAGAGATCCATCTGCCCAGCCTCCTGAGTACTAGGATTAAAGGTGTGGCCTACCACTGCCTGGCTGATTTATGACTTTCTTTTTTTCTATTATAAAAAGTTCATGTTGCTGACTACACTTTGGAACATGGTGTTTGGGGTAACCTAATCCACATTCCTGGACATGGTCAGTTATATTTGTCTCAGAATAAAGTAGCTATTACTTTCTGCGAGGTAATAACTGTGTTTTGTGTCAATACCAGAGTCTAATTAAAGACTCTCAACTGGTGAGAGTCAAAGATTTCAGCACAACTAACAGCAGTTACTGTAAAAATTATCTGTAGGAGACAATATTATTTTCAGTTATATTTGTTTATTTGTGAGGTGTGTGTGTGTGTGCATGTGTGTAGGCATTCATGTGAAGGTCAGTGGACAAGTTGTACAATCAGTTTTCTGCAATGTGAGTCCAGGATATTGCATACAAGTCCTTAGGCTTGAACGCTGAACAATATCATCAGTACCTGTAATGACTATTCTTGGTTGATAACTTGACTTACATCTGAAATGAAGTAAAACTCAAAAATGGAGGGTACACCTGTGAGGTATTATTGTGGGAGACTGCCAGCTTATGTCTCCTGGTAAAAAGGCCTAAGACCCAAGGCGGCTCTTAGGCCAAAAAAAATAAAGACGCCAAAACCTTTTAATTTCTCAATGCCTAGGCCTTAGCTGGGCAGACTCAACCAGCTCATCTAAGTTAGCCCGTCCAACTTGCCTCATCCAGCCACGTGACTAGCTTCCAGTCCCACCATCACGTCTGTCTCTCTCCATATCTCTTGGTGAAAGGCCCTTTCTCTGTTGAGCCCGAGATTGGACTCTTGGATCTGGGATGGCCTAGGAATCACCAGGACTCAAGAATGATGCAAAAGCAAGAGGTTTATTCACCAGTGAGCTGGGGTCGGCACTCACAGAGTCCCTATGCAAGGGGAGGGAGGCACCGATGACCAGCAAAGTTTCATATCAGTTTTTATATGTTTTTGCAGGGTAGAATTAAGCAACAGTGCATTTGGCGAGCTTTGATTGGTTAACATCTCTATCTCTGTATTGATTGGTGCTGGCTAAGGGATGAGGAACCCAGTTTCCTGGTGGCAGTTTAAGGAGTTTCCAAACCCAGGGGGGTACAGCAATCCCTGCGGTCCCCCAAGAGCCATTTCTTAACACAGAAGAATTACAGAATGCACTGCACCTCCCTGACCCTTCTGAGAATTCTTTTCAATTTGCAGTTCTTGGAACAAGTTGCCCCAGAGTTCAGGGCCTACCCAAGTTCTCAGCTTTTGGAACCTGACTAAAGTTTGGCCAAGCATACTTGAGTTCTACACCTCCTTCTTCCCAGAGTTCCTTTCTCTTCTCCCAGGAAGTCTTGCCTTCCACCTCTCTTTCTGCCCAGCTACAGGCCATAGGTTTTTTTTAATTGACATTTGCTACAGCCATACAACATACAAGATATTTCTCTACAAGGGATTTTTGCTTAATTTGAAGTGGGAAGATCCACTTCTTTTTTATTATTATTATAACGTTTATTTATTACATGAAGTTACATCTCCATCATAGTGCCCTCTTTCCACCCCTCCCGGTTCCACCCTCCCACTCTTTCCTCCCTCTCCCACCCATCCCACTCCTCCAATGTGGAGTGTCCCTACAAATCAGCCCCTCTCAGTTCAACAGTCATATGAGGGCTAAGAGCTTCCTCTTGCACTGGGGGGCTACACAGTAGCACCCCTAAGGCAAATTATCCCATTGATAAGTAACAAAGTCTATGTTCCTCATCTTTTTGATATGTTGGTTGTAGGATAGTTATTCTGTACTATATGGCTAAAATCCAATTATAATTATGTAGATGCCATGTGCATCTTTCTGAGTCTGGGTTAGCTCACTCAGGATGAGCTTTTCTAGTTCCATCCATTTAGCTGCTAATTGCATAATTTTCTTGCTTCTGATAGCTGAGTAGTATTCCATTGTGTAAATGTACCACAATTTTTTTTTATCCATTCATCAGTTGAGGGACATCTGGGTTGTTTCTGGAAGATCCACTTCTAATCCAGATCTTTTGAGGTAGGAAGATCCACTTCTAATCTCGGCCACACCTTCCGCTGGAGACTTACATAAGGACATGGAAGAGGATGCTTCACTCTGTGCCTGCCTGCTCTCTGCTTTTCTTAGTGAAGAAAATCAAGTGAATTTCTCCACTGGCATTAAAGCCTACTTCTTTGGGATTCCAGCATATACTGAAGAGCAGCTGAGACATCCAGCCTTATAGACCTTCCATTCATAAGCAACCATTGTTGGGTCAGCTGGACCACAGCCTGTAAGTCATTTTAATAAATCCCACAAATATATACATATATTCATTCTATAAAGTCTGTTACTCTAGAGAACCTTAACTAATATAACCCCCCTTTTTTGTTTTTTTGAGTCAGAGTTTCTCTGTATAACAGCCCTTGGTCTTCTAGACCTGCTCTGTAGACCAGGCTTGCCTTGAACTCACAGAGATCCGCCTGCCTCTGCATCTCAAGTGCTAAGATTAAAGGTGTGCACCACTATGCCTAGTTGCCCCTATATTCCTTTTAATAGACATTTCAAATAAGAAGATTACAGGAGCAATAAAACATGCTTCAGACCCTCACAGTACATAACCTTTAAGGTTCACCTTCTTTCCAAGATGTAAACACATAATTTTCTGAGAAGCAAACAAAATTATAATCCTTGTCTATAGTTAAAAACATCGGGATCAAACCAAACCAAACATGTCATTTTGTTATGTACTAGTGTAGTGTATCACAGATGTTTTCTAAGTTAATCAGAAATCAAGTTGCTAAGAGACAGCAACATTTTCTTATCCAAATATATGGAAATAGACAGGTGGTCTTCAAAACCCTCAAAAGATCCGTAGAATATGGCATTTAAAGATGTTTTCTTAACTTAAGATTTTTTGATATCAAGACATGTCAGCTCCTTACAGCATATCCCATTCTACTCCAAGTAGATGATAAGCATCAAAGAATCTCCATTTGCATTAGTGGCAAGCTTGTCACTGGGCAAGAGAAATCCCTTGCTTCAACTGTAGACAGAATGCTGTCTGAGAAGAACAAAACTTAGAAGCAGGTAAGTTGACAGCCTAGCTCTGCCAAGACAGGGTAGGCAAGTCTTTTATAATTGCTGCTTTACAATTAATGTCTGTCAGAGATACTGGAGCAGGGGCTGAAGATAGATGCTCTAATGTATGGGGAGAAATTGGGGACTGTCCAGACAGCCAGTTTGTCATTTCTTAGTTTTGGAAGCTGCTGGCTCTGTACTTCTTGTTTATTCAGATATAGTTATCCTCAGATCTCTGATGTGGTTGAAGACTAGATAGTTAAGGTGTCATAGTTAATATTAAGTTGTTCAGGAATTAAAAGGATGTTCTAGGTCTAAGAAGATGTTTTTAAGTTAGTAATGCAAGTTAGGATGGAAACTGAGTTAGGTACAGGACTTTGAACTCATTGAGATAGATAATAGAATATTAATATCAGTTGCCAAATACATATGAACTGGACATTGGGAGTGTATATTATACCTTATAATTTTCATAATTGTGGCCTAATTATTCTTATTGTTTTGTATTGTATTTATTGTTATAAGAAAAAGAGCCTTTTATTGGACTACAAGGGGACTCTGTTGGGGGGGAAGAAGATACACCTTAAATTAAAAAAAAAGCAGATAGGAGGGTAGGAGGGTGGGACTGGGAGGGGGAGGAGGGAGAGGTCTATGATTGAGATGTAACTTGAATAAATAAATAAATGTTAAAAAACCATAGAGATAAAGAAGTCAAAAATAAAAACAACAACAACAAAAATTCCCCCTATAACATTCAGACTCTGACTGCTTTAAGCCTGAGCCAGGGCCTTATGATGCCTTCTACGTGCAGAGTCTACCTCTTAGGAGGCACCACCCCAATGACCAGTCTCCAGTGGGACAGTGAGGTCAAAAGTGTAACTTAGTATGATAGTGAGATGCCCACTTGTTTATACAGATGAGCCTACACAAACAGCACATGAGATCACACCAAGTAACTTCATTTAACTGTCCCTTCTAGGGTGGCAATTCCCTCTCTCTGGGAGAATTTACCTATGGTGTGTACTCAATGGTATACACAGAAGACATTCTGAGGCATCAAAAATATAAATAATCAGATAATCAAAAAGTTTCATTTTTATTTTTGACTTTATTATCTCTATAGATTGACCTGTTATGTGTTTACAGATGGGAAAGAAGGTGAAATTCAAAGTTTATGTACAGTTAGGGACTAAAGCATGCTTTATTATTGCTCTTTTCTATTTTTATTTGAAATCTCTCTGTTGAAAAGTATATGCAGCCTACAGTGCATAGTCTTTTTTAAAACTTCATCATCATTATTATTATTTGCATGTGTCCCTTCCATGGTGCACATGTGGAGGTCATTTGGTATGGCAGTGTCTAAGATGAGTCTGCACACACTGTGAAGACTCCCTCTTTCTTCTTCTGTCACTCTTTTTCCTGTCTCAGGGTTTGCCACAGCTCTCCAGAGGAAGAGGGAACAGTACACATGAAATCAGTCAACTTTGTGGAGTCAGCTCTCTCCATAGTTATTTTTGACTTCCTTTCTCTCTGTGGTTTTGACTAAAAACATGGCATTAAACTCAGCTCATTAGTCTGGCACGGCAAGCACCTTTACCAACTCAGACATCTCATTGGCCCCAGTGTATTCACAGTGGAAAACTATTTGTGTATTTATGTGTGTTTGTTAGCATGCATGTATGTGCACCACATGCTGGGCTAGTGCCTGGGGAGGCCAGAGAAGGCTGTGGGGTCCCCTGGATTGCAGCTGCAAGTACTTTGTTTTGTGTCACCGCATGGGCGCTAACAAACCCAGGTCCTCTGCAAGAGCACTGGGTGCTTTTAACCACTGGCCATCTCTCCACCAACCCCAACCCTCCATTGTATATTCTCACTTACAATTTTTTCTACCGGTCTGGTCTGGTAAATAGTCTACTCCTCAGCCTGACATTCCCACTGCTTTCCTTAGCCTCTTTTCCCTCTGCTTCCTGTGGTAGGTTAAGAGGCTGGTAAGGGCTGGAGAGATGGCCCGTTGGTTAAGGGCACTGGGTGCTCTTCCAGAGGACCTGAGTTCAATTCCTAGCACCCAATGTGGTGGCTCAGAACTGTCTGTAACTCCAGTCCCAGGGGACCTGATACCCTCTCTGAGATCGCTGAGGGCACCACACATGTGGTGCGCAGACATGTGAAGGCAAAACAGCCATACACATAAAATAAAATTTGAAAAGAGGATGGTTTGCAACTGAAGCCCTTGGCTGTGGTGGCTCTCCACCAAGAGAAAAATCTTGTCGGTTGTGATTCTAGACCACTGTCACCAGAAAAGCACATGCTAAGGAGTTCTTTTTTACCCCTTGAAAATTGTCTTACTCCCCTTTAGAAACTGACAGATTCTGCCCAAGGCTAAAGCAACCTAAAAGGAAGATGCCCAGTTATACAGTCTGCAAAGGAAAGTGGCTACTTTTCTTCCTTCTTGGAGTCCCCTCCACCAGTACGCACAGGCTGGCTTTGGCAGCATGTCCAGGATGCACCTGCACAGCCCCGTCTTTTTTTTTTTTTTTTTTTTCCTACCAAAGCATTCATTTCGCTCTCCAGAGTGAGAGCAAGCTGAACACAGGAAATGATGTTTATACCTGCTGGTTTCCCTGCAGAACACACTTCTTGATCCCATAGATCTCTAGATAGCCAGGTTTTACTTTCACTCCAGGAAGGCTCCCAGACTAAGGCACACCGAAGGCAGGGAAGACTAAATCTCATCTGTAACAGCAGAGCATGCCTTGGTTGGGGGCCGGGGGAGATATTAAACCTCAGGCAAGATCTGCATGACAGTTTCATGATCTCTGTCTCCTCTCTCCTGGAATATACTCTCAAGACTTTGAATTTGATGCTCAAATTCTCCAAAAGGAAAGGTTCTTTTGTTTGTTTGTTTGTAACAGAATTGTTCTTAAACCCCCTCCACATCAAGATCTAGTTCATGGCACATGAAGCTACAATTTCACCCTACAATTAGATGTTTTTGTCATAGTTTGGGTAAGGACTCAGATTCCTTATCTCTAAGCCTTCATGGCCTTTCCCAGGGCTCCCAGGTGTGACAGGGATACCATGTCTGCCCCACTAGACTGTCTGTATACTAGCCCTGCTCCCTGAACCTCAGCTCAAAATGCCATCCTTGATGCTCCTTCCTGAGCACAGTCTCTGCTTCACCTCTAGGTACTCTGCCTGCCCATAACACCTGTGCTCCGGTCACCCCCTCCTTGGCTTTTCGTTCTGGTCCTCCTCCCTCCACACACTCCCTCAGCACCCAAGTGCGCACACTCCCTCACATACTCATTCATGAATGGTGTATGGAACAATTGCAAGCTATCCCTTCTCCCACTGAAAACACCCTTCCCCTTTGCAAGGTGGCAAATGAGGAGAATGCTATCATTTGAGTACACACCCCCTTGCCCAAATCTAACTTGTCCATCATATAATCCACACTACCATCACTTAGCCAGCATCCTTCCACTCCCATTAAAGAATAGTAAGAGCTAATTCTGGCATTTGACTGGATCTGGCAAGACATCTGGGCTGTCCTCACCGCCTTCTCCACGTGTGGAGAACAGCTGTGTAATGTCTTTAGCCTATTGCCCCGGCAGATGAGGCTCACACTCATAACTTAGTTATGGCCTGGCCAGGCTCTGTCCCATGCCTCACGCAGACTTTTTCTGGTCAGCTCACTCACAAAGGTGATGATGAAAGAAAGACCAAAACTATTAGACAGAATGAAAGGGCTAGTGTCAAACCTCTAACATGTGATGTGACAAACACAGTGAGCTTCTGAAAACACTGCTCTCTTTCAGTCTACGCTGGCTGAAGGCTACTGCAAATATAATCCCGACTGTGAGAGTTTAGAAAATCAAGCCATCCCAGCTGCTCATGTTTAAAGATAAGCCTCTTTACCCAGTAAGAAAAAACTTCAAAGATTAAATTAAGTGCTCCCCCTAACTTCAGGGTCCTTTCACAGTTTATTAGACAGGGTCTTCGAGGTCCTTAAAAAGTGGTAGGAAACCTGAAGAACCAGAATGGCTGAGCAGGAGAAAAAAGAATAGACCAGGCCAGTTTCTGGCCAGAACTCTTACCTACCATGCCATCTCAGGAAATACTAGTGCTCCATCTAGTGGCTGTCTGGTTCACTGACCCAGAACCATGCTAACCGAACCAAAGGATGCCCTGTACGCATGCCTGGTGCCAGATGAGGACACTGGATGCCCTGGAACTGGAGTTACAGAGGGCTGCGTACTGAGAGTTGAACCCAGGTTCTCTGCAAGAGTTCAGTGCTCGTAACTATGGAGCCATCACTCCAGTCCCATAGACTACTTTTTTGGTTGTGAGCCTGGCCTTTAACAGCTGAGTCCTCTCTCCAGCCCTCCATAGACTTCTTAATATGTGTAATACATAAATATTTTTTTCTCTCATCTTTTGTGTGTGTGTGTGTTTTCAAGACAGGGTTTCTCTGTGTAAGAGATTCCTGGGTGTCCTGGACTCGCTCTGTAGACCAGGCTGGCCTCAAACTCACAGAGATCTGCCTGCCTCTGCCTCCCGAGTGCTGGGATTAAAGGCGTGCACCACTGTTGGGGTAGTGTTAAGCATTCTAAATGTTAATTAATTGGTCCTGTTTGCTGTCTGTTACTTACTTTGACTCTGATTGGTTATAAAATGCCGAGGCCTGAGATTGGGCAAAGACAGAGAAAGGTGGCACTTCCTGGGATTAGAGCAGGAAGCCTGCACTTTAGACAGATGATTAATTCATTCCAGCCAGCAGCAGGAAGAAGGAGGCACACACCATGGGTTAGAGAAAAGAACCTCATTCCACATAGCCAGGAACATCGGCATATCGTGGAGAATGGCAGTCCAAGGGGACGTATGTATATATGGGGTCATATTTGGGTAATAGAATTAAGAGCTAGCTTAGATGGGCTAGGATTGCACAACTCAGGCCAAGGTTTGAAAAAAAAATCCATGCAGTGTCTGTGTGCTCATTTATAATGGCGGGTTAAGAATTAACAGCTGCTGAACAAATTAACAATAATATAAATACTGGTTAAATAGTTTAATTAGCCATATTTTTTTTACACACCACCCCACCTGACTCAGTCATTCTTTTTTGATTCTACCTGCATACATGTTGAATTCCCTTCCTGGTAGAGAAATTATATTTAAGCTTCAGACTTGCTCAGGTTTTTGAGATTCTAGCTTTTTTATTTGTTATTTCCAAGACAAAGTTTCTCTGTATAGTCTGGCTGTCCTGAAACTCACTTTGTAGACCAGGCTGGCCTCAGACTCAGAGATCTGTTTGCCTCTGCCTTCAGAGTGCTGGGATTAAAAGCAGATCCTACTGGGTCTGCTAACTCCAGAGGCTTTTATGGAATTTCTGATACCAATGCTGTGTTCTACAAAGACCTAGAGCTGTCTGGGGTCTCAGATGTCCTATCTCTCTACTATAGACCCTTTTTGTCACCCAACAAGCACCCACCATCTGCCAGAACCTGGAATACATCCATCGCTAGGAATCTACTAATGGTCACTCATATTACAATTGTCCTTACAGACCCTAACAATGTATTTCAAAGGACCGATAAACGCCATAGCCTATCAAAAAACAAAAGCCTATCATGGCTACTAATGCTCTATGCTCCATCCCTATTTTGACAGTAAAGAATTCAGATGAATCCTGTAGAACAATCTAGGGTTTGAAGGTCATGAATGAGGTCTCAATTCACCCTATAGTAATGTATAGTAATCACCCTGTAATGATTGGGCTTGTCAAGTTGAGAGGAGCTGGAATCACCTAGGTGACAACCTCTGTGCATCCCTCTGGAGGAAGTGTGGGTCACACCATTCCATGGGCTGGGTCTTTGAATAGAAAAGAGAATGCTACTGTGTCTCTTTAAGCAGAAAGCAGCATAGACCATCTCTCTCTGAAGTTCTTCTTGTCAGATATTTAGTTACAATAAAGAGAATTAGAAAAATAACCATTGAGGTTCCCAGTCCTTGCATCTTCTTGGGATAGATTCCTCCAGTACCTCTTGGTTCATAGAGTTAGACCCTAAGGACATTTTGTTTCATATTCTTTCTTTGTTTTTCTTTTCTTTTTCTTTTTTTTTTTTTGTTTGAGATAGGGTCTCACTATGTAGCTCTGTCCTGGAACTCACTATGTAGACTAGGCAGGCCTTCAACTCACAGAAATCTACCTACCCCTGCCTCTCAAGTATGTTGGCCTCAACTCCTACTGTATTCTAGTCCACATGGAATCTTGGTCCTCAGTTGCCTTTGAGTGACAGGAGCCTCCATTCAATCATCCAGCAGTTCATTTAGACTGCCTTTTCTTAGGGCTTTGGGGGGTGGGCCACTTCTTCAGACATGCCCTCTCTTAAGTTTCTTTCTGGGAGTTGTTTCACTCAGCACATAGATAACTTAATAATCTGTAACACAAACATCCACTTCAGCTCAAAAGTGTTCTAATTCTCCAATAACTAGACTCATGAAGATACTTTTTCTCTCCCGAGCCTCAAATCTCCTTACAAAAAGGGTTCTGGGGATCCAGACAACACCAGACATGGCGAGCCTCACTTGGAGAACCTCATTTTAACTCAGGAGGCCTACCATGCCATCAGAGGCCCTTACTGAGCACAGCAGGGATTTGGAGAATTTGAATTTCCAAGTTCAGTTGTAGAGTTAAAACCCTCTATTTGGCCAGAGGACTAGAAGGCTTAAAGAATATAGGGCCCTGACTTCCTAGAGCAGACATCTACCTGCTCCTCAGTGTTCTCAGTAACCCCTTTCTTTACATGTGAGAACCGGAGAGGATAATGGAGGAGGATGCTATGCATTCTAAATGTTAATTAACCTGCTCCCAGAGCCTTGCTTGGGTACATCAAGTAATGCTATATTACCTGGCTTTCTAATTATTGTTTGTGATTGGCTTTAATAAAATGCCAAGGCCTATGATTGATCAGAGAAAAAGGTAGGCAGGGCAAAGGTTTGTGGGCTTCTGGGGTAGACAGAGGATCTTGAAAACCAGCAGCCAGGTGAGAGTAGAAGGTGACACACGATGGGGTAGATTAAAGAAGATCACGCCACTTGGCCTGGAACATTGACATAGCATGGAGAAAAACAGCCCAGGGGATGTATGTATATATGGGGTCATATCTGGGGAATAGAATGAGCTAGCCAAGATTGCTCAATCCTGGTTAAAGATTGTTAAAATCCATCAGGTGTCTCTGTGTGTTCACTTATAATGGCGGGTTAAGGATTAACAGCGCTGACCAATTAACGATAATTTAAATACTAGTAAACAATTTAACAATTTTCTTCAACAGGAGGATGGGTGTGTTAAGCCAAACTTTGGTCTCCTCTGTTGGCCTTCCTGCTAAGATGGGAAGGTGTCCAGGAAACCCACAACTCCAAAGCCTGGGAACCACACAGCTCTGAGGTGGGGCATTGTCTCAAGGGACAGTTCTAACAGATTCCCGTGGCCATTTATCTTGTGGGGAGGTTTAAGATAGACCCAGTCCAGATAATATGATACTCTGAGGCAGATAATGAATCTCTGGACCTAGTAAGAACTCCGTTGGGAGGGTGGGCTACCCTAAAGGACTCTGAAGGGGTTAAAGAAGGTAATAGACTTGGAAGTCCCCCAGTGGGACCCCTCTCAGATTTATGCTAATTTGAGGTGAAAATTGAACAGAAAAACCACCAAACCCTAAAGCTCCCCTAAGCTCAGGACTTGAAATCCCACCAGTTCTCACTCTAGAAATCTCTGCCCTAGAAAGCTCCACTCCCTAAAAATTTCTATATAAAGGCTGTGTTTGCCCAGCTCTCTACTGACTTCTCCTGAGAGTAGAGGCAGCCATTCACTCCTGGATCATCGCTCCAATAGATCTCTTTTAAGAGATTTGCTGCCTGGTGTGACTCTCTTATGGAAAGAAGCCAAGAAGCCCAGAAGAGAAGTGAAGAAGAAACAGGTCTTAGGCTCCTGAGCTCCTCAGCTCCCCAGGGTTGGGGAAACCCTCCCTAGGGAGCTGCAGAGTCTCTGCTGAGGAGGCCTCCTCTCAGAGCTGTGTGGTTCCTGGGCTCCTGGGTCTCAGGAGAATCTCCCACCAAGCCACCAGCAATTCTATCGGCCTAATATAACAACTTATCGTTACTAATGAGGATATTAGTTAACAGAGTTTAGGTTTCAGGTAGTGAAGACCACCCTTGGCCCAGAGCTTTTTCCCCAGGACAAGTCAGGCTGCCTCTGCCCTGCCATGATGGACTCTCTCTCTGAAATCATAAACTCTTTCTTCTGCAGGTTGCCTTGGTCAGGGTGATTTACCACAGAAACAAAACTTAGCCAATACAATGTCTTACCTGCCTTCCTAGGATCACTCTAAGGTGTCACTTTTAAACTGCTCCTGTTACCAGTCCCTGTAGCAGCTTACAATCTCCTTCAACAACATAACTCACTTCTTTCAGAGAACTGCTGGCTTTGTATGTCACAAAGCACTAATTGGACTGGTAACATTTACCCAGTCACTCCATTGGAATGAAACTGATGATTCTCCCTCCACACACATTTCAAATAGGTCCCCTATCTCTCTGGGTTTATCTCTTCTAGCACACTTGCTGCCAAATATAAACACAAATTTTGCTTTCTCACATCTGCTTGCTCACCAGTTCAGAATGCAGTCTTGTCAGACTCTTGATCCAGGCCTAGGTTTGTATTAAGGGTAACAGGCCACAGGAGAAAGTCCTTGGGGGTGGAATGCTGTATCTATCCTCAATAAATTGAGGATAGTACAAAATACAGCCAAAAGGACCGGGCATGGTGGCGCACGCCTTTAATCCCAGCACTTGGGAGGCAGAGGCAGGCGGATCACTGTGAGTTCGAGGCCAGCCTGGTCTACAAAGGAAGTCCAGGACAGCCAGAGCTGTTACACAGATAAACCCTGTCTCGAAAAACCTAAAAAAAAAAAAAAAATACAGCCAAAAGACTAAAAGAACAGTCATGTAACAGGGCGCCTCCAATGGGTGACCATGAAGGGAACATGGAGCTGGCTTTCCTAGTTACTGTCTCTCACTATTCTATTAACTGGCATATTTATTTTCCCTCTTTTCATCCCTTACTTACTTTACCTTCTTCCAGCTTAGAGGCCATTAACCTGGTATTCTCTCCAGCACACAAACCACTACCATATACACTAGTGCTTGCTTCTTATCAAAGACTTCTTGGCTCCAAGTGATGCCATACCTGTCCTTCAACCTCTTATGATCAGCACTCCACCTTCTCTCCAAAGTACAGCTCAAGCTTTTTATGGCTTCCAGTCCTACCATTTTATGACAGATCAACACCACCAACCAGGGTCCCCTAATGCTCCTTCTTAGCTCTGAAGCGACTCCAGAAATGAATCTTCATGCCTTGTCCATGACTTGACATTGCTGACCTGTTGTGGGGACAAAAAAAAAGTACCAACATAATAACAAAACTCCTACTTTTTAACATCAGACCCTGGCTTCTCGGTGCCTATATAAATATTTAGATCCTGTGATCATAAATCTTGTTTGCCAGCTTGACAGGAAGACCGACCCTGAATATGGCCAGCACAAGTGTGCTCCAGGTTCCAGACTGAGTAAAATGGACCAAGGGAGGGGAGCATCAGCATTCACCAGTCTCAAGCCCCTGCTGCCATGCCTTTACCACCATGGTGGGTTATACCCTCAAGTGAGCCAAAATAGACACTTTCCTCTTTAAGTTGCCTTTGTTATGTATGTATACTCTCCTGGCAATGGTAACTAAAACAGAGTCTAACTTATTTTTGGTTCAAGACATGCCTGGCTCAGAGCTTAACTTCTAATGATCTGTACTGCCTCGCTCTGAGTAGCCAGTTTTAGGAAGGACAAGTGATAGCATAATATTTACTACTTAATAAGATAATGAAGCCAGGCATTGTAGAAATAAATAAATTATTTACCAATATTTAAATGATAGTTAATTGGTCGGCAGTGTTAATCCTTAACCCGACATTATAAATGATCACACAGAGACACATGAAGGATTTTAATAAGCCTTAGCCTGGATTGTGCAATCTTGGCCCATCTATGCTAGCTCTTAATTCTATTCCCCAAATAATACCTCATAACATATATATATATATATATATGTATATATATATATATATATCCCCTTGGGCTGTTATTCTCCACGCTATGCTGATGTTCCAGGCCATGTGGAACTATCTTCTTACCATCTATCCCATCTTTTGTCTCCTTCTTCCCACCTGGCTTCTTCTTCCCATCTATCTCCCTGTTCCAAAAGCCTATGAACTTTAGTCCTGCCTACCTCCTTCTTTGCCCTACCCAATCTCAGGCCTCAGCATTCATTCAAACAATCAGAGACAATGGTTAGCAAGCAAAGTAACAGACAGCAAGCAGGCCTCTGAGAGCAGATTAATTAACATTTAGAATAAAAAACAGATCACTGCATCAGGGCATGGTGGATCTCTGTGACAACCTCTCCCCAGTCCACCCCCCAAAAGAAACAGTCCAGACAGGACTTTAATCCTTTAATCCCAACAGAGGCAAGGTGGATCTCCGTGATTTCCAGAACAGCCTGGTCTACAAAGTGAGTCTAGGACAGCCAGGGCTCCGTCACACAGAGATACCCTATTTCAAAAAACAAACAAACAAAAAAGATAATGGAATGCCCACCCGAGTGACACTCTACACTAGTGTGACTCAGCATAATACTACATAATTTCCTTATCTCCATTCCCTCTTGGGTTAGGTGTGGCGGTTCTCTTGGAAAATTTGCCTGCTGTGTTTCTGTCTCTTTTAAAATATTTTGCATTATTATGTGTATGTATGGTGTGTGTGTGTGTGTGTGTGTGTGTGTGTGTGTGATATGTGTGGTGTAGAGATACACATCCATCATAGTGCCTGTGGGGGGTCAGAGGACAGCTTTTGTGGAAGTGGTTCTTCTTGCACCTTCACATGAGTTCTGGGTATTGAACTCAGATTGAACTCAGGCTTTTTGGCAAGCTCTTTACCAACTGACCCATATCACTGGTTTAGTGTTCTTCATAAACATTTCCCCCAACATAATATTTTTATTAATTATTTGGGAATTTCATACAATGCTCCTCTGGTGGTTTGAATAGGTTAGGCCCCCATAGACTCATGTGTTTGAATGTTTGGCTCATTGGGAGTGGCACTATTAGGAGGTGTGGCCTTGTTGGAGGCAGTGTGTCACTGTGGTGGCGAGCTTTGAGGTTTCCTATGCTCAAGCCACACCCAGTGTGGTACACAGTCTCCTGCTGCCTGTGGATCAAGATGTAGAACTCTCAGCTCCTTCTCCAGGACCATGTATGCCTGTGTGTCACCATGTTTTCCACTATGACAGTAATGGAACAAACCTCTGAACTTTAAATCGGCCCCATTTAAATGATTGACTTTATAGGAGTTGCTGGGGCAATGGTGTCTCTTTACAGCAACAAGAACCCTAAGACAGCGCCCCATCACACTCGCTTCCCATCCCTCCCAGGCCCATCCTCCACCCTTGCGCTATACGCTCAGAAATACCAAGTCCAATTTGTGTTGCTCATCTACTGATTGGAGCATGGTCAAACTCCCAGAGGCCAGCTCCTTACAGAAAACTGAGGAGTATATCACCACCCATCCCCTCTCACCCAGAAGCCACCAACTGGAAGAGCTAGACTCAGCATCTTTATCACAGTTATGAGGACTCTCTTGTATAGCTTCCTGTCTGGACTGTTTCTTTTTGGGGGTGGACTGGGGAGAGGTTGTCACAGAGGACTTCAATGTCTCTCATTGTCAGTTATGAGTCTGCAGGCATTGGTACCATTGCAAAATTAGCTTCCTTGTCTATAGCATCCAGTGGCAGCATGCCATGGACATCAATGTCGCCTCAGCAGAAGCACCAACTACAGATACCAACATGGCCTCTGGCGTCTTTTGAGGAGTCAGAAAATGAATCACTCTTCACTTAGATACCTTGTTGCTCAGAGTCAGGGTGATCATACTGTTGGCAGCTGGTTGTGGGGAGTACCTTTGAGAGATCCAGGAGACAGCATACCTCCCTGACCTGGGCCTAGTTCCCAGGGCTTGACCATCACGTGCTTACAGCTCAAAGGCAGTACGGCTGCCCCATGCTGTCCTCCCCTTAGAGTGACAGTGGTGGTGAGGCAGCCTGGTGGTGGCCCCAAGCTTCCAGGTGGCCAGAGGACAAGCCTCACTCGGCAACACCATACTTCTTTGTCCACTCCACTGCTGCCACTGTGTCTTTAGTTCAACTTCTCTCAGGAGTCTCCTGTACTGCTGCGTCTGCTGTCTTTTTTCCAATTCCATAAAACCACTTTAAAAAAGCATCTCTCTATAAGACCTGCCTTTTTTTAGTTGTTCCATAGATACTGCGTGTACTGTAGACTCATCCTTAGCTGTCAAGCCTCCCCTCAAAGTTTCCATGGGTCTCTCAGGTTCCTTGGAGTGGCTTCTTGGCCTCACAGGTGCCAGTGGCCACCTCCATCTTGGATGGAGTTCTCCAGGAATACCCTGAATAAACATTTCTAATACCAATTTTGATGAGGTAAATACTTGTCCCCTCACATCTCCAGCTCATTTCCTGACTTGACAAAAATACCCGAGATTCCTTTTGAGCTTACAGCCAGAATGCCTTTGAGTGTTGTGATTATAGGGGTCCAAGAATTGCTGAAGGAAGACCCCAGACTCAAACAGTCTGTGCAAAGCAAAGAGCGTTTATTCTGAAGAAGCAACCAGGATTGCCAGGGGCCGACCATTCATACAAAATGACAACTACCCTGAGAGAGGCTTGCAGGCTCCTTTTAAGGCACTTAGGTGAATTCTAGATGTGGCTTTGTGACCTCTGTTGGAATTGACTGGTGTGTAATTATGATTGGTCCTGATCTTGAAGGAGGAAGGATTACCTTATAGGGCTCCCCACCCATCCCTTTTTTTTTGTCCAACTTTAGCTTCTGACCAGAGTCAAGATGGAGGCTTTATCTAAAATGGTATATTAGGTCATCTCAGTGATCTCTCTCTCTGTTTTTTGTATAATCATGGGCTCCTATCTAGTGCTCCTCAAAAACCACACTATGATTTAATTTATCAAAAGAGAAAAAAGTTCCTTAGAGATCCTTTGAACAATGCCACTTCAGAAGTCACCAAAACTTGGCCAGTTGAAACAGATCTGGTCTGTAACCCCAGTTGCTTGGGAGTCTAAGGCAGGAGGACCTCAAAAATACAAATATGGCTTAGGGTACAGAGTTAGTTCAAGGCCAGTCTGAATAAGCTACTGAGATCCTGTTTTAAGTAAAATTAGGAAAAGGATTGGGGATATAGCTTAGTGGTAATATTCTTGCCTACTTGTACAAAAACCACATTTAGATGAGTATATTCAGACTGTTTTTCAATAAGTTCTAATTTTATCATACAGACTTGTCTTAAAATTCTTTTCTGTAGTGAAGAATCCTTACTTCACCCAAATAGAGGTCTCTCAAAAGAACTACTCAGACAGCTATATATGGGAAGCATTAGACTATGTCTCCTGCTCTTGCTTCTGCTAGTAAGATGACCAAAGGGTGAAAAGATGTGACAACCCAAGAGGATCCTTCATGCTGCAGGGATGTGTCGAGGCTGGAGCCAAAACTCAAAGGCTCTGATACAGAGCTCTCAGAGTGTGGTGAAGAGGCTTAAGTCTTGGTGTGCCCTTCACTTTCAAAGCGTTGATCAAACTCTTATATTTTTATGTACTTTGAGGTCAGGAACTCACCTATAGGGAGGATATTCAATAAAGTTAGAGTTTTCTTGTATTCTTTAGGAGAGGAAGAAGTTTATTTTAAATTCTCATCCAAGAGATCTAATATAATGTAAAAATCTTAAAACATCAAAGCAAAACCAAACAAACTTCAAAACCAAAACATCATGTAGCAAATTTTATGTTTGTAATAATTTTTTTTGAGACAGAGTTTTTCTGTGTAGTTCTGGCTGTCCTGAAACTCACTCTGTAGACTAAGTTGGTTTACTCATGTAGAATCTGCCTACCTCTGCCTCCTGAGTACTGGGATCAAAGATGTCATTACAGCTGGTGTTTGTGTTTTTGTTCATTTTTGGCTTTTTCGAGACAGGATTTCTTTGTCTAACAGCCCTGGCTGTCCTGGACTCGATTTGTAGATCAGCCTGGACTCTAACTCACTGAGATCCACCTGCCTCCGCCTCCCGAGTGCTGAGATTAAAGGTGCGCACAACCACACCTGGTTTATATTGTTGAGACTGACCAAACTTTAGTCAGGCTTCAGAAGCCTGGGAATTTTGAGTAGGCCCTAAACTCTGGGTCAGCTTGCCCTAGTTGTTGTCTCGTACTACCCCCTTGGGTTTGGAAGCTCTAACCGTTACCGGGAGGCCAAATTTCCCCTTGGGCATGGCCAGTTCCCCCAGAGCAACTACAAGTTAAACAATACTACAATACTAACCCCCTGAGTTTGGATATCCCCTAACTGTCACTAGGAGACCAACTGTTCCTTGTTCTCAGTATCAAGTTCCTCAACCTTTAGCCAGCACCAATCAATGTATAGATAGCCAATCAAAGCACTGTTGCTTGATGATGCTTGATTCTGCTTTGCTGAAATGATTTAACCTGAACTAAAATTCTGCTCGAGTCTCCTCCCTCCTTTTGCAATGGGGAGTTTGTGAGGTTGACCCCAGCATGCTGGTTAATAAAATCTTCTTGCTTTTTGCAGCATTCACGAGTTTCTGGTGATTCCTCAGTTGCCCCACATTCTGGTTCAGAAACCTGTTTCTTGAACCTAACAATAGCTGGTGTTTGTAATGATTTGAAAGCTGTACTCATAATTTAGCATGAGGATTAATTAATCAAGTAAATGTAATCTAGTTTATCTACCCATCCACTCATTAATCGTCTACATATATTTTTTATTTTTATCAATTCTGCTCAATACCTTAGCATTGTAAATAAGACCAACTATTCTTATAGACACAAAGGTATTGATTTCAGGAAAACATTTGTTAAATAATTTGTGGTAATCACAAATCACAAAGTGAGGAAAATAAAATCTACATATTAGTGGTCACATATATGTAGACAAGCAAGCTATTGTATACATATATGAAATAAAACTTGGAATATTAGACTGTTATTCACTTTTATATTGTTACATAAATAAGCCAGGTGTGGTGGCACACACTTGTAATCCTAGCACTTAGGAGGTAGAAGCAGAAGGATCAGGAATCCAAGATACTACATGAGACCCTTCCTTAGAAACAGAACCACAAACAAACATAAAAGATACATTAAGAGGGAAAACTCATAATTGTGCATATAGCAGCTCCATTTGTGTAAGTATGTGTAACTTTGCTTGGGGATACTTTGGAGCTTCAGGTACTTTGACAATGATCTTTGAAGATGGATCCATTGCACAACCCTGATCCAAAAGTTGACATAAAATTTTCTTACGAGATGCCTCGTTGGTTGGCAGGTGATGGTGATGACAGGAAGGAAGCCAGGTGATTGGTCTGCGTTGCCCATTTCTATTCTAGCTGGTCTCTAGGGCCAGTATGGGTATGCTGGATAGAGTTCTGAAATCCTCCTCTCTCTTCTGTGATTTCTCCAGTTTTGCATAATATTCATATCTCTGCTCTCTGGAAACTACCTAAACAACACCTCTATGATCTGGAAAGAAGGACGGCTGAACTTTGAACTCCTCCTAGCCTTAGACTTTAAGTCAGGATTTGTGGAGGGTGCTGGAAAGTCACTGCATGTTGGCCCTTCTTGTGGGTGTCCAGCTGGCCATTCTGACTTAGCTGTCATTTGGGACCAGCATAATCACCATCCCTTTGATGTCTATAGTACCTCAGCTCAGTCACCTGTTTGGTAACCCTGTAGCTGCAGAAGGCCCTCCATCACTTCAAGCTCCACTCCACTGTCCAGACCAATATCCTTTCCTAGTAAGTCCCATATCTGCATCCTTGAACCTGGTGGCATCACCAGAAAAGACCAGTTGAATCCCAGGTGGAACCAGAGGGCAGGTATGAAGCCCAATTTCATTATTGTTGCTCCAATCTGGACAGGAACATTGTCTGTGCCTGCTGTTCTACCCCATACCTCCTCCTGCAGCACCAACAGCTTACTCTGAGCATCTATTGAATCTACCAGGCTGGAAATAGAACTTTCTTTTCTTTTCTTTTTTTTTGAGACAAGGTTTCTCTATGTAGTCCTGGCTATCCTGGAACTCACTCTGAAGATTGGGCTGGACTTGAACTCACAGAGATCTGCCTGGCTCTGTCTCCTGAGTGCTGGAATTAAAGGCGAGAGCCACCAAAACAGGCCTGGAAATTCAACATTTAACAGGACAAAACTACTGAACGTTGAGGTGCCTTGTACGATGAAGAGTGGGACGATCAATTCTTGCGTGATATGGACTTTCTGCCAGATAGCAACCATAATCTGACTGTAAGTGTATCAGTGATTTTTGTATTCCTGTGATGAAACAGTATGATCAATAAGCTTACAGAAGGAAGGGTTTATTAGGGTTACAGCTAGTTCCAGAGGGATAAGAATCTGCCATGCCAGGGAAGCACAGCAGCAAGCAGCAGATATGACAGCTGAAGCAGAAACTGAGCACACCTCTTGAACTGCAAGCAGGAAACAGTGCTGACTCAAAAAGGCTCTTTAAACAATCTCTCAAAACCTACCTCTGGTGACATACTCCCTCCAACAAAGCCATAGCTCCTAATCTTGCCTGTGCCTATGAACAGTACATGGATTAAAGGTGTAGGCCACCACACCTGGTTATAATTTTTTTTGTGTGACTCTTGGGAGTCCTCTGGCCCTGAAGTAGGAAGAAAGCAACCTCAAGACTCTTTTTAAACACTGGTTATAAATATAAAGGCCTATTGAAGTGAGGATTAACTTTCATGTTGTCCTTGTCTTAGCGATCGCTACCTAAGCTTAGGGGTTAAAGACCCATCCTTAGGATTACACCAAGCAAAAGGACTGCAGGACCAATTGGTAAACCTCACAGAGCTTACTTGGGTCAGCTTTGTATTTGCAACTCATCCTTCAGCGACAAGTGCTTCTCGGGTAGAGGGCCTGAAAACGCTTAAGGGTAGAGGGGAGGAGAGGGTCAGAGCTGCCCATGCCCTCAGCGGGCCATTTTAAGGCAGGCACCAGGCGCACAGTAGGATCGAACCCCAGATTCCAGACTCGGTAGCCAATGCCCGCACTTCTGCTCTCGGCCCTAGCAACTCCGGACCAATGAGTGGAGCGCTATCGTTGGCCCCCCCCCATTCTCTCCCAGCCAATAGGAAATGTTCCTAGCCCCGCCACTCCAGGTGCGCGGACCAATGAGCGGAGGGATATCGTTGGCCCCCCCGCCCGTTCTCTCCCAGCCAATAGGAAATGATTCTAGCCCCACTCCCTCCAGGTGCGCAGGCCGGGGAATCGGGCTTTACTTCCGGGCCTCTGCGTGTGTTGTCATAGCGACCATTTTACGTTAACTGGTTTGGAGTGGCTAACCAGGGGCCCTGGCGATTGCTGGGCCGAGCTGTCCGCATTCTCCTTTGGCTTCCTGCGGCTGAAAGGCCAGAGCCGGCCTGGGGAATCTGGTCTAGGCATCCGCGTCGCCCGGTGCGGGCAGGATGGCTGCGGAAGAGGAGGACGAGGTGGAATGGGTGGTGGAGAGCATCGCAGGGTTCCTGCGTGGCCCGGATTGGTCCATCCCCATCTTGGACTTTGTGGAGCAGAAATGCGAAGGTACAAGCCGAATATTACCCGCTGCCTCTGCCTGCCGGGCCCAGGGCTAGTTTTGTAGAGGGAACTGCATACGCTCCTTCTCGGGGTTGAGGGGGGGGGGGGGTCCTTTGCAGACCTGAAAGTGGGCACCAGACCTGCCACCCACTGTGGCTCGAGTGCATGTCCTGAAAACGTTAGACTTTAGTGCGGTGTTCGGCCTGTCACTTCATCCCGCACCTTCCAACCCCGCGCAAGTGGACTGTTTTGGTGACCAACATCTCCCAACCCCCCCCCCCCCCTTTTTTTGGAAGAAGCGTCGTTTTTCCTCGAGTTCCTTCTGACCCCTGGGATGTCGCCCTGTAGACTCAGTCTACGAAATAAAAACTAATTCACTCTGGTCATTTTATCTGCAAAGGAGGACATGCGATTCCTCCGGCAGGACCTAAGCAGGCGACGGGGGAGGAAGACCTTTCTAACAAACGAGGCGTACAAGTGTGGAATACTTCTGAAGGACTGGCCTCGCAGCTTTCTAATCGGTTCATACCGTGTTCATATCGTCAAGACAAATCGGACCCTGTTCATAGAAAAGGAACCCAAAAGATGTCACACCCAGCTAGCTAGGCAATACTTGGAGGGTAGCAATATCCGTCAGTCCTCTGAGCTTGTGTCTTAGGTTAGAAGGATTAGACTTGTGAAGATCAGTGCGACAGGGCTGGGGCGAACGAGTACAAGCTACAGGGAAACATGTCAGTGAGGGAAATGTTTAATGCATGTTACAAGGATAAGTTGGCCTGCCCAAAAAGGTACCAGGCTCACAGGCAGTCGCAGTATCCGACGACACCTGCCAGTGACTGCGCTGCAGTACAGCCTGCCTGGGATCAGCTAACAGAATTGTCTTGCAAGACTTCTCTCGAACCCGAGATTCCATGGATCTAGCAAAGAAAGAAATTTCTTTGACCACGGAACCTTTTATTTTGTTCTAACTATTAAAATTCAGACATCAGTTAAGTGTTTTGGCAGGTAACTTTTAAGGAGGTTCAGAAAGCAAAGTAATTAACTTGTATTTGTCTGAAATATTTAAAATGCTGTTGAAAGATTGATGAAACACGGGAGAGGCCTGACCTCCTTCAGAAGAGATCCATGCCCCACTGATTTTTATTTACACCACTGAGACTAAATGCTGAGTGGACATGGGATGAGGCATGGTTTGTCTTTTATCCACAGGTATCAAGAGTGGCCGCATCTAGGTAGCAAAGTCAGGGCTTACAAACACTCTGCAATGACATGGTTTCAGAACTGTCTGAGAAGAGTTTAAGTAGCATTTGTAGTGAATGTGTATGTGCAGTGACCCACAGAGCAAGTGCATAGTAAAGGGAAGTAACTTCATCCTGCAGTGATGTGGGGCTGTCCATATGCTGTTCTCTACATCAGATAATTTAAAGATTAGTTTAGACAGTTTTGTTATATCCTCATTTCAATGTAATTGAGTTACCTTAGACCAGAAACGGGGGATAGAGATTCTATGCTTGAGAAGTGTATAGTCAACTGAGAGAAGATACACGTGTAAACAGTAAAATATGAAATGCAAGTACAAGTACATAAGTGTGAAAAATAAAGGAGCTGGGGAGATGGCTCGACAAGGGTAAGGGTGTTTGCTGGCAAACTTGATGACTTGAGTGTGATCCTACAACTCATGTGGTGGCAGGGGAGAACAGGCCCCTGCAAGTCCATTTGTAATATTTTATATTTGTACGTAATGAAATGATATGAATTTTTTACATTATTGTATTTTCTTATATATTTAGTTTTCGATGATGAAGAAGAAAGCAAATTGACCTATACAGAAATTCATCAAGAGTACAAAGACCTAGTGAGTATTTTCCCACTGATTTTTGATGTTTTATTTGAGATGGGGGAATCTCACTATGCAGGCTTGTCTGGCCTGGAACTCACTGTGTAGTCCAGGCTGGCCTCGATCTCACAGAGCTCTGCCTCTGCCTCCCCAGTGCTAGGACTAAAGACATGTGCCACTACACTGGCTATTTTCATTAACTTTAAGAGGCATTTTATAATACTTTTCTTTCTAAATGTAAAAAAAAAGAAAGCTTTTAAAAATTAAAATTCTTTAAAATTGTTTTAAAGATTTATTTTATTTTATGTGTTTGGGTGTTTTGCTTGCACGTGTGTGCTCACAGAGGTCAAAAGAGGAGGTTAGGTTCCTTGTAACTGGAGTTTGAGTGCTGAGAATGGACCTGGGTCTTCTGGACCTCCACAGATGCTCTCACGGGCCACCCTGCAGCCTCCATTCCAGCTCTGTAGTGTTGCAGAAGTTCATCCTGCTCTAGCGGTGCTAACAGTTTTCTCAGCCTCATCATTTTTCTGAGCATCTTTTCGAATGATTTTGTGTCTTTTCTGTTTTAGACTCTAAGTAACGATTTATTGTAGCTATGGGAATCTTTCACTTTTAAATTTGATTTTAATTGATCTGGTTCCTCTAGGCAAGTGCTTGTACTCCCTTATAGTTGTCTTGGGGTTTTTAAGAGCCTCTGAGTATGTTCTTGTTAGTTTATTGGTGAAAGACATTATTACTTTCATGTCTTATGTATATTATATGTATATTAATTACAAAGAACACTCTAAACAGGCAGAAAGACATTTAGAATTTTCATGTAAATTATAAAAGTTAAACCTTTTCTTTTCAGGTTGAAAAGCTGTTAGAAAGTTACCTCAAAGAAATTGGAATTAATGAAGATCAGTTCCAAGAAGCATGTACTTCCCCTCTGGCAAAGACTTGCACATCACAGGTTTTGGCTCTTGTGTTACTCTGTTAATGTTTAGATATAACAGAAATTCCTGAGGCTTTTTTTAAATGTTTGATTGTGGAGGTGTAAGAGTTGTGATATTAGACATCAACAGATTGGACACTGTGTGAGATGAAAACATTCATCTGACGTGTTCATTTTTAACTACCTTAAGAAAGAATATGAACTGATGGGATTAAAAATTAGTTTCCTGATCGCAGAGTTGTACGATCACAGAATGTATCCAGGCATGGTTTCATTGCTCTAGGACTCAGATATGGCTGTAGTGGCCTTTTTGCTTTTTGTAGCAAATGCATGGTGTCTAGTTCTGGAGACTGACTCCTTGTGAAACTGTTTTTATTTTTATGTTTATTGATGTTTTACCTACATGTATGTATGTATACTGTGTGCATGCCTAGTGCCTGTAAAGGCCAGAAGAGGATTTTAGATCCCCTGGAAGTGGAGTTATGGCAAACTGTGAGCCACCATGTGGGTGCTGGGAATGAACCTTGGTCTTCTGCAGGACAGCAAGTGCTCTTAACTGCTGAGCCATCTCCCCACCCCTTCACATGATTGGTTTTCTTATCTTTTTAGGTCTGCAGTACTGGGCTAAGTGGCTGATAGGCACATTTATAAATGATGCTTATTGAGAGTTCTTGTGAATTTGATGCACTTTCTAAAAGTGTTTTTATTTATTTTGAGACAGGGACTTGCTGTGTGACCCAGGCCAACTTCAAACTCACTATGTAGCTTGTGTTGGTCTTGAACTCACAATCCTCCTGTTTTACCATTTGACATTACAGGGCAACCACTTGGCTCATTCCCCAGTTGATGTTTTAGACATTTTATTGGTGTTTTCTCACTTTATCTTCTTGGCACCATTTAGCTTCCACCGATAAATGAAGAAATTAAGACAGAGAAATAGTGAGCAGCTGGTCACCAGTCTTCAGCTAACTCAGGAGGAGAGCAGACACATGAGCTCAGGCAGTCTGCCTGCAAGCCCTGCTCAGAGAGTGAGGACAGGCTCTACTCTTTCTACCCAGCAGTGATCTCAGGAGCTCGCTTTGCTTCCTGTCCTCTACTAAATGAGCCACACTTGTTCAGCAGGATGGTCATGAGGATTGCCTATGATGCATCCGTAGTTTCTATTTTCGGCTTTGTAGTCCTGCTAGAATTCTTCAATGTGCTGGGTGCTGTCACCCACCCAGGCCCTCACGTGCACGTGTGACCTCACTTAGCTAATGCCATCCCTTAATCTCTCTCCAATGCTCCACTGTCCCTCTCTTAGCCCAAAGGAATCCAAAAGATGTAACTGCAAAACAGTCTTTGCCCATCATCTTTCAGCTGGTATTGAAAGATTCAGGACACAAAGTTCTCACTTGTGTATAAAAGCAGTAGTGTTTCCTTTGAAGGGTTTTCGTGAAGCTTAAGTGATGATGTATGTCAGACATTTAGTATATAATACCAGCTGGGTATTATGTGGTCTCTAAGTAAATTGAAACACTTCTTAATTAGCTGTGGCTATTTTGGTGGTTGATTAGCAGTGTGCTGACAGGCCAGGGTCATGGGTTCAATCCTCTGTGGACTAGTTAGCATTATTCTCTCCAGAAGCAGCCTTAGTCATGGCTGCGGAATGGCAGCATGTATCAGCGCTGGGCTGTCATTCCTCCTGAAAGGCATCTTGAAGCACATTACTGACAGCATTGCAGGAGCGTCATTTTCATACAGGAGAATCAGAAAGTGGGTTCCAGTGTGCCTATCTAGGGCTCCCAAAATCCAGCTCAAGAAACATGAACACTGAAGTTGTTGTATGTCCTGTAGTATCAAATATTCATCAGTGATTGATTCTTCAAGTAAAATAAGCGCACCTATCTCATTAGTATGCAAATCTGCTCTTGTATTTAACAAATGGCAAAATTATATGCTTGGCAAATGATCTTTTTTCTTTTTAATTTCTTTTCATGTGTGTATGTATGTATATCTGTGCACCATGTGCATGCTTTGTGTCCATGGAGTCCAGAAGAGGGCGTCCCTGAGACTGGAGTGATAAGTTGTGAGACGCCAATTGGGTGCTGGAAGCCAAATCTCAGAGAGTGCTCTTAACTACCGAGCTATCTTTCCAGCCCCTGAGTTTTTTGTTTTTGGAGATAAGGTCTCATGTATCCTAGGCTTTTCTTGAGTTCCTTGTGTAGCCGAAGATGACCTTGAACTTCTGATCCTCTTGCATCGGCTTCCCAAGTGCCAAGATTGCCGGCTTGTACTATCACACTTGGGTTTATACGGTGCTGGGGACCAAACCTAGGGCTTTGTACATGCTAGATAAATCAAAGGATTTTTTTAAAGTAATTTTTAAATGATTTCCTAGCAATAAATTATTTGAGTTTAATTTTTTAAAAATTATTTTTAATTATATGTAGGGTTGTGTGTCTGTATAAGGGTGTGTACACTAAGTCTGAATGCGCTCAGAGAAACTCAGCCCAGGGGTGTGTACACTAAGTCTGAATGCTCTCAGAGGCCGAGGTGCTGGAGCTTGTAGAGCTGGAGTCACGGATGGCTTGCGGATGTTATAGACGAGTGCTGGGAACTGAACATGAGTCCTCGGGAAGAGCAGCCAGTGCTCTTAATTGCTGATCCATCTCTCCAGCCCCAAAGAAAACGAGTTTTATTTCTTCCTTTCCAGTTGTTTAAAATAACAAAAACAAATAAACAAACAAATCCCCCTAAACAGACTTGTTTCATTACCCAGGACTTGTATACCGTGTTGAATGGGAATTGTGAGGAGGTCACCTTTCTTATCTTCGTGAGAAAGATTCTACTTTCTTAAGTATGATGTTAGCTGTGGTTTTTATTTTTTCCTCTTGAGGGTCTTCAGTAGTCTAGGCTGGCCTCAGAGCCACTGTGTAGCACAGTCTTTCCTTGAGCTCCTTCCTCATTTGTCCTGCTTGTACTTGCTGAGTGTTGGGATGACAGGCATTCACCACCACCCCATGTTTAGCTGTCTTGGGTCCTGGAGAGATGGCCCAGCTGTCAATAGCACTTACTGCTCTTACAGTGGACCCAGGTTTGGCTCCTTCATTCACGAAGAGTGGTTCACAACTGTCTGTAACTACAGTCCCTGGGATAGGAACTACCTTCTGGTGCAACAGTCACCTGCATTTGTACAATGCACATGAACTTACACAGGTGTGTGCACACCGGCATTCTAAAGAAATCTTGAAAGTAGATGATCTTTACAAGGTGAGGAAATGTGTTTTTTTTCCTATTTGTTGAAAAGGTTTTGCTATGTTTTATAATTTTGAATTGTGTAGTGGTGGATGCCTTTAATCCCAGCAATCGGGAGGCAGAAGCAGGCAGATCTCTGTGAGTGAGGCCAGCCTGGTCTACAGAATGAGTCCAGGACAGAGAATCCCTGTCTCAAACAAAACAAAACAACAACAAAAAACCAAGCCAACCCCCCCCCCCCAAAAAAAAAAGTGAATGGGTGTCAGGTTTTCTGAATGGTGTCTATGTTTACTGATAGTGTCAATGTCAGTCTCTAGTCTTTTTGATCTCTGATATAGTGAGTTATTTTCAAATGTTGAGTCTACTTTGAATAATTAGAAAAAATTCAGTTTGTTATGCTATGTAATTCTTTTATACATTGTTGAATTCAGTTTGCTAAAATTTTTTGGGGCAGTTTTGCATCTCTGATTTTTAGTTTTCCTTTCTTGTAAAGTCTTTGATTTTGGAATTAGGGTGGTGTTGGCTTAGGAAATTAGTTAATACATATCTCTCTGCCTCAGTATTCTAGAAGAGAATGTAGAGAAGTAGTATGATTTTATTAGGACCAAACTCACTTGACCAAACTTTAGTTAGGCTTCAGAAACCTGGGAATTTTGAGTAGGCCCTTAGTTGCAGGTCAACTTGTCCCAGAATCTATCATGTACCACCTCCCAGGGCTTGGAAGCTCTAACCGTTACCAGGAGGCCAAGTTCCGGCTTTGGTATGGCCAGTTCCCAGAGCAGGAAGTTTGTGGGAATGAAATTGTTTACATATTTCTTCATTATTCTTTTAATGTTTATAAGATTGATAGTGATAGCCCCTCTTATATTTTTATATCTGATCATAATAGGAAAGCATCTAGCTTCTTAAGTATGATGTTAGCTGTGGCTTTTATTTATCTTAGTGGCTCTTATTTACCTTGCTTTTGTTTTCTTGAGATAGGGTCTTGAGTAGTCTGGGCTGGCCTCAAACTCACTGTGTGTCCCAGACTGGCTTTTTATTAGCTGTGTCAACATTTTTATCAATTTCAATAAGCATTTGAAGGATCAGAACACTGCCTCAGCAGTTATGAGCACACCCTACTCATCTAAAGAACTTGAGTTCAGTTCCCAGCAGTCACATTCGGTGGGTACAACCAACTGTAGTTCAAGCTCCAGGGTGTCTCACTTCTCTAGTCTCTAGGGATGCCTGAACTCACATACACAGACATATAATTACAAAAAGGTAAAAACAAACTGTAGAAAGGAGCAGAACAATTCCTTTTACATTTACTTTTCAGATTATACAATTTTACTTAATTCATTTGATACAACTCTGTGACACAGTTGTAACTATATTTGTTTTATTCAGAAGCAAAAGTTTAAAAGAAGATTTTATTTTATGTGTGTATCTGTATACCATGTGTGCAGTGCCTGCAGAGGCCAGAAGAGGGCATTGGATCCCTTGGAACTGGACTTGCAAATGGTTATAAGCTGCAATGTGGGTTTTTGGAATTGAATCTTGGTACTCTTAACTGCTGAGCCATCTCTCTAGGCCCCAGAGGCAAATTTTTATATCATAATATATTTAAAATGAGAATGTTTTATATAATTGATAGTGTTATTATTTAATTGGTAGTTTTTTCTAAATGACACACAAAACAATGGGCTATTTTACTAATCTTTAGAATCTTAGAGTCCAGGAAACACTATGTAAATGTTACATTATTTTTATTGATGTTGAGGATTAAGTAATATTCAGAATCACAGAGCTACTAGTGCCTATATTCATATTGGAGGTAGGCTTTTGATATCAAGACTCTTTTCCTTCCCTAATATGCCAATGTTTCTGAAACCTTAATACTGATATCGAGACATGTCAGCTCCTGACAGCACCCCCTATATTACTCCAAGTAGAAGATGAGCATCGAAGAATCTCCAGTGGGAGATGATTAAATTGGTGGTAAGCCATTCTCTTGGCAAGAAAAACCACTTGCTTCAACTGTAGACAGACTTGTGTCCAAAAAGGACAAAACTTGGAAGCAGGTAAGTCGACAGCCTAGCTCTGCCAAGACAGGGTAGGTAAGTCCTTCATAATTCCTGCTCTACAATCAATGTCTGTCAGAGAAATGGAGCCAAATGGCTGAAGATTGATGCTGTAATGTATGGAGAGAAAATGGGAACTGTCCAGGCAGCCACTGGTATGTCATTTTTTAGTTTTGGAAGCTGCAGGCCCTGCACTTCCTATATAATCAGATATATTTATCCCTCTCAGGTCTCTGAGGTGGTTGAAGAATAGATAGCTAGAGTCTCATAGTTAAATTTTGAGTTGTTTAGGAATCAAGAGGGTGTTCTGGATCTAAGAAGATATTTTTAAAATTATGAGGCAAGTTAGTATGAAAGCTGAGTTAGATATAGAACTTTAAACTCATGGAGATGGTTAGATAGTAGAATGTTAAAGTCAGGTGCCAAATACATATGGACTGGACATTGGGAATGTATGCTAAGCCATATAACTCTTATAATCGTGGCCTATTTATTTCTGTTGTTTTGTATTGTATTTATAGTTATAAGAAAAAGAACCATTATTTGGACTGAAAGGGAGAGCTGTTGGGGGGAAAAATAAATACCTTAAACTAAAAAAAAAAAAAAAAAAAAAAAGAAGGGAAGAGGATGGTGGGGCGGGGGGGGGGGAGGGTGGAAGGGTGGGACTGGAGGGGGGAGTAGGGAGGGGATTGTGATTGAGATGTAACTTGAAGAAATAAAAAATAAATTATTAAAAAAAAAAAAGAATTAGTGTATGGAGATATGAATCCTGTAAAGAGTATAGGGTTTTTATTTTATTTTTTTTTTTAGAATTTATTTTGAGACAGTGCTTTTCTCTATAGCCCTGGCTGTCCTGGACTAGCTTTGTAGAACAGGCTGGTCTTGAACTCACAGAGATCCACCTGCTTCTGCCTCCACGCCTGGCAAGATTATAGCTTTTTATGTCTGACACAGGGCTCAGGAATATGCTTTATTAACAGTCCTTTTTTCTTGGGTTTATTAAGAAGGGTCAAAGATCTCAATTGGAAGTCCAATCTCTAACTTGACACACTGCTACCAGTAGCAGTGGCCATAGTTGGGTTTAGCAGCTCACATCTGTAATCCCAATACTCTGCCTCAGGATGGTTGCAGTTGAGTTTGAGGCCAACCTAGGCTACAGAAGGTCAAACATAAAATAGAATAGTAATGTCATTTTAAAAGTTTGTCCATGCTGAGGATGAAGTACTTGGTTTTAGTAATAGGCCAATAAGCCCAACCCCAAGAAGGGAATTCAGACAGAAGCTGCCACATTGTTTTCATTACAATGTTCTCAGCTAATACTTGTTCTCTGCCTCAAGATCCTGAATACCCAGGCAGAATTTAAGGGGACATTGCATCTTTTTGTTCATAGCTCACTCCTTGTAGATGCTGCTGAGAGCTGCTCTTGCCTTTACCTTCTTACCTGCTCATGAGAGTGTGAGCTGGTTGCTGAGGGAAGGGCTCATCCCTTTCAATGGAATTCTTTGGTGAAGTGTCTGGTCAAGTATTCTCTGTAAGAATATTGCCTTTGCCTTCTCTAGTAAACAGCACATTCTTGGTTATCTCTGCATGGTTTTTGTGTGGTCAACTTTTCCATTCATCTCAGGTAGAGCTGGAAATTAACTTCTGGTAAGGTAAGACCTAGATCTGCGTGTTGTGGCACATGGCTTTAATCCCAGCATTTGGGAGGCAGAACCAGCCGGATCTCTGTGAGTTCGAGGCCAGCCTGGTCTACAAAGAGAGTTCCAGGACAGCCAGGGCTTTTACACAGAGAAACACTGTTTCAAAAAAAAAATTAAGACTTGAGTGTTTCTTTTGGGTTTTCCATGCATTTGAAATCTTATTCTGAAACCTCAACTTTTTAACAAATATACTTATTAATAATTATAAACTGTTATATTAGGCCTGTGGAGCAGCTGGTGGTGGCCTGGTGGGAGGCCTGTAGCCTTGGCAGGCCTTTTCTGATATTAAATACATTAAGACCTTTTAATGTTTCAATGCTTAGGTCTTAGCTGGGGAAACTCAACTAGCTAATCTAAGTTCACCCGACCACTTAATTCCAACCAGCCATGTGGCTTGCGTACCTTCAGAGCTCACACCAAGACTTCCTTCTGCTTCCAAGTCCTGGCAGGAAGAGAACATCATTTTGTGTAGTCCCTGGGTTTCTAAATTCCACGAAGTTCTGCCTTCCTATGTTCTTTGTGCCCAGCTAATTGGCCATCAGTGACTTTTTATTAGCCAGAGAATCCCTCAGAAAGGGTGATAGCCAGATCTCTGAGCACTGAAATCAGCCTCTGAGAACCAATGTACAAGACCTTTCTCCAACATTATTCTGCTTATTAATTAGCTTGGGAATTGGTTTGTTCTTGGCTGTATGTAACATTATTTAATAGTTAAGGAAATCTTTATATATATATTCTAATGGTAGATATCTTTATTATTATTTTTAGGATTTATCTATTTTTATTTTATGTGTAAGGGTGTTTTGCCTGTATGCATGTCTGTGTACCACATGTGTGCTTGGTGCCCTCAGAGCCAGAAGAGAGTGTCAGATCCCCTAAGACTGGAGTTACAGATGGCTGTGAGTACCATGCTGGTGCTGGGAATTGAACCTGGGTCCTCTGCAAAGTCATGCTCTTTATAACTGAGCCATTGCTCCAACCCTACTTTTATTCATTTATTATACTTTTCAGTTTTGATTTTATATAATTCCTATCTCTAACAAATACTTTTTTGCTTGTAAGACTTCATTTTTTTTTATTAGTTTAACATGGTACTTTAAGGGATAATTTTACAGTTCCTGAATTAAACCCAAAGTAATTTCAAGGGATAGGATATAAACCAAATATTTGGGCTGAAAAACAAATCTGGACACCGAGGTTGACAACTTTAGAAAAGTAAGCCAGATGACTGTGTTTCCCACTTAACATTAGCTGGTTTGGGAAAGGAGCCAGCCTACCTGACCCCCGGAGGCTGCAGGCTGAGTGAGTTAGTTCCCGAGAACCCTATTTTAAAAGCTTAAAAAACATCTTAGCAGGGTACAGTGTGATCCTAACACTTGGGAGGCCAAGGTAGGAGAGTTAGGAGGTTGAGACCAACCAGGGCTGCATAGTGAAACCCTGTTATTGCTTTTTTAATCTTAAGAGTCATCTAAGATTTGAGTCATCTAACTATAATGATGTAACATTCATGAATTAATATGCTGCTTTTTCAGTGGGAATGATGATTAAATGTGGGGTAAATAGTTTTCAACCTGAGTGTTCATTTAACCTCCAGACTTCCTCCCACAGGCCATTTTGCAGCCTGTGTTGGCAGCAGAAGATTTTACCATCTTCAAAGCAATGATGGTCCAGAAGAACATTGAAATGCAGCTTCAAGCCATCCGAATAATCCAGGAGAGGAATGGTAAAGTGTTTTAAGTCAGGGATCTAAGTACTAACTGAAGGTTTTTGAAGTTCAGTTTTTTTTTTTTCTAACAGTCTTAAACATAGCTAGCTACCTTTTGTGCATTTATTTCAAATTTGACAGTCTTTGTAAAATATTTAAAGATGTAAATTTCCTATTTTAGCATGTGACAATCTCAAGAAAGAAGACAAGAATTTGATTTAACAATGCTCAGTAGAAATAATTAATTAAATTATTAACCAGTATTTATATTATAGTTAATTAATTGGTCAGCAGTGTTAATCCTTAACCCACCATTATAAATAAACACACAGATACCTGATGGATCTTAACAAGCTTTAGCCTGCATTATACATACATACATTGTGTATATAAACAAACAAACAAACAAACAAACAAACAAATAAATAAATATATATATAAGTCCCCTGGGCTGTTATTCACCATGCTATGCTGATGTTCCTGTCTGTGTGGAGATATGATTCTTCTATTTACCCATAGTGTGTCTTCTGCTTCTTCCTCCCTTCTGACTACTTCTTCCCATGAACCTCTGCTCCTCAAGAGCCCACCAACATTTTTCCCGCCTACGTTTCTTTGCCCACTCACAGGCCTCAGCATTTTATTAAAGCCAATCAGAGACAATGGTTAGCAAGCAAAGTAGCAGACAGCAAGCAGCACTCTGGGGGCAATTAGTTAACCTTTAGAATAATAATTATCATTTAGACTACGTATCACTGCGTCAGTGCTCTAGTTACCCCACAGAGCTTGCTTTTCTGTCCAGCCATGGTGTTAGTTAAGTTCAGTGCTTTGAGTGGCTGTGGTTACTGCTGTGAGCAGGTCACTCTTTTGCTTGTCACTGTTACGGCCTTAGTAGAAAATGGTTCTCCATTTTTAGTAAGCATCAGGTCAGCTGCAGGCTCCGTTTGTGCCCTCATGGGTCTGGGGTGGGACCTGGTCATCTGCATCTTTAATAGGCTTCCAGGTGCTGCTGGAGCTGCTGCTCCTGGTCACAGTAGGGACCAACACTTTACTAGTCTGGCAGCAAGATTGTTCTTTTTATGGCTTCACAAAGGTATGGGACCTATATTTCAGTTGTGCTGTTTGCTCTTAAGGGTGTGGATTGTATAATAAATAGGGGTTGCTTTAATTCTGAGAGGAGCATATGTGCCATGGTGCACATGTGGTGGTCAGAGAGTTGCTTTCAGGGATGGGTCCTAGGAGTCAAACTTAGGTCATCAGGCTTGGCTGCAAGCACCTTTACCCACTGAGCCATCTCACAGCCCCAACAGATAGGGCTTATGTGTACATGAGACAAACATCAGAACGTTATAGATCTTTAGGCCATGTGAGTAGAGCCTTACACTTTAGAACAGCCATTATCTAAGTTAAGCTGCTTTTCACAGTGTATTGATTATAGGGTTGGTCCTGGGTGAGAGAGACCACCACCTTAACCTCGAAGAGTTTGATACAGTGAGGTTACCTTTAAGTAAATTCATTTGGAAGAGTCTCTCTCTCTCTCTTTTTTTTTGTTCTACCATTCTTTGGTTTGTGAAGTTCTGTCTTCCAAATATTACTGAAACTATGCTTTAATCTGGTCTATGGGATAATTGCTTTATATTCATAAAACTTGTTTTGAGAGAACAGGATTTGATAAAAGAAACTGAATTTGACCAGTGAACTCTAGCTTTTCAGTTTGTTATCTAAGGGAACTTGATGTTATAAAAAGAGAACAAATACTTCTGTAGCTTGTATTAGCTGCATGCTTCAGACTGCCAGTAATAGAATACTCCAGTGAAAATGATGTGAGCAGTTAGACATTACAGTCTCTGTCCTATTAGCTAGGGTTTCTATTGATGTGACAAAACACATGACTAAAGCAACTTGGGGAGGAAAGGGTTTATTCAGCTTATATTCTACATCACTGTTCATCATTGAAGGAAGTCAGGACAGGAACTCAAGTAGTGCAGGAACCTGAGGCAGGAGCTGATGAAGGGTGCTGCTTACTGGCTTGCTCTTCATGGCTTGCTCAGCCTGCTTCCTTATAGAATCCTGGACCATCAGCCCAGAAATGTCACTACTCACAATGGGATGGGCTTGCCCCCATCAATCACTATTTAAGAAATGTCCTACAGCTGAATCTTGTGGTGGGATTTTTCTCAATTGAGGTTCTCTCTTTTCACATAACTCTAGCTTGTGTCAAGTTGTCATAAAATTATCCAGTACAGACTTCCAGACCAAGAAGTTCAAAAGAAGGAAGACAGGTCTAGAGTTGGTCACTGTAGTGGTGCAGTGATGTTTTCAAGATGATGTTTGACATTTGTTATTTTTATATTTTGACATTCCCAGACTCTCTTCTTCTGTTTTCAATGCAGACTCAGTGTTTTGCGAGGAAAGGAATGTTTCCTTCTGTGTGAGTTATTTATTTATTTATGTTAACATGTAAACGCTCCAAGAGCTCTCCACTCAGGCACTACTGCTCAGGATAGGGGTCACTGGCTTTTCTTAAACTAGACGGGATGCGACCATTGTGATAACTTGACCCAATTGTGGCACTCTTTTGAGGGGAGAGAGGGTCCGACCTCTAAGGGAGGACTGTCTGATGACTGTACAGAGGCCAGCTTTATTGGAGAGGGAGGGTAAAGGAGTAATGTCTGCTTTCAGCCGCAGTGTGGGGCAGCTCGCCTTGTGTCTGAATTTAAACTGACATTTACATCCAGGGGCTTGTAACAGATCAGGGTGGATTGTACTCAAAACAGGAAGTTTGGAAATTTTATTTGTTGTAAGAAAAATTCAAAGGCTTTTTGGATTCTTATTTGTATATTCCCAAATAATTTGGAGAAAATGTATTTCGATGGTTTTAAAGGATTTCATACTATTGTGTTGTTCCTTACTGCTTTGAATTCTGCATAGAAAGTTTGCTAGGAGGAAAATGATTTTATATCTTTGACTGGGCAAGATCACACTTCGGTGTGATGTGTTTACAAATGTGACTGTTGTGGTGTGATGCTGTGCTGTGGTTTTGCCAAGTGCTACCACTGAGGGAGCCAGGTGAAGTGTACATGATTCTTTCTGCTCATTCTGTACAAATGACTGCTAGTAACTCCGCATGATGTTTAGCCTAAAATGCACATGAACATCAAGAGAATTAAGATAATAAAACTACTTTAGAGCTCATCCAGAATCCCACTGTGCATATTTGCATAAAGAATAGAAGGTAAAATAAAGGTTCACTTGCCCAACGCTGTAGAAAATAGAGATGAACAGAACACTCATTATCAGCCTGCCTTATCAAAGATATATAAGTAAATTAAACCAACAACTAAAATTATTTCCTGTGAATTTGTGTTTTGGGGTGGTGGTGGGGGAGGTGTGAAGAGTGAATGTTGGCACAATTGTGATTTAAAGCTGTTGCCAATATCTGAACAAATGCTTCATGGGCAGAGATAGTATAATTGATCTTTATGTTAGCACATGTTTATCACAAGCTATCATTGCACAGAGTAAGCAGGGCCTTTTCCCTCACACTGTGGTTCAAATGGAGACCATCAGTTGTACCATTTTGTTTTGTAAACTCTTTTCACTTCAGGCTCGCCTTTACAAGCATTTTATTAACCCTAGCTAAGTGATGTCAATCATCCACTCTCAGGCACTGTGTGGCGATGGAGAGCTGTACCATCTATTACTTTTAGTGCCATAGTGTTTTCAGGTTTTGAGTTTTTTAAGAAGTAATTAGTTGTGTGTGAGAGAAACAGAGATCGATTGATCAATAAATAAAGAAAACATGAGTGCCTCCATGATGTGGAGGTCAAAGACAACTTGCAGAGTTCTCTTCCTGCTATGTGGGTCACAGGACTCCAACTCAGGTCTTTTGTTGTTGTTGTTGTCTTTTTGGTGCTGGGCTCATGCATGCTAGCTAAGGGCTCTCCCAGTGAGTTGTATATCGATCGGCCCCAGTCATTGCTCTTTTAGTCAACACAAGTTATTGCTGAGAGACGGCTCTGGTCAAAGCTGGGACTGGGTTTACGTGGCTTGGCCCCTCAAATGTGAGGAAGGTAAACAGAAGATAATTAAAACTATAAGGCTTGGAATTTTTTTAAAAAGTGATACATTGTAAAGCAATCTGTAAGTAGTTTGTATCGCATGGACTAGAACAGTGAGAAGTGAGTGTTTTCAGTGGGCTGAGGTTCTTCTGTGCTGTGTTTGGTTTTGAGCAGGTGTGTTGCCCGACTGCCTGACTGAGGGTGCCGATGTGGTCAGCGACCTGGAACAGGAAGAGATGAAGATCCTGAGAGAGGTGCTCAGGTGCGTGTCTCCAGCTGTTTCTGAGTGGATTGTTAGGAGTGTTGCATATGATCTTAATGTATATGAACTCTTTCCTAGAAAACACTGCCAACTAGAAAGACCAATGAAATGATTTTTTTTTTTTTTTATTTTTTAGCTATGTGTACACAGCTTGAGTGTCTCTTATCCAAATACTTAGGACTGAATGGTTCAGATTTTGGAATACATGCACAGATCACAGATTAGCAACCCTAATTACAAAACCTGAAATCCAAACATTTCAAAATTTGAAACATTTTGAGCAATCTGATGTGTCAACGTTTTTTTTTTTTAATTTTAGAGCATTTTGGATTTTAGTGTCTGATGTCTAATTTGTATTATATTTAATTGATAGAAAAATATTTTCATGTCACTTCTTCAGGATCAGTCCAATCAGGAAGATTTCCCTACCCTCACTCCCACATATCCTTTATTGTAGAAGTAAGGGACTAGCCACCAATGGAAAAGCTAGACTCCACAGATTGATGGGGAAGGGTAGAGTATAACCTGAGCTGAGCAGAGTTCTCCCTGTCTGCTGTAATTGAGATATTGGAGGCTCCTCAGGCTGGTGTTGCAAAGTACAAGGCTGGGCATCTGTACCTACCTGCCCTACCTGTACAGCGGAGGAGTGATGGGCAATCTACAAGGGAGGACAGTGGGAGGTATTGAGCCAATCACTTCTTCCCATCTCAGTAGATGCTTGGCATGGGCTGTGCCACCCTTATCCAAGAAAGCTTAGTGAGCATTGTTTTTCCCTGGAAGTCATTCCCTTCATTCCCTTGAAGTCTCTGTGGAGGTGTTGGAAGCGAAGGGCCATAGTAGCACATAATTTTTAAATCTGTGAGGATATTTTTGGCATAGAGGAAAAGGATGGTGGTAGTCACTGTGTAGAAAGGTGGACCTATTAGGAACTACGATAGAGTTCCAAGGCTTAGTGCTTCATTTTAGGAAATGTGAGTGGTTGTGGGGACTATGTAGAAATGTGGGTGGCGCACATGGCCCTTTCCTCCAGACCCTGCCCTGTGGCCGGGCAGATGGAGCTTGAGTTTCCAGATGTGCAAAGGGAGGGGTACTTGTCTAGAGGACTGGTAAAGCTTTGATTGACTGCATTGAGTGACTGTTGCCCTGGAAACTGTCAAGTAGTGTCTCCTGTAACATTTTTTTCTTCCCTTATTGTGGCTAGTTCCTGAATCTTTTAAGAATGGTTAGGAGGATCCTTTCACTAGGGCTGACCTAGCAGAAATCAGATTCATTGGACTAGTACTTTTAGATTTTTAGTTTCTAAAAGCTTTGTTATGACATGTAGGATAGCTTGCCTCAGCTGTTTTCTGATCAGCCCCTGTGACCTGCTTAAAGAAAGCAAGTGATAGGCAGTTGAACTTTGTGATAGCTCAGATGCCATTGGACAGACCAGAACAAGGAGAAAAACAGCTACCAGGAAGCACGTAACATTGCTAAGAGAGTCAAGAGGCTCCTGTGGTCCATGTTGGCCTTGAACTCACTATATAGCTGAGGATGACCTGAACCTCCTGCCTCTACCTCCCTAGTATTGGGATTTATAGGCATGCCCCAACTACTACTGGCCAGAACAAGTCTTTCCTAATGAACTTTGCCATTAAAATGTGGGTTTTATGTATGCTAACTCATTAAAAAAAGGTTTAGGATTTCATATCTCTTGGTCATGGTTCAGCTAGGGTGCCTTAGGTAAACCTGTATAGTCTGTTGATAGTGATGCTGTGCTGTCTCTTGGAGGTGACTGTAGAGCAGGGCTGTAGAGATGTCTGTTCTCAATCTCTGTGGCGAACACAAGTTAACATGCTGCATATTTATTCTCTGTTGAGGAAGAAAATTTACTTTTTAGCTGGGTGGTGGTGGCTCACACCTTTAATCCCAGTACTTGGGTGGCAGAGGTGCATGGATCAATGTGAGTTCAAGGCCAGTCTGGCCCACATGGGGAGTTCTAGGACAGCCAGGGATTTAGAGAGACCCTGTCTCAATAAAACAAAATAAATTTACTTTTAAGCATTTTTTTTTTTTATTTCAGAAAGTCAAAAGAAGAATATGACCAGGAGGAAGAAAGGAAACGAAAAAAGCAGGTGCTTGCAGGACATAAATGCTGCAGAAGTATACCTTATTGCCATTTCCTCTTGCTAAGTTTACACTTGTCTTTTACTGTTAATATTCAAGCTTCTGTAGGACACCTCAGAGTAGTCATTTATTTATTTTATGCATGAGTGCTCTATCTGCATGTACACCTGCAGCCAGAAGAGGGCACCAGATCTCATTATGGATGGTTGTAAGCCACCATGTGGTTCCTGGGAATTGAACTCAGGTCCTCTGGAAGAGCAGCCAGTGCTCTTAACTGCTCAAATGGAGTAGTCATATTTTCTTGACAAGTCAAAGAATTTATATTTAAAATCTTATTCTTTTTTTCTTCTGGTCTATGCAGGTTGTATGTGTGCCTTGTGTGGATTTATGAATGTTTGCATGTGTGTGAGCACACATGCCTTTGTGTGCATGTGCGTGTGTGTGTTGATGCCAGGTGGCCTCCTCAATCTCTCTCCACATTATATTGAGGCAGGGTCTCTTGCTGAACCCAGGTCCTGTTTGCTTGGGGAATACCACCTCCATCTTCTATGCCTGGATTAAAGGTTAGCTGCCATCCTTAGCTGACTTCTGTGCTATTTTGGGGACCTAAGAGCTTTGGTCCTCCTCATGTTATGTGGCAGTAAATACCAATTGGGCAATCTTCCCAGCCCCTTCTTTTTAAATAGGTTAATTTTTTATTGACAATTTCACAGATGTATGTAATGCATTTTGATCGTATTCCACTCATTACCCTCTTTCACCCCCTCTGAATTCCTCTTTCTAACAAGCCCCTCTTACCTTCCTGAGTTGAATTAGGGCTGCTTACATGAACATTGGTGTGGGTTAGTTTCTGCATCATGGGTTCCTACATCACTGGGAGAAGAAATGGCACCCATCAGTCAGTCACTGTGAATAGCTCTTCACTCAGGCCATGAGACTCATGAGCCTCCCCTCTTTCATGCTGGGATATTCATTTGATCTTGTGCAGTGGCCACAGCTGTGGAGAGTTCATCAGTGCAGCAGCCCTGAGCACTCCTCCCATCTTGTACTTTTAGGTTCTTTCTGCCTCCTCTTCTGTGATGTAGTCTGAGCCATGGGGTGGGGTTAGCAGTATGATATAGATGTCCAATTTCAGGCTGAAGACTCAGCAGTCACTTATTCTCAGTACTTGGACCAGTTATATGCCTCTACAGTAAGTTCTGTCCATTTGCAGAAAGAACCTCAGGGTGGGAGAGATTGCTCAGTGGTTAGGAACACTTACTCCTCTGGCAGACTTCCCAAGTTCAGTTCCTAGTACTCATATGTGGTTCACAACTGTCTGTGACTCCAATTTTAGGGAATCTGGTGTAGAAATTGTTAAATAATTTAACAATTTATTTAACAATAAATTGTTTAATTGTTAAAATATTTAACAGTATTTGATTATTGTTAATTGGTCAGCGATGTTTATCCTTGACCCGCCATTATAAATAAGCACACAGACACCTGATGGATTTTAACAAGCCTTGGCCGGAATTGAGCCATCTTGGCCCATATAAGCTAGCTCATAATTCTATCCCTGAATAAAACTCCATACATATGTCCCTGGGCTGTTTTTTCTCCACACTATGCCAATGTTCCAGGCCACATGGAATGATCTTCTTTCATCTACCCCATTGTGTGTCTCCTTCCACCTTCTGGCTTCTTCCTTTTTTCCAGATGCTTCTTCTATTGGAGACTTCTGTCTGCCCCAGAAGTCCACAAACCTTTGCCCCACTTAACCTTTCTCTTTGTCCAATCTCAGATTTCAATATTTATCTCACCAATCAGAGACAATGGTTAATAAGAAAAGTAACATAGCATCACGTGGTGTCCAGCAAGCAGGCTTCTGGGAGCAGGTTAACGTTTAGAATGCATCACATCACCCCATCAATCTGGCATCCTCTTCTGGTCTCCATGGTTACCACCAGGTTTTCACACAGCATACATACATATACACAGACAAAATACTCACACATATAAAATCAAGATAAATCCTTAGAAAAGCAAAACCAAAAATGCTTCTGTGACTGAGAACAGCACTAATCAGTGCTGTATTTGACAATTAGACAACTTGTCCATTTAGCAGGAAGACAGTAGTAGGTTCCCCAGCCTAAGACCTCCCCAGCTGTTGGCTTTTGATGAGGTCTGTTGTACCAGGCATGAATTCCCTCCTGTGGAATGGGCTCAGATCCAATCAGAATTTGTACCAGGCATGAATTCCCTCCTGTGGAATGGGCTCAGATCCAATCAGAATTTGTACCAGGCATGAATTCCCTCCTGTGGAATGGGCTCAGATCCAATCAGAATTTGTACCAGGCATGGATTCCCCCCTGTGGAATGGGCTCAGATCCAATCAGAACTGTCATGCTTTTGTCTCACCAGAGTGCTTATCCTAACTGGCAGGTCAGTATTGCAGCTTGCAGAGACCACATCTGGGCAAGAAAATGATACTTTGTGGTATTTTATTTTATTTTTCAGTTGGCACTGAACTCTGAGATCCACCTGTCCCTGCCTCCGAAGTGCTGGGATTAAAGGTGTGAACCACCATGGCTGGCTCAGTACATCCTTTCTTACAAGAGTATACTTTATCCATTCTTAAAAAACAATTACCAGTGCTAGGGGTGTAGCTCAGTGACACAGTGTATGCTTAATATGTGTCCTCCTGAGGTCTCTGGCCTCTTCCCCACATCCAGATCCATAGTTCTATCAGTTCAACTTGTTCACTGTGTATTAGTCCAGGAACCTACCTTTAACATTTCATGGTATAAGGTCCAGAGCATCATGTTCAAAATGGTAAACAAACACACACACACACACACACACACACACGACACACAGACTTGCGTGCACACATGCACCTGAGAATTCTTTATAAAGTCCATTGTAGCCCTCCTCTGTAGCTTGTCTTCATTACTGTTCTATTGCTGTGAGGAGAAACCATGACCAAGGCAACTTATAAAAGAAAGTATTTAATTGGGGCCGTGTTTACTGTTTCAGAGGGTGAGTCCATGACCACCATGGAGGGGAGCATGGCAGCAGGCAGGCAGATTGGCACAGTGCTGGAGCAGGAGCTGAGCTTCCATCTATACAGAGGCAGTAGGCAGAGAGGAAGACTGGGCCTGGTGTGGGCTTTCAAAAACCTCAAAGCCTACCCCCAATGACACACCTCTTCCAGTAAAGCCATACTATCTATTTGTCCCCAGACAGTACACCAAATGGGAGCTAAGCATTCAAACCTAAGAGCCTGTAGGGGCCCTTCTTACTCCAACCACCACAGAGCTCCTCCTACTCTGCAGAGTTCTTTCTCATTTATCTGTGTTCACTCTACCAAAAATAAATTCTTTATTTGAAATAAGTTTTTTTTTTTTTTTTTTTTTTTGGTTTTTCGAGACAGGGTTTCTGTGTGTATCCTTGGCTGTCCTGGACTCACTTTGTAGACCAGGCTGGCCTCGAACTCACAGTGATCCGCCTGCCTCTGCCTCCCAAGTGCTGGGATTAAAGGCGTGCGCCACCACCACCCGGCTTGAAATAAGTTTTATTATGAAAATTAACAGCATGAAAATACATATGCTGACACTAATGAACCTCTATCCATCACACAGTAACCAGGGGGAGTAAAATTTAGAAATCTGTGAATCACCTAAAAAACTAAAAATGATTTACTTTTCTTCCATTTTTAATGGAAAAAAAAGAATTAAAATTTTCTTTATTTCCAAGTTTAAATTATTTCATTTAATACTTCTCTTCCATTTTAGTAATGGGAAGAAACGAACTTGTGGCTATGTCAGGCATTTCAAAGTTATGCATATTTTCAGTAGAAAAAATTGTAGTTCCGTGGTTTTACTCCTCTCAGTGTATGTTGTGGTGTCTTGCTTTAAGTCACATGACTACTCCTGCCTGTCGAGCTTGGTTTTGGACCCAGCTCTTTCTAAATCCTACTGTATTAGTTATCATTAGTACTGCAAGATTTGAAACAGGATATAACTTGCCTCAAAAAGGAGGTACAGGGGCTGGAGACATGGTTCAGCACTTAAGAGTACTGGTTGCTCTTCCAGAGGACCCAGTTCAATTCCCAGCACCCACACATTTCAAAACTATCAAACTCAAAACTATCTGAATTTCCATTTCCAGGAAATCTGATGCTGTCTTCTGATCTCTTTGGGCACTAGGCATGCATGTAGTATGTATATACATACATACAGGCAAAATACACATAAAAATAAATCTAAATTAGGAGCTATAAAATGTTACTAACATGTTTACAATGTTGGGAAAATAGAATCTCCTGTTCATTATCTAGTTTAGTGATAGTAATATTTTAAATAATATCTTTGGGTCCTTTAAATTTTTTTTTCTCTTTTAAAATTCTGTTATGGAATCCTGAAGTCATCAGAGGCTAAAATGGAAGAACCATCAGTATATACTAGTGAAGCTGCAAAAATGAGTAACTCCCAAGGGGATGGTGAACATTTTGTACAGCCATCCTCAGGTAAGCTGGAAGTATACTGCACGTTAACACATAAACACTGAGGGTATGTTATGCTCCAGACTGTATTTAACTTTTGTACTTAAAGGTCTTTCCAAGTTTAGTTTGTTTGTAAGTAGGAAATATATAGCCTAAAGTAAATGTCATTTCCATATTTCTCTTTTCTTTTCTTTTGGGGGGAGGGGTTCGAGACAGGGTTTCTCTGTGTATCCTTGACTGTCCTGGACTCACTTTGTAGACTGGGCTGGCCTTGAACTCACAGAGATCTGCCTGCCTCTGCCTCCTGAGTGCTGGGATTAAAGGCATGCACCACCATGGCTGGCCATTTCCATATTTCTAAGTGAAGCTTGGAATCTAGAGAGTCACAAGGAGTTGTTCTCCTTGAGGGAGCCACCAGCTTTTGAACAATGTCAACAGCATATCATAAAATTTATATTTGTGAGGTTGAAGCTCAACTTGGGTGGGTAACATTAAAAATTACTTTAAAAAATTACCTTAAGGTAGAACTAGACAATAGGAGGCAGCCAAGTTTTCTGAGTGTTCAGTAGCAGATGAATTTGTTTAATACATATCACATCTGCTTTGAAAATTTTGATTTCTTACATGGTATAGGAGAGCAAGTAACAGGAACAGAACTGAATCATGACCCTGAATTCATTTTATTTTGTCAGGGTTTCCATGGTTTTAAAGAGAAAGACTATGAGGTAGATATTATGTTCCTTAATTTTCCTTTTCTTCTAAATAAGAAATCTAAAAAAGTGACTTTACATGATTTCTGCACTCTTAAGTGGTGAAATTGTGACTTCTGACTCTAAATACTATCTTCTTCCTTGAACTCAGAGATCCACTTGCCTCAGACATCTGTCCAGTTGTGTGACAGTTCCCTGCCAGTCTAAATACTATCTTCTTCCTTGAACTCAGAGATCCACTTGCCTCAGACATCTGTCCAGTTGGACAGTTCCCTGCCACAGTTGGTTAGTTTACTTACAGTATTCACTGGCTTTGAAGGAACTGTAATCTTAGTTTAAAGTTGCCAGAATATTGAACAGAAACAGGTTTGTAAACTTCCTTTCTGTGCTTTTGTTATGTTTGATCAATTTTCCCCTCATATTCTAGTTTGTAAGTAGAAAAGAGTTCATCCGAATCATATACATAACACTTCCTGATTTAGATATTTTTCTGTGCATTAATGTGTGACCCAGACTTAATTTTCTGTTTATACAGACTTTCATGTACTATTTAAAGCTTGTATCTGAATGTAATTTGAATAAAAATTTGCTCTGTAGTGCTTAAGTTAAAATTTCAAGTGGGTAACCGGTAACATGTATCTGTAACCCCAGGAGTTGGAAGGTGGAGGCAAAGCTATTCTTGGCCACACAGAGAGTTCATGACCAGTGTGGATTCCGTGACTATCTCAAAAAATAAAACAAGCTGATGTGCTGATGTATGCCTTTAACCCCAGCACTCACCAGGCAGAGGGAGACCAGTCCGAGAGTGTGAGGCCAGTGGGTCTTTCTATACAGTGAATTCCACAGGGTCACATAGTGAGATCCTGTCTCTAAATAAATAACAAGAAACAAAATCTTATCACAGTCCGCATAAAATACAATTTACACATCAATAGCAAAACAAATGGTAGATAATTTCAAAAGCAATGTTTTTAATTTTTTTGGTATTTTGCAAAATTGGTGTATGTGATGTTCTGGGAACCACTTCATGTAAAGTGATAGGACCCTATTAAGAATTCCTAATTTTAGCCAGGCGTGGTAGCGCACGCCTTTAAGCTGTAACTTGTCTTAGATGGAGACTTTTCTGTATTCTCCAGGCGCCTGCAAAGGTTTTCTCTGTCTCCCTGCAGTGCAGCAGCGGGCCTTCTCTTTTTTTTTTTTTTCTGGTTATGCACACCTGGCAGGTTATTAATCCATACCATGGTCTTCCCTCATGGTTTTTACTCCTTTGTATGATTGTATTGTAAATCTTTCCACATCTCATTCTCCTTTTGTAGCTCATGTACTTAAATTACGTTTTTATTTTTTGATGTGCACGTGTGGCTTATGTATGTCTGTGTGCACATATGTGAGTGCTCATTCATGCCTGCACATGTCGAGGTCAGAGGTTGAGGTCAAGTGTTTTCCTCTGTTGCTCCTCACTTTATTGAGATAGGGTCTCTCATTAAACCTAGAGCTCACCGATTTGTGAGGCTGGCAGGCCAGCAAGCGCCCAAGATCCATTTGTCTCTGTGGTTGATGTTCTCAGACAAGCTGAGCTTCTTAAATGTGTGTGGGGAATCCCAAACAGGGTTTTCTTACTCTTACAACAAGAACTTTCCCCACTGAACCATCTCCTAAGCCCCACTGCCTTAAAAATGATTTACTAATTTGTGTGTGTGTGTGAGGGGGGGGGAGAGAGCAAGCGAGCTAGCTGTAGATGTGTTTATGTGCCACTGTGTGCAAGTGGTCAGAGGACAACTTGCAGGAGTTAGTTCTGTCCTTACTCCCTGTGGGTTCTGGGATCAAACTCCTGTGTCACCATAGTTGGTGATCAGAGACTTAACTTTTTACGTCATCTTGCCAGGCAGTTTTTTAAAATCACCTAATTTTCTAATAGAAAACAGACTACAGAAGCAATCCGAATGCTAATCATATCTTGTGGCATAGTTATCAAAGTACTGAATGCTTTGAGGTTTTTGCTTGCTTTAGAAACGTTTCCATTTTTAGTGCACTGGTAATTTAAGTATGTTATCACAACCACGTCATTGCTGTTCACAACTAATGTTGTAAGACAGACAATCGGTTCCAAAGTTGTTCTTTTAGTGTAGTCACATACTTGGAAGCAAGGTTGGAAACCAAAGATGTTATTTGTGAGGGATTTTTGAGGTGTGCTGTTTGAATTATGAAATATATATATTGCATAATAGTGTGGTTCTTATACCTTAGTTATAAGAATTATAAGTTATAATATCTTAATTGGTCTCACTGTTTACTGCTAGAAGTTAAAGTGCATTTTGCTACTCAGTCAGTACAACCCTTGGCAAGAAAGATGGAGCTGTTGCCTGAAACTTCCTCCCTCTCACAAAAAGGTCTGAAGATTCCTGGCTTAGAACACGCAAGCATGGAAGGACCGACAGCAGTAAGTAAAGGCTAACGTACTATGAGCAAGGGTCTGTGAGCCACTCAACGTCATACATTTGTCTTTGGTATGATCTTGGAACTTAGAACCAAGTCAGTAGTTGTCTTGGCCATGTGTTGTGTGGACTTGAATATAGACAATCCCTTCTCTTCTCTGAACTAGAATTTGTCAGCACTTGGAACAGAAGAGTTACGTCAACGAGAACACTATCTCAAGCAGAAAAGAGATAAGTTGATGTCCATGAGAAAGGATATGAGGGCAAAGCAGATCCAGAATACTGAGCAAAAAGGAAAGCCTGCCAGTGAGGTGGAGGTATGGCTGGTTTTAGGGTACTAACTATGCAGACCATGGGAAGAGTGTTTGGTTGTGCAAGTAAGCCTCAGTGAATTGTTTGGTTAATCTCAAACATGTGCTAGTGCAACAACTGCTACTAAGTCTTCTCTCAGTGGAGTTAGACGAGAATTCTGTGAGGTACAAATCATTTCAATATTTTTGTTGACTTTCTAATGTGGAGTTCCTTAGGGACAGGACAGGTCAGCATGTCTTACCTCAGCCATCTGAAATGTTTGCAATGGTCTGTCCATCTCCTTCCCAATGCTTCTTCAAGAAGAGATTTAAGAATCTCTTAAATCTTGGTTATTGACTTTTAGTTTTAATGAAAATGTCCTTGATCTTTGTTCTTTTGATGTTGAAAATTTTAGACATATGAAACTATAATTATAGCCAATCTTTTTGTCTTTATTTTTTTTAAAAGGAAATGACAGAGAAACCAGAAATGACAGCAGAAGAGAAACAAACATTACTAAAGAGGCGATTGCTTGCAGAGAAACTTAAAGAAGAAGTTATTAATAAGTAATATGAAAAATTAACAAAAGAGAAGCCCAAATTTTCTTAAAAATAAATTATTTAATCCTTAAAGACTGTTAGTTTCAAGCAAATACTTGCTTTTCTGAATGCAACTGTAAGCTATTATTTTAAACAGGTAAAAGGCAAGAGGGAAGGCAACTTAACAGAAACTTGTGCATAAAGCCAGGTGTGGTGGTGCATGCCTATACTCCTAGCACCCAGGACGCTGAAGGAGGAGGATCAGGAGCTCGAGGATCAGGAGCTCAAGGCTCTCCTCAGCGACACAGCAAACTGGAGGCCAGCCTAGCTTACATGAATCTGTTTCAAATAACCAAAATAAATACATTTAAAATTAAAACAAAACTTTGTTTTCTCTTCAAAAGGGGCTACAGAAAATTAGGTTGATGGTACATGCTTTCCTGAATTCTTATGCAGACAAGGGCACAGTAGTCAACCAGACTGACAGGATCCCTGCTTTCATGGGGTTACTAGCTCAAAGAGCAGTATATATAGAAGGGAAAGTGCAGTGGTAACGGCAGGCTGGCTACAATGCCTTGAGCAAGAAAGTTGTAAGCTGATAAGGAGGCTGTATGGGGAAGAGGGGTGCACAGTGGTTTAGAAGCACATGCTTTAAAGTGGAACCAGAACATGTGTGAGCAGGAGGGCTAGCATATGAAAGGTGATAATGGGCTAGGGTAACACAGCCTTGTAGGGGATATGAAAACTTACCTTTGCTTTTAAAGGGCTGGCTGCTGTGACAATCACAAGGCAGGCAGGCGGACTCCTGTAGTTTTGGGTTTACTGGGGATGAAGCAATCCAAAGGCGGGATCTTGGACAATGGTAACAGAGTTTCATATTTGAAGTAGGACAAACAAGACTTGGAAAATAAATGTAGGAACTGTATTTTCTAAAGAAGTTGTATAAAAACAGACAAAAGGACCAACTGACAGAACTTGCTACCCACCCCAGAGTGCTAGTCTGTATGGCCCTGGAAAAATTTCCTAGTCTCTCTGCTAACTTGTAGTAACAATTTATACCCATGTTTTTCTATTTATTGGACATTTTTCTTCTTAACAGAATATTTTGTGTGTATGTGGCCATGCACACAGCCACTGTGTGCCTGTGGAAGTCGGGGCAGTCTGTCTGTGTTGAGTTCCGCAGATCAAACTCAAGAAGCTCTTTTATCCACTCCTGGCCTCAACTGGAAATTTTCTAAAATTTCCTCTTATCTGCTTGAATCTTAAATTATACTTAAAGCTCCAACATTCAACCTGCAGAAAAACAAGTGATTAAAACATGTGACTCTGTTTCACATAACGTTTTATTAAAAATAGTTTTTTATTAGGTACATGTTTACAGATATTTTTAGGACCTAAGGCATACAAATGTGTACTCTGGCCTGAACTAGCTGAGTGGAGATAATGTATGAGGGTCATCACTCAGACAGCAGCTAATGTGGAATCTTCCCAGTTGTGCCTCCCAAGGATCCTTTCATCATGTGGGTGAACATACAAATTACACAACTGTTGCCCTTGTATTTTAAGAAAACATTCATATTTCTGCTGTGAGAAACACTTCCCATAATAATGACTTAAAAGTTTGAAGTTCCTCAGAAAGGAAAATTGAAGTATTTATAAGGTACATGGCGATACTTTGAACTTAAAGTTATATAACAAAAGAGTTAACAGAACAGTTTATGGGTCAGGGCTGCTTAGATTCTAAGCATTAAAATGGAAGAGGCTGAATAAAACTTGCCTGAAAGAATGTCTACTAAGCGCAGTGACTTACTGATGTTGCTGAAAGCATCCCACCTCACTTGTGGTAGGGAGGAGGAGCCTTGTCCTCTCTCTGCACCTTTGGTTAGAGGTGAGAACGGCTGCTCTGTTTGCCCGTGGTTTGCCTCTTGTAAGTAGTATTTAAAGGACGTTTGATTGATTCTTGCATTTAAGACTTTCTGACCTAGTGGCGTATAACAAATCTTTATGGATTTTACAAGCTTTTAAAAGATAATGTAAACTGGACATATCTCAAAATAGTTTACTTATATCTACAACAAAACAAACAGAAGCCTCAATCGTGGAATTACAGGGTCACTTTTTAATTCCTGAATTTTACAGTTTAGCATTAATATCACCACATGTATACAAATGGTGTAAAACAAGTACAGTGGTATTTTTAATACAAAATAAACATCTGTTTTATGGAAAAACTATACTTCATATCTACACAGACAGCCCATCTTTCCCAAACAATAGCCAAAATTAAAATTAACTCCAAAATCTCCAACACAGGAAACTGCTTTTAAGCTATTCCAGGAAAAATGGACCTGGAACACCTTACAGAGCTGATGTAAACACTGGAGCTGGAATTGCTATTTTTACAATTCTTCCCTCAATGCTTTAAATTGTGGTTTGGGGTCATTTTTTTCTCATCTCAGCAATGATCTCAGATCACAGTTGAGTAAACTAACATTAAAATATTTACAATTAATTGTTCTAAAAATAAAAGCTCTTAATAGTTTGCCTCAATTATTTTAAATTCATTTACGTACATGGAATGTGCTTTTTAAATCTCTTAAAAAAGCAGCTTTCATGTGACCCCTAGTCTTCGGAAAAGCTTCCTGGGCTGCATGTGACTGAAAATTAGGATCAAGTGACTTCTAGATAGTAAACGCCAATGAATTCAGCACCATTCTGTATTGGTCTTTATGTATTTGTCAGCAGCTCTGAGAAGACCCAGACCTAATTCTACTGAGACAGCAGAACGGGTACTGGAGGTGGGATTGGAAAGACCCTCTTCTAGCCACTCCCAAGGTTTCCTGTAGAGGACCATTTCAGACCGCTGCTGCTGCTGTTGTAATTCTTGGCTGCTGTTACCTCTAAAGATGCCGACTTTTAAGTTCTATTAAGAAAACTATTCATTTGGAATCCAGCCTTTTTAAAAAAAAATGTATTAGAAGTTCCTGTTACAAAGAACCTGGTGTGTGCTGTTAACTAGGGTGTTATGTCTTGTCAAACACCAAAGGCTGACTTCTGTGAAATCTTTAAAGAAATGGTCCCAACAACGTAACTTCATTTCTAATGACAATTCAATTTGTTTTACATAAAAATTTCTTTTAAAAAGAGGCAACTGATTAAAACAACAACATGGCCAGCACCATTATACAAGCAATGTTATTGGGTACTGAAGTCTCACAATTTTCTCTAGGTTGGATCCCTCCCCCCCCGGAGCAACCCTGTATTATTAAATCAACCCTTCTTTCCCCAAACCTGAGACTTTCCTTGCTGGGAAGCTTTCTTTCACCCAGGTTCCAATTGTCATTTCTTCTTTTTTTGGATAGCCCAAAAGGAAAACAATTAAGTTCATGGGAAGCCTGGTATCTCACACAACTACACTTCCTACCTGGTAACTCAAGAGTCTCTGCTACTCCATGTGTGTTAAGTTTCATAAGAAAGCTTTCTGTTCAGACTTGAGAGCTCATGAGCAGCTGCAGCATTTTAGTAAGACCATGTGTTGGGGGTTCCCCAGCAAGTATTCTATGAGCCAAGTCGAGGTCTTTTCCTGGGGGATGACTCTTCCTCCTCATCTTCCTCTTCATCATCTGGATAGTCCACTAAGCCAACCAAACTTCCCTATTGAAGAATGAAAAACATTTTAACATACATTATCTAAAAAAACAGATTAGCAAGAAAAACAACATGTTACAAATATAGTCACTAAGAGATGTTAGAAGCTATTTTTCTAAATTGCATATCTGATCTATAGACATCTGATGTTAAGAAAGGAATTGCTTAAATTATGATCATTTACTGAGTACCACTAGTGGGAGTCTCACCCTCAACTTTAATATTTTTCTTGGGTTTTTAATGAAACTTCAGAATTCATTTTAACAAAATGTCACTAGGACAAGGTTTGCCCCAACTTGAAACAGTAGGACTGACCAATAACACCCTGAAGATGAAAAGCACCTTGGACTTGAATTAGCTCATCTCTTACTTTATCTGAGAAGTCTCCAGTTTTTACATGAATTTATTTCATTATAAAGTATATACTTTTTGACTCTACCTTTAAAGAATAATTTAAATGGCTAAAGATAATAAAAACAAGAAATGGCTCCTAAAAGCTAGTGCTTAACAATAAGGATGAGGCAATTCAGGGTTTAGCCTGTTGTGAGTAACAGACACCCCCTGAACACTTGGGCATGCTGCAGAAAATGGCGGGTGTCCTCAGGACTGGCTCATTCAGAACCAATTCTATGAAACTTACTCATGCCTCAGAGATTAAGGGTGCTAACCCTGTTTAGTTCAAACCCTTTATACCTCAGCTAGACAAGCACAATCAAAGCAACTTGCCCTTTACACCTAAGAGGCTCCATACGTGAACACGTGCCTGGCAGTAACAGTGGAAGGGTAAGAGATTCTGTATTGTCAGAATAGACCCTGAGCATCAAGAGCACGTGCAGTCTATGAACTAAAGAAGGCATGCATTGAAAATGTTCCTAACTCTTGTTAAAAATCATAAATCTTATGTTTGAGTTAGAAAGAGGCATATGGCTTCAGTGTTAGGACATACTGAATCCACTGTCAGGTTTCGGGTTTCAAAGCTGTTACATTTGTATAGGAGAATTCTCAGTGACTAAAGCAGTTCTAAGTCTGATAATACATTTATTTTACTGTCTCCTTAAGTTAAATGAAAATAAATTTAAAATGAGAAAGAAAATCAGAAGGTGAAAATTGCCAAACCATTTTTTTTTTTGGAAAGGAAAAACCAGAGGCAAAGTAACTTACGATTGGAAGAAAGCATGAACTAAGTATATACTATTGGATAAAGAAATGCCCAGGGGAGAAAGGAAGAGACTTTGATCGAGATATAACTTGGAAAAAGGCTGATTGGTCTTAAAGACTCTAGAACACAGTAGGCAGTAAAGACATCAAAATACTGGCGGAAAGAGGAAGACAAGCTGGCAAACAGGTGTGACTCTCTTGACAGCCAGGAAATCCATGTTCCTCTGTCATCATGAAATTATAAATAATATGAATTTCAAAAGAAAAAAAAACCTGGTACTTAAGGCAAAGAGTAAAAGGTGAGACTGAAAAATGGGGGGAAAAATTAAAACGAACTGCAGAGCAAACAGACACTGGTCTCTTTAGCCTTAAGCCTCCTTTCAGAACACAAAGCCTACACTTCCCAGATCTGGTAAGTGCCATGGTGTTCTTATTTGACATACCTTAGCGGCTGTCACTGATGTAGCCAAGTTTGTAGTTTTGGAAGAGGACCCATTAGAACTTGCTGGTGTTGTCTGAGCCACAACAGACTTACTGTTTGTATTGTTTGTTCCATTAGCAGCACTGGGGGAATGGGAGAAGGTAAATTTGAAGCCACCAGAAGATGTCCTTTTGGGGAGGTTTTCCTTGTCTTCACTTTCTTTTGCTAAAGCAAAATTAAAATTGAGCCTGTATTAAATACCACTAAAATCAAAGCGCTTGTCAAAGTGGCAACATACAACTTTGCCTGCTTTCGAAGAGCTACAAGATAGGTACATATTCTTGTGGTCAGACTCTTAGGAATGTCAACAAAGAGAACCATCTTATAGCAGATTTTTCTCAGTGTTTACTTAGAAAGCTATTAGCAGTGTCATTTCTGTTACTGTCTTCCACTCACTGACTCTACAGATCTAAAACTCTTCCCCCACAAGTTGCCATTTCAAATGCCTGAAGACTCTTCAAGTACCCTAGGTCTCTTACTGCTTAAAAACTTCAAGTTCAGCTCTTAGCCCTCATGTGGCTGAAGAACTGAGGGGGGCTGATATGTGGGGGCTCCCCTCATCCAAGGAGAAGAAGAGGACAGAAAGAGGATGGGGAAGACGAAGGGGACTCTGAGATGTAACTTGAAAAACAAAACAAAACTCTCGTTTCTTTACCTGTTTCTTTTATAGCACAAGTGTCCAAACCCATTTAAAGTCTGGTTAATTTGATTTAATTAATTTACTTGGTTTTTCTAGATAGGGTTTCTCTGTGTAACAGGGCCCTGGCTGTCCTGGATGCACTTTGTAGACCAGGCTGGCCTTAAACTCACAGAGATCTGCCTGTCTCTGCCTCCCGAGTGCTGGGATTAAAGGCGTGTGTCACCACGCCTGGCTCTGGTTAATTTTATTTTGACACATTTCCTAAGAGCATGCACTCAACAAAAGGATGCAATATGTAAGTAAGAATGACCTTTCTGCTTCTTTTGACAAGATTGAGGGCAGTATCTCTAGTGACTGAGGAAAAAGAATTTGTCTGCTAAAAAGCACCTGTTCTGGGATGGGGATGTATAGTTCAGTGGTAGAAAGCTAGCCAAGCATGCTCAAGGCCTGGGTTCAAGAGCTAGCAATTATAGAACTAAAAAGTAAATAGTGTTCTTTAGAACACCAGTGGACTCTCTGTTGCCCTTGGGTGGAACTCACAGTACTAATGAATAGGAAATGACTTAGACTGGAGAATAGCTGAGAGAAAATGTACTGAGTCACTGTGTGAGTTTTCCAGGAAGAAATACCTGTAGAATAAGTCACATTCAAAATATATCTAAGAGATCATTTTGCTTTTCAACATATAAGTTTCTGTTAAACGTTCACATGGTATTTGCAGGCCAATGCTCTTTAAGGCATAAAATTAAAGTGATTATTTCTCTTGAAAGATACTAGCTATATCTTAGTTCTATACAACAAGTAGGAAAATGTATCCCTTCCTCCCTTTGAGGTAGTGTCTAAAGTATCTCAGGTTGGTCTCAAATTTGCTTTGTAGCTGAGGATCCTCTTCAATTTTTAATCTTCCTGCATCTACTTCTTGAGTGCTGGGCTCAGGAGAGGGTTTCTTTTGCATTTTTTTTGGAGACAGGGTCTTCCTATGTAGCATTGCCTGGCCTCAAGCTCACAGTACCTATTGCCTCAGCCCAAGAATGCTTGGGACTACAGGTGTGTGCCACCATGCTTTGCCCCTATTTTATCTTTAAGCAACTTAAATAATAGCTAAAGTTTCAAAGAGCAAGGTTATTTCTTTGAGTTCACTTTGTTCAGGCTGTAAATATCAGAGTTCTAAGCCTCTGTAGTTATAGTCTCGGTTAATAATAATAGAAACCCCCCCCAAAATTTAATCATAATGGAAATCCTCAATGAAATTTTAGTATAGAAACAAGCCAAGACTAGTCTGTTCAGAGAAGTGTATACAACAGATTTCTAAACAGGCCATTTGAGAAGCTGAGGTTAGGTGACTGAGTTCTAGGCCAGAACAAGGCTTCATATTGAGATCTTGTTCTACATAATATTATAAACTGAAATTTTCTAAATCCAAAGTGAATACAATCAAAAATGCCAACATTCAAGGAAAACATTTTATATTTTTGGTTGTGAGCCTAGCCTTTAACGGCTGAGCCATCTCTCCAGCACAAGGAAAACATTTTAAGTATGAGTATTTAACTTGGAAACTGTGGATAACTTTGAAAGTGTAAAATTCAGCATAGAATTCTTATGTTTCTTGTTTTACAAGTCTTGGCCAAATTTTCCCAAACAAGTAAAAGTTAATTATTATTATGGTTTGTGTGTATGTATGGTGTCGAGGATCAAGCTCAGGCTGTTTTACTAAGGTAGTAGTGTATGAAAATTCAGGATCTTCATACCTTTTTTAGTCTCCATAAATTTTTCATAACTATCTGGAAAATCATCTTCAGTTTTAGACTTTTCAACTGGTGTTACCGCTGCCTTTCCTTCTTCATCATCATCTTCATTAAACCACATTTCTTCATCCTCTTCCAAGGCTTTTGCATCTCTGCGAAATCGGTTACTACGCAATATAGATGGTACACTGTAAGAAACATATCACAGATGCTGACTAATGTCTACAAGGTCATGACCACATAAAATTTGGGAACTAATGTACCCAAATGGGAACCAAGATGAACTAATGTAGTTTTAATTTAGGATGTACAGAATATCAAAATAATCTCAGCCATCATGTAAGATGCAGTTAGATAACTCCTCAAATGTTTTTGCATGTTGTAAACTGAATTAAGAATCCATCCCAAGTTACTATACACAGTATCAAGTCATCAATATAATAATAGATGGGGCAGGAAGACAGTTTACCCTATGCTATGCAAATATAGAAAATTTCACCTGTTAAAATCTAGACTGTGGACAATTTTGTACTTAAATTTTCTTGCTACAAACATAATATACTTCAACAATACCTGTTTAGTTTCTGATTTTGTCTGTCTTTTTCTTGTTCATATTTAGTCTTCAATCCTTTGAATGTTTGAACATATTCAATCGATTCAAGTGCTTTATAAAAGTTTTCAACTATATGTGCAGTAAGAGACTTGATATCTTCCTGTATAGGTACAAAATCCATATTTATAAAACAATATACTTGTTGAGAAAAAAAAAAACTTGTATAGTCCAAAGTTGATCAAAAAAAGGTTTTTCAAAATCACCTTCTAAAAATAAATGTCCTAGATTCCTTATACATGAGCCAGGACAGGACTCCACAGAAAACTTGAACAAGGAGAGGCAATTCACTGGAGCCCTTTAGGGGGCTATAAGGAACATTTGAAAAGCAATGGGTTTAGTTTATGTCTTAGTGCTTTATAATTTTAAGAACACTTGTACAATTTTCTATATGATTATTACAATCCTATGAAATAAGTGATACCTAGGTTACAAAAAGACAAAATTTAGGCCCGAGAGCTTATTAGAGAACAGATGTTAAGCCCACATGCTCAGTAAATGTTAATGATTTCCTATTTAACTGCTGTCAAAATAGGGTAAATCTTATCTAAACAGATAAGCATTTTATTTGATTTGATTATAGTGCATATTGATTATTTGATTTGCATTTGATTATACCATATATACAAAGCGGATAAACTAACTGGAACTCTGTATTTTCTATTTTGGCACTAGACTGTTGTACATGGAACAAGGACATATTAAGGTTGAAGATTCAGTGTATTAAGCTCATCAATTTTCAGAAAACAATGTAAACTCTATCAAAGGAGTTGGGATACAAGTGTGAAACCAATTAATTTTTTCAGTATCTTACCAAAATGGTAAAGGAAAAAGCAAGTCCATAAGAAAGCTTAGGAAAGGCTCCCAGCCAGCGCCAGAAGGAATCAACTCTGCTGCGTGTTTTCCAAGCTAAAACTACATGCCTATCCTCTGTATCTATTAAAAAATCATAATCTTGGCAAGTGGTAACTCTTAGAAAAATAATTTATTTAGCTAAATAATCTTCAAATAACAAAAAATGATCAGTAATCTGACTTGTAAGAAACCAAGTGAGAGAATGAGTTTTTACTTTTCCCTTTTCGTGTTCTTTTTACACGGTCATTTCCTTGATGAAATGATTTGAGCATTTATATATGCACAGGAGGTAAACTACTGTGTTGATTATAATAATCAGCTTGTCTCTGTCATGGTGCATGGCTCTCCAGCTCTTCTTGTGAGAAAATCTGTGTGAAGGTGCTAGCCCAGCTGTGAGTGCTTACTGCTGCTCACTGACTGGTGCTGAGCAGGCTAGTGAGTCACCTCTGCTGCCTCAGTTCCCTTGTCTGGAATAAAAGGGAACTACTTCTTTGGCTACTTCTAACTTCTCAGTTCTCTTATACTTTAAATTTTAAAATTACATCCTACTGCTTAGGCATCTTGTATAAGCTTCTACTAAAGAAAAATTTTTAATTTTTATTATTCCTATGATAGAAAACTGCTTTTTCATAACAGATCACAAGAATGTCCTGCTTTATTGAAATGTCCAACATGCCATACAACATGTCCAACACTTCTCCAAGAAAACTCGAAATGAGAAAAATGAACAAATATGAGTTACAAATATTGAAGTTCACTTCTAAATTTCATAATTTTTAATACTAGTTTGGGGAGTGACTTGTTATAGCTCACCTACCAGAGAAGAATCCATATATGGTCCCCAACAGTGACCCTCCCCCAAATAAAAGAAACTACTATCATTCAACTATTAACCATGCATTAGTGAGAACAAAAAAGGAAGTGATTTAAAAAATTTCAGTTTATTAGAAATAGATTCTAAGACACATGGAATAAACAATATCAGGAAAATAGGAATGAAGAAGTCAATTTGATTACATACAATTATTTTACTTTTATATAAAATTACTTGTTTACATATGATTACTAAGAGATCTTTAATATAAACTTACCACTCTTATAAATTCAAACAGTTCAATAACAGCTGAATTTAACAGATTGTACCGAGTTCCATTATCCAATAGGGCATTTATAACTGGTTCAAAAAGATTTCCTTTGGTGATGTAACGATTATAAAATTCATCCTTAAGGCCAATTATTCGCCTCATAAATCGAAGAGCACCTAATTAGAAAGAATGTAAGAGGCTAATGAATTTACCAATACTATCTTATGGGTATTTTTGATATAAAACAATGTTTAAATCTTTCTAAAATAAAAAAGTAAAATGGTACCAAAAAATTGGGATTTGAAAAAAAAAACAAAAACAAAAACAACATCTAGGAATGACAACTGGTTTGGCTCAGTGGATAAAGGTTTGGTAACCAGAATTCAATACCCAGAACCCATGTGCACATGAAAAGAAAAACTGACTCTACAAAGTTTATCCTCTAACATCATCTGTGCACATAATAGTGATAATTAAAATAATAACCAAAATACCTCAGTACCTATAGAATCTACTGCAAGTAATACTTACAGCAAAGCTGGCCGTGCAGTAAAGGAAGGTTAGGACTGGGTGGCTAGGTGGACACAGGTGTGGGATGGCCTATTGTGTTTCTAGGGGAGGGATCTATGGAGGCAGATGTCTGTTTTTAATTTTCTTAAAATACAACAAAAGGAACTATCAGTAACATAACAGACCTAAACTTCTTAAACTTTTTTAATGAAGGCTATAGATCTACTATTTTTGCTTCTCTTGCCCTGGAAAACTCCCTTCTGAATTAATACTACTTTCACATTATGACATTATTTTTTGTTTACCAAGTATGTATGAACTATGGTAGATCAGACTGCATTTGTTAACGACAACAAAAAAACCAGTAATAACTAAGCGCTGTAACTTGGCATTTTGTATTTTAGAATATTAAAAACAGCATTCCCTTCTTTAGCTTTTACTAGTTCAATAAAATTAGCAGCATTGTTGCTAAAATGCTTACAGAACACCAAACACTGCAACTTTAATCTTTTATTTTTATGTACTGACACTTTAACCTAACTTCCTCCTTAGTTTATCTCTTCTACACATATCATTAGCCAGGACTTCCAAATTTTATGTGTTTCTAATTTTTATTCTGTTAAGGATATAGGCCTATATATGAACAAACTTTTATACATAGTATAAAACACACATACACACACATGCAATACACACACCATATCTACATATAAAAATAAAACAATTAAAAAAGAATGAAGTACTGGAAAAGGTCTGAATACACAGACTCGCATGTTGCTGCTGAATGAACCAAAGGACTTATAAACTAGAGCTACAACAGCTTTGCTTTATTTTAATGATGGAGAGGTTGAAGCAACACAAAGACTTATGTTAGATACTGGAATTTCATCCAATCAGGATATGTCCACATTAGTGGGTATAATCTACAGTAATCTAAAGGATTATTTATGGAAAACATATCATGAGAACACAAATCCTTCCAAAATTAGTATACAAATATAATTCTAAATGAGATGAACTGAATAAACTTTTGTTATCATTAAAAAATAAATGTCTATAAATAACCAGGAAAACTAGGAAAATTAAAGGAGACTCAAAAGGCAAGCACTTAAGTCTTTCACAGAAATATTATATAATGAAAACACTATTATTTCCTGTGATGAGATTAATAGATATTACAGAAATAAGGTTTTGTTGGTTTACTGTATAGCAAAAGCAGCATTTTCATTTTATGGGAAAATATTTAATGACGGTGTTGGTACAGGTGGCTAGCTACCGATCACCTCATACTACATCCTAAAATATATTTCAGATATATTACATATGCAAACATAAAAGTACTGGAAAATATTCTCTTAGAATATTTGTATAATCTTAGAACACAGAAAAGTTCCTAAGCATGACAACAACTCCAAACAAAAATAAAAGGTAAATCAAATTTGTAGAAATTCATAAGGGATTTTAAAAATATGTATGTGCAAATATATGTATGTTATGTTCGTGTGTGTTAGGTGTGGACGGAGAATCTGGAGGGCAATCTCTAGTGTCATCCACCTCCTTTGAGCCATGATCTCTCATTGGCCTGAAGCCTGGCCAGCCAACAAGCCTCGGAGGTGCTCCTGCCTCTGCCTCCCCATAGGCAGCACTGTAAGTGTGCACAGCACCAGCCCTGCACAGGGCTTCTGGGAGTCAAATTCAGGTCCTTATGCTTGCAGGTCTCAACTGAGCCATTCTCCAGTCCCAATAAAGATTTTTTTCTTGAAGTTACATGGAAAACATCATTAACAAAGGTAAGATTGGAACATATCCTCCTAAAAAAACCTGTAACACACAAAGGGTTCTAAGAAAAAGATAACCTGCAGTTTACATCAATAAAACTGCAAATCAGGCTGAACACGATGACTCAGACCTATATCCCAACATTTTAGGGGTTGAGGGAGAAGTCTACGGATCATCCAATAGCCATATAGCAAGTTTGAAGTCTGCTGTGAGACTCTGTCTCAAAAAATAAATAAAAACACACATTATATTAATATAAGAAAATATCCTTTCAGGGGAAATGCAAATTAGAACAAAACCACAACAGCACATTTTCATCACTAGACAACAATCTTAAAACTTAAAGCAATAAGCTGGGGGTGACTTGGCTACAATCTCAGCACCAGGTTCAGGCAGAAGAACAGCCGTGAGTTCAAGATAAGCCTGAGCTACACAATGGTTCTTCAAGGGTGAGGCCCTGTGCTTTTTTCCATATATTTGTTTGCTTGTTCATTAGTGTGGCATTGTAGGGTGTTGGGAAAATGTCAAGTGCTTCAGCTTTTGGGAGAGTAACCTGGTAGGTGGGTAGATGTTAACATTTAAAAAGAATATATAAAAAAGCATACAAACATTTTGCCCGCCAATCCTATTATGAACCTTACAGAAATACATTAGCATATAAAAGATTCTTGTACTAGACACAGTGTAGTTTGGAGTGCTGGAAAAGTAAGAACAATTTTGTAATCTATGGTTTAGAGAATCGTAAAACGTTTGTGGAAATCATACTATAAAATAATATTTAGCTATCATTAGAAAGAAAAAATAAGACCAAATAATTTACAGTAGTGCGGAAGGGCAGAGGAATGTACTAGTACGATCTAATTTTCATAAAGACAAAAATAAAAAATACTGTGTATATGAATATGCTCATGTACATTTGTATAGGGATAGAAAAAAATAAACAAGAAAAACATAGGCAATTAACATTGGTTTTGCTTATTTGTTCTGTCCTTTTGAGATAAGGTCTCATGTCCCAAGCCAACTTATAAATTGCTATGTATTGAAGAAGGCTCCTCAATTCTTGACCTCCTTGCCTCCACCTTCCAAGTGCTGTGAGTACAGGTGAGAGCCACCAAACCAACCAACAATGGCTATATTAAGGACAAAGGCCCAGAGCTGCATAGACTGGACACCGTAAGACATGCCTATAATCCCAATACTCAGGGGTGAAGGAAGACTGGACTGGCTTTTACCTCTACTGAAATATGTCTTTAACCAATTTTACAATAATGCTCATTTAAATTGTTACTTACACAAGGCCAGGAAAGTGTGCTTAGAATTCATCAATACTAAGACTCTTCTTAGCAAGTCCTTGTTCATGATGTAGTTTTTTATGTGGTATGTATGATGTTCCACACAAAATGTGAGTAACTCTAAAATTAAGGCAAGTAGTTGTGCTGTTTGATAATTATCTACAAAAGAAAGGTATCTTGTGAGAATAAATATAATAGATCTAAACACAATAAATACATCTTATTTTAAGGTTCTTGTGTAAAACATGTAATAACAGGAAGAAAAAAGCAATATGCAAATGTAATAAAGCCTTCATCACAGTGACATTTTCCTATCCTAGCAGGTCATCCTTCATCAGTGCAAATATGAACAAATCCATGAAATGGCACAACAAAGAGGAAAGGCCTCAAAGTTCTTGCCTAAAGTGGCTCAATGCAAATTTCTTTTAATTTATTTCTGTCCATGCATGGGAGTACAAGTGTGGCTGCAGAGAACAGCTCTTGGGAGGTTCTCGCCTACCACCCTGTGGAATCTGGGACCACAACACAGGCCTGCATGTAATCTCCACTACCAACTGAGTTGCCTGGCAGCCCCCAATGCAAATTAACTTTTAAAAAACAAATCCATCTTTAAGAAAATGTTATTTCTGCTATTTAAGTATCAAGCAAAGAGTATTTCATTGAGATTTTATCAGTAACAATCTTGAATATCAAGCCCATGATATCTGGATCACTCAGGCTACTCTTGTTATGCTTCTAGACACCCTGCTTCATGAAATGACTTTAAATTGTACATCAAATTTTAGTGTCTTCCAAGGACTTAATACAGATAATCATTTTATAATGTTTTAGGAAAAATGCAACACTATCCTGAGAAATCACAGCCTCATAAAGAGTTAACACAATCAAGAAGGAACTAAATAATCAACTTACAGTTTCTCAAAACAATGTTAAAAACAACAAATTTACAGAGGAAACAATCTGTTTCTTATCTTTTATAGTTGGAAAGTAGAACTGCTTCCTTATAATAATAAAGGAAATCTGTCCTTAGATTTTATTTTTATGTTGAAAAATGCTTTTCTTATGTCCATATAAATATATTATATACTAAGAAAAAAAAACCTCATAATTTGTAGTCAAATTATGGATTTATACTTACCAGGGCAAATTGTTTTGTTAGGTCCAAGCATATTATCTTAAAAAAAAAATTAAAATTAACTACTTAAGTTAACAATATCTTACATTTACCCAATGTTTTACAATATACAAACATCTTCAATCATAATTTCTTAATAACTACTGAGTTCTCTGTTTTGGTCAAATATTATATATCTTTTACAGAATTAGGTGCAGAGGTAGATTATTAAAATATACTAACAGTTAGTTACACATAGTGGTCCAGCTCTTGGGTAGCAGAGGCAGGTAGATCTCTATAAGTTTGAGGCCAGCCTGATGTACACAGTGATAGCCAGACCCTGTCTCACAAATACTGGAAAAAAAAAGATTAAAAACAGTGAAAAGTTATTATCTTACAAAAAAGCTAGATTAAAGGCAGTTAAGATGGGCACATATTATTTTGCTTTCTTTTATTCAACATTTAACAATTAGGATATGTTTCTGAATCACATATTAAAAAACCCACAAAATACTGGAAGTTTAAAACTTCAGAGCAACACATACATTAACAATGTGTTTATGCTTAAAAATATGCGCCTGGCAAAAGGATGCTTCCTAGAGCACACGTAACTCACTTGCATAGGGACATGCAGAGTGTGCACAGGAGCATTATTTACAACTGGAGAAAGTTTGAAACAAATGTACCCAGAAAGAAAGATGCTAATACTCATAGACTACTATGTAATATTAAAGCACCTACATATCACAATGAACAGATCTTGAAAAAAAGGGCAATACATATTCAAATCAAATTTGAAACTGAAAATTAATCCATTACACACACCACAAGAACATAAGCCAATACAGGAGACAAAGCTCTTGGGCATATCCTCAGGAAGTACAGATTGTGGTATATGAAGGGACACACAGAAAATCCCAACTCTACAGTTTTTTTTTTTTTTTTAAATCAGAAAAGGTAGTACATGAACATCTACTAATAAAATTAGGTAAATTTTGCCTACGGTGGAAGTGTTAAAATGAACATTAAAATACATGATTTTAACTTACACACTGCAACAAAAATCTTCTGGAGCATGGCTTTTATTACTTAGTTAACTGTGATTCTGATAATTAAGTTGCTACATCAAAATTTATTTCAATTATTTTAACAGCAGTTTTCCATTATATAATATACTCTACAATTTGTTTATTTTCCTACCATAAGTAACATAATTACAGTCCTGAACCTATCACGAAAATGTAAAAATTTCATACTCCTTAGGGTATATAATCAGAAAGCAATTAGTTATTAAATAAGGTATGCCTATGTTATAATTTTTATTAATTTCATAAACATAGTCTTGACTGACTCCCCACTCTTCTTTTAAGATAGGTACTCCTAAGCCAGGTGGTGGGGGTCGACGACACCTACAATCCTAGCACTCTGGAGGCAGAGGCAGGCGGATCTCTATGAGTTGAGTTGGAGGCCAGCCTGGTCTACAGAGTGAGTTCCATGACTGCCAGGGCTGTATAGAGAAACCCTGACTTGGAGGGGAGAACATGACAGGGACTCCTAACCCAGACTGGCCTTGAATTTACTAGATAGCTAAGACTGGCTTTGAATTCCTGACCCTCCTGCCTCCACCCCTTAGAACTGAAATTATAGGCCTGTTGCCACCATGTCTGCCCATGGCTTCCTTTTCATTGTTTATTTTAATAAACCAAAAATTGCTGCCAAATTGGATCTATACAGCTACAAATGGTATTTGTATATAATACATATACAAATTTATATTTATGTAATAAAAGTAAACAGTTCTGTATTCAGATTACTTCTATCTTTGTCTCCATTCCACTTTAATTCATAAACTAGAATTAGTAGTTGTGAGCATAACTTATGTAACAAATATGGAGAAGCAACAAAAAGTAAGTATCAAGAAGAAAATCCTTGCCGCCAAGCATGGGGGCGCATGCCTTTAATCCCAGAACTCAGGAGGCAGAAGCAGGCGGATCTCTGTGAGTTCAAGGCCAGCCTGGTCTACAAAGTGAGTCCAGGACAGCCAGGGCTACACAGAGAAACCCTGTCTCGAACCCCCCCGTCCCCCCCCCCAAAAAAAATCCTTGTCGCACATATGTACTGATAGTTCTTACCAAAGATACCCAGAAACAAGGACAAACATAACTTCATAATGCACTTTAAATCTTTCAGTACTAACTTCCTTGTCATATAAAGCATCAAATAATGGTTTATTTATGGCCATCATAAGCAAACAAACAACAGAACTTACCTTTCTCACATTTATCTTCTGATGTATTGGTCAAAAGTGGAGCTGTGAGGACATGCATACAATGGTTGTAGAAGAAATTTAAAAACTCACTCTTTTCAGTTTTCTGTAATAAAATGTTTAAAAGACTACTTTATTACCTTTGCATTTAAAGACATCTTCAAGAATTAGCAGTGAAAGTCAATAAGATAATGTGAAAGAATCCCAAACTACCTAGTCAAAGAAGCAAACTCAGATACACATAGTTCAATGTAAATCCAAGATATGAAGCCTAATAATTCAAATTAGATAGACATTAAATAAAAACGAAAGTGAAAAAAAAGTAGAAACAGTTTTTCCAAGGACATTCAGAACAACTCTTTTTCAAAGCTGCTGGAGATCTGAAGTGTAATGAAAAATAGACTAACCCACTGAACAATGTGGTGACCAAACCAATAGCAATGCACTGGATATTTGGAAGCTGTGACGACTATGAGTTTAAAATTGTATTTCCGTGCGCACATGTATGTGGACGGCCATGAAGGCCAGCAGGGACCGGAGGCCTTGGTGGCTGTCAACGCCTAGCACTGGGGCAGAGGACTGCACTCTGCTCCTCTTCGGTGGGAGCATCGATGCTCTTCTCTGCTGAGTCACCTTTTAGCACCGGGCACTATGAGTGTGAACTGTTTTCAGTGATTACAGGTTGGAGCCTGAGGCCTGGTGAGTGCACTTTGGTGCACAAGCATTCGAGCAGTATGTGGGAGGTCTTCATATCACTCCTGAGTGTGTGTGGGTGGTAGGGAAGAGGCATTGTGCCCTGAATTTCACTGCCCATCAAGTCTGAAAACCCACTGAAGCAATTTACCACGCCACTGAATGAAAAGATGAAACTCAAATCCGTTCCTTAAAAGATTAAAAGTTGTAATTTAGAAAACAATTCCTAATTTCTATCAGTATTTATTAAATAACTGGGCCAACTAACTTATGATTTAAAAATAATGTACATATTCTCTAATTATGAGGGAATTTTATTAAGGAAAAATGATCATTTTTACTCAAATAACCACTATTAATATTTTGGGATCCTCGTTGAACCTTTCATGATTTATGTAATAAACAACTTTAAGTTTACATCAATTTTCTAGCTTTTTATGGAATCGGGCAGAAAACAATGTTGTATTTACTAAAATTTAATTGTTATAAAATACCACTGCTTTTTAAATACAAATACTTATCAAAATATTTGCTGTTTCTAAAAAAAAATTAATTATAAGACTACATTAGACTGGTTAGGCCAAAACACTTTTAATCTTAGTGTTAAGTTCTTACATTAGTTGTAGCCAACATGTTCTCTGGGTCAATTAGAGTACGAAGAAGTCCCATTAACTGAACTGCACCTCCCAGCTCAGGGTCAGTATCACAGATCATCTGTTCTATCACCACATTAATAAGAAGTATATCCTGAAAGAAAATATAAGACAAACATACCAACTGAAAGAATAAAACCAGAGCTTAGAAAAAATCAAAGCACAGAATAGCTTAAAGATTTTTTTCTGTTTTTCCAAAGTACTAAAAATATTTAGAGTGAAAACACACATACACACAGAGAAAGAGAGAGAGAGAGAGAGAGAGAGAGAGAGAGAAAGAGGAGAGAATACAAAAGAGAATGGTGTAGGCTTTTGAACCCTCCTCAGTCTACCCCTAGTGAATTCTCACAAAAAAAATAACACAATTACATTAAATAATAAAAATGTCTTTAAGTAGGAGGGTTTCTAACTCTGTCAGATGAGTTAAGTTTCTCTTCTTCGAGACAGGGTCTCATTCTGCAGACCTAGCTGGCGTAGAACTCACTAAGTAGACCAGGCTTGCCTTGAACTAATAGAGATACATCTATCTTTGCCTCCTCAGTGCTGGAATTAAAGGCAAGTGCTCCAAAGGCTGGAAGATGGGTTATTTAAAAAAATTTCTTTTGGTCTTATTCTAGTGACACACAATTATGAAACAAAGCAATAAAGAGATATGACTCCACAAATATCTCAAACCCAAATAAGATCTGGTGACAAATAATACAATTTGCTTCAAAAATAAACATCAAATCAGGTTTCTGCTACTGAACAAGATTCATGACAACTGGATTTACCCTTCTGCCAGAAAGAAGCTAAACATGGAAAAACACTGACAACTGGTTAGACAACAAGTATCATGAAAGAAAAGACACTAGGAAGAGAAGTCAGGTGAGCTGTAGGATACATGCTAACACTCATTATTATAAATGAACTTGACTCCATAAGCTCAGTAGAACTCAGCTCCCAATGTACTCAAGCGAAGCACAGATCTGAGGTTATGCTTACACAGATATGTGAGAGCAAGACTCTGTTATCCCACCAGTTATAGCGAGTCTACTGAAATGCACTGCCAAATCTACCCACAAGGAATATAGCTGCCATTTACTTCCTGAAGAGACAAGCTTGGTTCCAGGATCAGCAAGCCCTGCAGACACTAAAATCTTGGGATGGCTAGCACAGTATAGAAAGGTATAATATCTGTAAAACATATACTGGCTCACTTTTTAGATGCAGGGTATCACTTAACAGCCCAAGCTAACCTAGAACTCAGGATGGCCTAAATCTTGAGACAAGTCTCCTGCTTCAGCCTCTGGGGTGCTCTGATTTGAGGCATGTGTTGCCATGCTTGGCTCCTCCATATACTTTAAATAATCGCTAAATTGCTTATAATTCCTAATAAATGTAAATGCCAAGTAAATATAGTTGTTATTAGAGGGGTCTGCATTCTTAGAGCTAATTTCAGGCAGAAATATTTTATTTCTTCAGTATAGCAACTTCAGCAACTGTTGCTCAACTGATCTTTCTAGCTTGAACAGAAACAGCTGCAGTAAGTATTCTGCAATTCATGTTGCTTAGACCATGTGTACTAGAAGGAAAAGTCCGAGTATCAAGCACCTATAGTCTCCAATGTGAGGAGGCAGAGGCAGGATAGTCAGCATACAATCTGAGGTCAGTGAGCTCTGTATCAGGAGTTTTAGGTCAGCCTGGTCCTAGAACAACAAAATATCAACCACCTAATCAAAGTACAGGCAAATTATTTTCTTTATTTTTTTCTTTCTTGCTCCCAAAGTAGCACAAATGCTATATTCAAAGTGATAGAACAAGTTGGATTATACTACAAAAAAGTAGTGGGCCACATAAGTGAAGATAGTCAAGAGACTCTTTTCCTTCTTAAAGGTTATTACTGGTCTAATATAGAATCCAGTACGTAGAATCCTTAATCCTGAAAAACCAACAACAAACTTTTTTATACTTTATCTTTCTTGAAAGACTGAACTTCAAATTATGGAACTGAATTTTTAATCTTTTTTTGAGACTGGCCTCAGTCTCACTATGAAGCAGGCTGGATGTGAACTCCTATTCTACTGTCACCTGCTTCCACCTGCATGTGTGCATAGTTATGCTCAGCTTCAAATGGTACAGCTTATGCAAAGGCTGGGGACACGCTTCATCCATAGAGTATTGCCTGAAGCCACGCATTTGGTCTTTCCTCACACTGCATAAACTGGCATGGTGGCACATGGGAAGTAGAGGCAGGAGAAGGAGCTTGAGGTCACCCTCAGCTACATAATGAGAATGAGGGCAAACTATAATACTGAAGACCCTATCTAACAAGAATAGAGAACGTGGACAACACTGTACATTATACTGAGGTGGGAAGATTGCTTGCGCACATGAACTCAAGGCCAACTTAAGCGACTAAGGTCCTACTCTCAAATAGAGGGGTCAAGGAGGCAAACTTTAGTTTTTATACTGAAAAACTGGTAACTACTTCTCCATGTATCAATTATATATAAACAAAATATTGCTAATGAAAAGAAATCCAATTTTTAAGAGTTAAGAATTTTTAGTTATTCTTGATTATCATGGCATGAGTAGAAATTTATGGTCATTTAAGATATAAGATGAATGCCTTTTCATCATATAAACATCAAAGATAGAATATTAATTTCAATAGGAATATTAATCTCAAAGTTATCTTCAATAAAGACTAGCAATAGGAATATCACAGTGAGATAATAACAAACAAGGTTTAACATCATTTGGTGTCCAGGTGTCTAGAGAAACAGCTCAGCAGTTCAAGGCAGGTTCTGCTCTTCCAAAGGATCAGTGTTCAGCTCCCAGCACCTATGTCAGGCAGCTCACAACTGCCTGTAACTCCAGCTCCAGGGAATCAGACACCCTCTCCTGGCCTCCCTGAGTACTTGCACACACACACACCACTTAACTACAGATAAATGAAAATCTAAATAAAACCTACAACCAACCAACCAACCCTGTAACAAACAAACAAAACCAACCCCCACAGTAACATACTTATATAAAAGGTTTTTGGGGTGATGGTTCAGACTGAGTATGTAAGAAAGCCAAGGTTGGCCTTGAACTCATGATAACCCTTCTAGCTTGGCCCCAAGAAATGCTGAGGTGTGAGACACTCTGCCCCAAATGTTACTTCTTTACTATCTAAGCTATAGCACCACTGTAAACGTTCTGTAGAAAATGGAAATGGTGATGGTGACACATCTGCACCACAGCACTCAAGAGGCTGAGGCAGGAAGGACTGTGAATTCAAAGTCAGCACAGTGCGCAGGCTAAGTGTCTCAAAGCAAAAGCAGAGGGCCCAGGTTTGCTTCCCAGAACCAAGGCTGAGTGGCTGACAATTGCTTGTAATTCTAGATACAAAGGATCTAATGACTGACTTCTCCTGGCCCCCAGTGGTTGGTACCTGTTTGACATATACACACAAAACAAAAAGAAAAACAAAAAACAACCAACCACCACCAAACAAGAAATCCTAAAGCAAGAAACACTGGAAGCAACTAAGAAAGACAGAAATTAAAACTATAAAAGGACATTAAGAGAAAACATAAAACTGTAATGTAGCTAGCAGGCCAATGGTGCACAGGTCTTTAATTTGGCACTTCGGAAGTAGAGGTAGGCAGATCTACAACTTCAGCTAACTGTTCATTTTGTCCCTACTATAGTTTAAGAAGAAATTTTAAATACTTTTATAGTGGGAAAACACACCATATTTCTTATTACTCAACTTTCATTTCTATTTAAAATCAGGAAATGAGTAAGTAAAAACAAATTCTTAGTTATACAAGTTATATAATTACTTGGTCTGCACATCTCCTAGGGGCTTAATACGTCTTTCACTGGTCCTATATTCTTACATTTAAGAATATGGTTATAAATTACGGTTATGGCTTTTTTCAACAGTAAGCACTTCTTGGGTAACACATACAAAACTGCAGCATCATTACTTACATCGTCACTCTGCTGGGCTTCTTGCATCACGAATTCTCGGACCATAGATGGACTAAACTCTACCAGATAAGAAAATATATCTGTAGCAGCTGATCTGACTTGCAAGTCATCCATGCCCTAAAAAAAGGAAAGCTAAGTTAGAGACTAATAACAAAGGTTATTCTTGCATTCCTCTCTTTTCTCTCAAATCTATGAACTCAAATACTAGATTTTTTTAATTAACACTGAACTTCAACTTGCAATGCTTCTACCTTCCCTAAAGGGATTTATTACCTGTCAATTTTTGGATTAAGACACTAAAGCGAATCAAAATATCCTTTTCTCACTTTCTTTCTATAAATTTTATCATTTGGGAGCAGCTCAGTACTAATTTTAATGGTTTTTACCATCTAAAAGAAATATTCAGAGTTTATATAGAAGAGTCAGTCAGCACAGAACTGAGTACAGTGGTGCATACCTTTAATCCACTGGCATACGCAGACATGCAGCATACATTCACATAAATACACACCCACAGGAAGAAACAAAAATAAACTCATAAAATTCACGAATACTTAAAATTATTACCTAAATTTTTACATAAACACCTATAAATCCAATTCATGTAACTGAAATCTGAGGACTATAATCCTTCTCTCCTATGGAAGGTTAGGCCCCTTGGTTCAGTACGTCCTCAATGCTAGTAACTGGATTGAAAAGGGAAGGCAACTTACCCAATTCTATGTAACAGTGTCACTCAAGGAAAGACAAGAGTCTTTGAAAACAAACCCAATCAATGCTGGTACAACACTGGCCCCTGAAATCACTCTGTGATGACTCAGGGTCAGGTGAATGACATGGTGAGCCAGTCCTATGACAGTATTTTACCATCTAAAATATGAATCTATGACACACTCACAACTTTCAAAGCACAAAAAGAAACCATAATTACCATTACAATTTCAAGAGCAGGAAGAATTCCCAATTTTGCCAAGGTTTTGAAAAAAGCATCCCTGTTCTGAGGTTGTAATGTCTGAGAAAATGCACAAAATTCTTTGAAGAAGTTAACCTGCAAGGTTAAAATTAATGTGAGAGGTCAATAAACATGAAAATAAACCAGGCACACTGTAAGATTAGCTACCAGAGTATGGAGCTCATCGTTCTCAAGGATTGTATCTTCTCACATGCCCTGCTTCCTCAAAAATCTACATTAAAAATATATTAAAAGCTAATCTGTACATAGTGGCTTATATTATATATATTCCCAGTACTCAGGAGGCTGACCTGCGCAACAGTTAATAAATAAACTTTGTCTCTTTAAAAACAAAACAAAGCCCAAGTTATATCATATAGTTTAGAGGGTAAAGTCACTTGCTGCCAATTCGTGGAACCCACATGATAGAGAGAGGTCGATTCCTCTAAGTTATCCTCTGATCTCCACTCGTACATGTGTGCACCACTCCTCCAATTGTACAATATAAATGTGTAATATGTATTTCTCTAGTATGTATATACATGTATAATAAATGGACGTGGGTACACACACACACCTCTAGCGTCACATTAAAAGTAAGCTTAAATCTAAACATAATGTAAAAATGCCATGTAAAGCATCTGCATAAAAATCATTCTGCAAAAAAACTGTGTCTCTGTTACCAAAGGAACTGCAAAGATATAACTAATGTCTTAGCACTGATAAGGACAGATGATGCTCTACTTCAAAATACTAATTTAACATCCAGAAAATTTAGAAGTCCATAAATAACTGACAAAGATAATGCCAAATTTTTTTTATTTATTTAGTTTTGGTTTTTCAGGACAGAATTTCTCTGTGTAGCCCTAGCTGTCCCAGACTCACTCTGTAGACCAGGCTGGTCTTGAACTCACAGAGATCTGCCTGCCTTTGCCTCCCAAGTGCTGGGATTAAGGTGTGCGCCACCAAGCCCAGCCAATACCAATTTTAATATCTTATAATATTTTGTAAAGTCTGAAAATTTGATTACATTTCAAAGAAGGCAACATCTTTGGTAAACAGTAACTTTCACCTCTAAGGTACCTCACGTGGCAGGGGAGAATTGTACCACTGAAGCACCCATGCTGTTTAAAAAGTACCTCTCAAAACAAAAGCAAAACAAACTCCAAGCCCCTTAAAACCTCTTTATAAATATATTAAAAAGTGTAAACATTTTTAAGGAACCAAATGATTTACCATTCATTTATTTTAGAAGTATTTTCCTTGTATCTCTTTTGCTGTTGCTTTGTTTCTGAATATCCATTATGTAAATACCTACCACTATAAAAATATCTGTAGTTCTGTCATGATATAAGGCATTCAAATTTCCCTGAGGAGGGACAATGACACGCACGAGTTTTCTGAAACATGTAAAAACAAGTTTTAGAGACTTTAAACAAATAACTTACCAACTCACGGCGTTTATCATCATCTGTGGCCTCATCTGTTAATTGTGCAAAAACTTCAGACAAAAACTTCTCATCTTCCTGCATGAGAAGAAATTGCTATGAAATCTTAACAAAAGTAGTTACATTATGGATATGCCTTACACAAAGCATAGCAAAAAGACCAAAATTCAAAAGCATTTTATCATGAAATCTAAAGTTTGAGGATATATTTATAGTTTTAGAAACTCGGAAATGTCCCTGTAGTTATCCATGACCACATACTCAACTAGAAACTTCACTACTTGGCCAAACCAACAGGAGCTCTAGAGGTAGAGCAGCGGATTCATTTACTTTTCATTTGATAGTTCTTCTAACTTAGTTTTTACTGAGGGTCTCACTGTCAGTCATACAAGCCAGAGAGAAAAGGAGCAAGACAAGGTACAAGTGCAGCAGGGAAGCAGCTGGACTGCGACAGCAGGCAGAAGACTTCACTGTGGACAGACTTACAGAGAGCTGTAATCTATGGCCAAACATACAGTGAAATGACA
>CAJQZJ010034413.1:2556336-2617506 GCA_907164525.1 Lophiomys imhausi
CACACACACACACACACACACACACACACACACACACACACACACACGATGACCACAAACTCTTAGTCCTTTGGTTTACATGTTCTAAAAACTAGGAAAATGGGTTTGTGTCAATATGTCTGACTACAGTTTCTTGAAGTATGTGGCACAATTTAAAAACAGCCAAACAAAAATGATTATGGTCAGATCTATAAAACTCATAAACAAAGTTTTCAATTAAGACTCATTAGAAGAGCTGGGCATGGGGATGAATGTCCAGCCCTTGGGAGGCAGAGGCAGGTGGATCTTTTGTGAGCTGAAGACCAGCCTGGTCTACAAAGTGAGGAAACTCTGTTTCAAATAACCAAAATAGAATCATTAGAAGGACCTGGGTGTGGTGGTTCATTTGATAATCCCAGTCTTTGGGAGGCTGAGGCATGAAGATCACAGAGAACTTGAAGCCAGCCTGGCAGTGGAGTGAGACTTGATAACAAACAGAATCACAGAGAAAGGCTCAAATGAGAGTAATAGCCACACAACAGTAAAATCAACCCATTAGAAATAGAGACCTGTACTACGTAATCACTGAAACTGGTCTATCATTTTAAGAAAAGACATAATTTAAAATTACCAAGTATTGCAGTCAATAAACATCTAAGACAACAAGGAGATATGAGTGGTGCAATGTGGGATCATGGGAAAAGAAAATGGACATTAAGGAAAACCTCAGATCTAAACAAAGCATGGGTTTTAAGTTAAACAGTATTTAATATTAGTGTTTTAATTGTAACTAATGTTTCATATTAATGTGAGATGCTTTTTTTTGGTAGTGTGCAGCTGAGTGTAGGAGCTGTGTGGGAAGGAGTTACACAGGAACTCTATTCTATTTAGCACATTCCCCTTTGGAGCCAGGGTCTCATTGCTTAGGCTGCCCTGGAACTTATTATGAAGCTGAGAATGACCTTAGACTTTTGAGCCTCTTGCCTCCATCTCCTGATTGTTGGGATCACATGTGCTCACCACTATGCGAGGCTTAACCAGTGCTGGGGCTGAACCCAGGGCCTCCTGTATGCTAGATAAGTAGTCTCCAAATTGAATTATTCATACTCTTGTTCACATTAAAAAAAAACATTAAAAATTATGTTGTTGCTCCAATTTTAAGTGAAATAATCAACTGCAATAAATAAGAAACATGGTGGACCACTGAGGATACAGGTCAGTGCACTTCTTTAGTATGAATCAGAAATACACACATAAATATCCATGTCAGATGATTAAAACCTCACCATATTATCTCCCCAGAGTTTAATACATACTTCTGACTGAAGTGAGGAGAAAAAAAAAATGAACAATGTGTACAATGATATTATAAAGATAGAAAAATCTTACTTGACAAATTTTTTCCCAAATCTCATCACAGCCAGCTTTTTCTTGAAAACTTAGAGCCAGATCATAGTTTTCAGCTTCTGACCAAACAATTAATGTATCCTGTTAAAAAATAAAAATATTTCTCATTACCACACTAGGAAAGATACATCCATAAACTATAAACAAGAGTCAAGAGAACTGGCAGTTACAGTACATTCAACTGACAATGCATGTGTATAAAGTATTCTGCTTTATACTATAAACTATTCTGCCATGCCTTTAAAGTTTTGTAATATACTCTCATTGGAAGAGAAGTTTTAGTATTAGAGAAGACACTTTAATACTTTTAGTATTAAAGTAACAATTTTCTAAATAAGTTAAGTTAGTGAGCTCTAGGTAACCTTCTTGAGCAAGATTGTAGACATTGTAACCATCTACTTCCATCTGCTGTCTTAAAAGACAGCCACTTCATCAGTCAAAATACATGTTCTAAACTGCTTGTCAACTGAGTAAACATACAATACTTCAGACAAATTTAGGTATAACCCTATTTTGACACACACACACACACACACACACACACACAGGTTTACTTATTTCTATTTTATGTGTGAATGTTTGCATGTGTGGTGTTTTGAACAGTAAATGTGTCCCACAGCCTCTGACATCTGAATACTGGGTGCCCAGTTGGTGGTGTTCAGGAAGATTTAGGAAGTATGGTGGGCTTTGAGAGACTCCTACACTTGATCCTTCCCAGTCTGTTCTTCCCTGCTTCCTGTTTGTGGTTCAAAATGTGAGCCCTGAACTCTCCTATTTCTCTTCCCACACATGCCTAGTGCCGTGATTCCCCATTGTAAAGTGATAGACTCTTTACCACTCTATAACTATAAATTCTACCCATCTATAAGTTTCCTTGGTCATTTTTTTTTTTTTTTTGACAGAAATAGCAAAGTAGCTATACAGACTCTGGTACCAGGGAGTGGACCACAGCTGTGAGGAAACTGACCATGTGACTATATTCTTTAGAAGGATGGAACTTGACAGAGTAACACGGAGAGCTATATGGACTGCGGAGGCCTAGTTCAAGAAATCTCAGAGGGGAGTAATATTAACAAATTGGGCTAGAGAGCCGTCTTGTGATAATTTGGTAATGAGTGTGGCTGCCTTCTGTCCTGGTCCTGGGAACATGCCTGACGCTAAATTAAAAGGCAATGTACCAATTTCTTTTCCCAAAATTTCAAGCCTAACATTGACTCTGTGGCATAGTTATTACTAATAATCTTATGCAGGAATACAATGAAAAAGATTAAGTGGGATAAAAAGAATTAACAGAGTTTGAAAAGAAAAAGGAAGAAAGGCTGGAGAGATGGTGGGTGGCATAGTGGTTAAGATCACCCACATGGCAGCTCAAAACTGTCTGTGATGGCCAGGCATGGTAGCACATACTTTAATCCCAAAATTCAGGAGGCAGAGATAGGCAGAGAGCTCTGTGAATTTAAGGCTAGTCTGGCCTACAGAGTGAGTTCTAGGATAGCCAGGGCTACACAGAAACCCTGTCTCAACAACAACAACAAAGCACTTAATGTTATACCCAAAACTTTTGCAAAAAGAAATAAGGAGCTTAAGGAGACGTTTGATCTGCACTGGAATAAAGGGAAGGCTGCTGTCTTAGTTACGTTTTTATTGCTGTGAAGAGGCATCACAACCAAGGCAACTTATAAAAGCAAGCATTTATTTGGGGTTCACAGTTCCAGAAGTTAGTAGAGTTTACAGTCATCATGGGGAGGAGCATAGCAGCAGGTAGGCATAAGTATGCTACAGAAAGAAAACTAACTAGAATGAGGTGAGCTTTTGAAACCAAATATTCAAGCATATGTATCTATGGGGGTCATTCTCATTCAAACCACTATAACTTCCCCCCCCCCCCCCCCAAGACCCAACCCCACCCCCCCCCCCCCCCTTTTAGTCCTACAAACAACAAGCAAAAGCTTCTACAACTATGATTCTAGAAGGCCAAGGTCCATCTCAAATTGATGGGTGAACTTGGTTGGCTTTAGAGTCACGAAGGATACAAGAGTAAATGGAGTCATAGTGTCTTGTGTGGTTTCAGAGAGCCCCTGAGGGCTGGTGTGTGTGTATAGGGATTTCCTGCATGGAGCACCTGAGAGGTCAGGAATAAAGCTGTGGAAGTGAAGCCTGAGTTGTTTTAGAGACCCCCAAATGTTAAAGACGCAAGAAACGTGAGACACTTGCCAAGGAAAGCAGCACACAAGAGAGGCGGGGGCAGGGCTGGAGAGGGGAAGTCCTTTGACATCAGACATAAGCTACACAGCATTTTGGAGTTTGCCTTGCTGGGTTTGCTTTGGTCTACTATTTTTTGGAATTTTCCTCTCCTTTGGAATGACATTATATACCACCTTTTGATTTTACAGGGAATTGCAGTTAAGAAATTGCTTTGACCTTTTTGACAGCAGTCTGTTGAAGCAAGGAGATTTTTACATGCCAAGAGATAGGCTTGCCACTAATTCAACCATCTCACACTGGAGATTCTTCAATGCTTTTCTTCTACTTGGAGTAGAATAGGGGGTGCTGTCAAGAGCTGATATGTCACGATATCAAAAAAAAAATCTTAATTTAAGACCACATCTTTGAATGCCATATTCTGCAGATCTCTTGGGGTTTTTGAAGATGCCCTATCTATCTCTTGTATTTAGATAAGCAAATGTTGCTTGTCTCTTAACAACTTGATTACTGAGTAGCTTAGAGAATATCTGTGATAGACTGTCATAGTAGCTAACAAGGTGACATGCATGCATGACTAGGAGTTTGTTTTTCTTAACTTGGTAGAAGGGAAGTCGACAGCCTAGCTCTGCCAAGACAGGGTAGGTTAGTCCTTCATAATCCCTGCTCTACAATAAATGTCTGTCAGAGAAACAGGACCAAAAGGCTGAAGACTGATGCTGGAATGTATGGAGAGAAAATGGGAACTGTCCAGGTAGTCATTGGTTTGTCATTTCTTAGTATTGGAAGCTGCAGGCCCTGCACTTCCTATATAATCAGATATATTTATCCTTCTCAGCTCTCTGAGGTGGTTGAAGAATAGACAGCTTGAGTCTCATAGCTAAATTTTGAGTTGTTTAGGAATCAAGAGGGCGTTCTAGATCTAAGAAGATGGTTATAATAGTGATGCAAGTTAGTATGAAAGCTAAGTCAGTTATAGAACTTTAAACTCATGGAGATGATTAGAAGGTAGAAGGTTAAAGTCAGGGGCCAAATATGTATGAACTGGACATTGGGAAGGTATACTGGGCCATTTAACTCTCATAAATGTGGCATATTTAATTCTGCTGTTTTGTATAGAATTTACTGTCATAAGAGAAAGAACCATTTGTTGGATTGAAAAGGGAAGCTGTTGTGGGGGAAGAGGGTGGAAGGGTGGGACAGGAAGGGGGAATAGGGAAGGGTTTGTGACTGAGATGTAACTTGAAGAAAAAAATAATAAAGTACTTATATAAAAAAAAAAGAAATTGCTTTGAGTCTCAGAGAGACTTTTAACTTTACAGTGTTAAGACTATAAAAGACTAGGGGCTTTTGCATTATGGTATGGCATTTGAATACTGGTGCTGTATGGGGAGGCTTAGGAAGTGTGGCCCATCACTAATTTGCTGAAAGAATAACCTAAGATTTATTCTTTACAATTGAGGGTCCTAAAATGTGCCCCTACTTTTAAAAGGTTAGGTTGTCAAACTGTAATTAGAAACTAATAATTAAAACATATAAATATACAAACATTAAATTCACTATGTAATAATCTAACATATTTGTTATTTTGGATACAAAGTAAAATTTTATTTTAAAAATATACGGGAAACCAACATGGTAGTGCAAGCCTTTGATCTTAGCACTTGGGAGGCAGAGATGGGCAAATCTCTATGAATTTGAAGCAGTCTGGCCTACAGAGTGAGAACTTGTGTTGCTAAAAAAATAATTAAATAAAAAAATAAGAATTGGGGCTGGGAATGTAGCTCAGTTGGTAGACTGTGTCTAGCATGCATTGGTTGGGCTGGAGCCCCCCCAACACACTGTCCTAGTTATGTTTCGGTTGGTATGATAAACTACATGACCAAAACAACTGGAAGAGGAGAGTTAATCTCCATCATTGAGGGAAGCCAAAGTAGGAAGGCACGGCAGGAATCTGAGGGTAGGAACTGAAGCAGATAATGGAGGAAAGCTGCTTCTGGTTGCAGCTTCTTACACAACCCAGGGTCATGGGCCAGAGGACCGCACCACCCACCAGGAGCTGAGCCCTTCCCGTCACTTAGTAATCAAGAAGATGCCCACAGACATGCTCGTCAGCCATTCGCTGGGGTCAATGTTTCAGTCAGGATTCCTTCTTCCCCAGTGACTCGAGTTTGTCTAGTTGGCACCATCTAGGCAGCACACACATAAGAGGGTGCGCCCACAGTCCCAGCACTTGGGGAAAGGAAGCAGGAGGGTCAACAACTCAAGGTCAAGGTCATACTTGGCCACATAGTGCTTTGATGGTAGCTAGGTTTCCCTATTCTGTCTCAGAAAGCCAAAGTAAACAAGCACGCCCACCAACAAACCAAAAAACCCCTGAATTAAAACATAATCCATAGGACATACATACATTTCTTAAGATTTATTTTTATTTTATGTGTATGAATATTGTCTGGATGCATGCATCACAACTGTTCCCTGGTGCCCACAGAAGCCAGAAGAAGGCATTGGATTCGCAGCACTAGAGTTAGAGAAGGTTGTGAGATGACACAAGGATGCTGGGCCCCAAACCTGGGTTCTCAGGAAAGAGTTCTTTACCAAACCCCAGGCCCAACAAAATATCTTAAATAATCATTCGTTTGACTAGTACTTACAAATATTATGACTTGGCATTAAGAAATATAAATATAAAACGCAGGAGGCAGAAGAAGGCAGATCTCTATAGAGGGAGTTCCAGGTCAGTCAGGGCTACACAGATAAACCCTGTCTCGAAAAACCAAAATAACACAGGAAAGAAACACAAAACTCAGCAGTTGAACACCTGTTAGCATGTACAAGGCCCTGACTTGACTCTCAGCACTGCAAAATAAAAGTGAATCAATATTCAGCTCTAACCAGTAAATGTCCCCTAATTAAGCCAGGTCTTAATTTCAATGTTTTACTTGTGTGCACATGGCAAAAGTTGGGGCCATGCCTTCCTCCATTGTTGTCTACTTTTTTAAAAAGGGTGTCCTGCTGAATGAATCTGGCCATGCTGGTTCAGATAGGGTGCTGGTCAACAAGTTCCAGGGATGCTCCTATCTCCATCTTCCTACCACTGGGATTACAGGCATGTGTCACCATGTTTGGCTTTTTACATGGGTTGGGAAGATCAAACATAGGTCCTCATGCTAAGTACTTCAACACTTGACCCACCTCAAGAAGATATTACGAGTGTTGTGGTGTACACTTTTAACCTCAGCACTGGGGAAGCAGAGGCAGGTGACTTTCTGTAACTTTGGGAATCTAGGCCAACCAGGGCTACACGATGAGACCGTCTCAAAACAACCATGGCTTCATAGGACACACATATAAGAAAGAAAAGGATTATATAAAGATGTAATAAGCAAAATGTTTGAATGGTTAACTGACGAATATTAACAATCAGCATTTGGAACTACTTAGAGCAAATGTGCAAATGGTGGTAGAAACTTATAACTAAAAAATTTGTGGCAAGAATCTTAACTTCTTGTATTTTTGGTTGTGAGCCTAGCCTTTAATGGCTGAGCCATGTCTCCAACCAGAATCTTAACTTCTTGTCAGAGTGATTATAGTTTTCATTTTGTCACCCTTCTGGCTGCTAACACTACAGTCTAAATGTCAGCTTAACCATTATCTTCTTCATTTCTATTTCTGTTGTTTTCAACTGTTTTACTTGAACTATTTTGTTATGGTTAGGATAGTTAGGCAACAATAACTGACAATACGAGCAAAACACTTTTCATAGAAATGTTACTTTTCATTCAGCATGCCACACAGATTTTAGGACTCTTCCAATTGACTTACTAGACATCAACTACAACAATCATCTCCTTTAGAGAAGACCAATACAGAGGCAGGTTTCTTCTAAAAACCTCATGTAGGGCAAGGAAGATGGAGGGCCAGCAGAAAGGGGCATGTGTACATGAAGGTGATCAGAGACCTGAAGTATTATATCCCTCTGGAGTTGGAGTTACAGGTGGCTGAGCTGCCCAACTTAGGGGCTGGGCACCAGACTCAGGTCTGTGCTCTAACTGCTGAACCCTCCATTAAAAATAAACAGATGAAATTTGAAACTCCTTAAGCTCTGTACTACATATTCCGTTTTATACATATTACCTCTACAACTGCAGAATGAAATCCAAATTGCTTATGTAGGTATCCAAGGCTCAAGTCATTTTGACTCCTAAAAAACTTCCTAAAAAATATGTGCAGGAAGAACAACAGAATCTGAATTAAAGACACTGAGTGCCCTTTCATCATCAATTTCTTTCCTTTCCTCCCTGCCTCTCCTTTCCTTTTGTTTTTATTTATGCTTTCTATATATCTTTTAATTTTTTTGAGAGACAGGGGTCTCACTGTGTGGCTTTGGATGGCCTGAAACTCAGTATATAGACCAGACTGGCCTCAACACACCTCTATATTCCACTTGCTTTTGCCTCCCAAATGCTGGGAATAAAGATGTAGGCCACTACAATCTGCAAGGGATCTTTTTCATACACTCAGTTTTCTATCTCTCACATAAAAAACTTTGAAGCCTAACACCAAACATTCTAACTTTTATTGAACTATTATATTTTTTCAATTAAATCAACTACAACTGGGCCTGCTGGCATATACCTATAATCTCAATTACTGAGTGGTATGAGGCAGAATGACTGTAAGTTGAAAGTCTGCCTGGGCTACACAATGAGTTTAAGGTCAGTCCCAAAGCTAAAAATGGGTTTGAGATGTCATCCAATGATAAAGCTTTTGCCTAGCAAGTGTGAGTCCTGGGTTTAATTACCTCAAGGAAGTAACAAAACTACCGAACAGACACAGGGCTCAGGGTATGTCTCAGTAGCACAGCACTTTCCTAGCCTGGATGAGACCCTAGACTTGAGTCCTCAGCATTTCAAAAATTATTGCAGCCTTTTTCTTCCTATTACCAATGCCTAATTCTTCATCAGCACAATCTTTCACCTCTACCCTCAAAATCCACTTAGAAAAACTTTTCAGACATCATTTCTACAGTTTGTCCTTAGAGCAGTTTCTCTGTGTAGCACATTGCCTCTTCTGAATGGATTATTCAAGGCCAACTACCCAGTGGAAGAGATCATGCTAGTCTTTGTACGTAAAAAAAATCATTTAAATGTTACAAGATATTTGATCATACTGTGAACCCCAAGATTGTGTACTGGAAAACCTATCTCTAGTTGTGGTGTGGCTCAGCCCTAGTATACACCTTTAATCCAAGAATTTTCCGTTTATTATAAAAAGGATTAAATAAAGTCAATAATAGGTTAAGAAGCAGAGCAAGTAACCAGTTGACAGGGAGTGAACATAGGATAAAACCATAGAGAGAGAGAGGAGTCAGGAGGATGGATAGAGAGACACACAGGAAGTAGAAAGGAGAGGCATTCAGTTTGAGGGTTTTTGAGACAGTGTGGAGAAAGAGAATGGGCTTTTTCCTTCTGAGATGTTGGCTGAGGAGAAGGTTAGTAGGGTGCTTTCTCTGCCTCTCTGAGCTAGCAGATTTTCACCCAAGTATCTGGCTCCTGAGTCTTCAGTGATAAAATCCAATGACTGAAATTTTGTTAAAAGCAACATTTAAATCCATCTGTTTCTTTCCTCATCTCCATAACCTCCTAATTCAATTACCTGCTTGGACTATAGAGCGACCCCAAACCCAAATATTCTTTCATTTATTGCCTTCCACCAGCAACTACAGACTGATATTATATATTTTGGTCCATGTCTTTTCTTTTGTTTGTTGCATTTGGAGAAATTGCAGGGGTCAGTACATCTAGAATACAATGGATAAGCCTCATTCTGGGAAAACCACCACTGTGATTATGGTATCTGTCCTGCCAGGTAATTAAAAACTTCTCTTAGGACTGTGAAGTAAGTCAGTGGCAGAGCACTTACTCAGCATGTGCAAGGTGCTAGATTTGACAGTTCCTCCCCACCAGCCAGCCACTCCAAACAGAACCCAAACAAGTCACTTCTTCAAAAATTCTCAAACTTAATTTAAAAAAGAAACAAACAACCTCAAAGACTTTCACCAGGCCCTAAACAATACCCTACTAAGTACTGGGTCAGCAAATAAATGTGGCAGTTCAACAAAGCTATCTTCAGCTTTGTTCTTAATTTCTGTTTACTAAGGGGGTGGCCCCTTGCTGGAGCTAAAAGTTCATTTTATGTTTCTTAAATAATGATTTGTTTTACTAACTCAAACCCTACCACTACCTCCAGATGTTTAATATTAAGACTTCATTTATTTCACTTGCTTTAAAGCCTAAGATTAAAAAAAAGGGGGGGGGGCCCAGAACAGAATATAGAGCGCTATCATATGTGGTTATGAAACAAGAGAGTATCTCTACACACTTCTGTTTATATATGCACTAATGGAAGATGATGATCTCTAAGAAAATTCAAAGACAATGGGCTTGGTAGCTCACACCTTTTATCCCACACCTGGAAGGCAGAGGCATGCCCATCTTTGTGAGTTTGAGGCCAGTTTGGTCTACAAAGTTAGTTCCAGAACTGCCAGAGCTACTTAGTGCAACCCTATTTCAAAAAGCCAACCAACCAACAAATAACAAAACAAAGAAAATGGTAATGAGGGTGACTGGTAGTAATACAAACCACATGGACTAGAGGTAGGAGAGACTCCAATACTGCTCAATTACCCATGCCAACAGATGGCATGCTAAAAAATAAGCTTTATTTCGACAACCAAGCTTCAAACCAAAAGATGAATGTAAGCGTGCCCAAGTTGTCACTTTCTGCAAAGAGCTACCACTCTCCTGACCAGAGACAATAGACAGTAATAGTAATACCAACAGTAATAGTAACAACAACAATAACACAAAGCAGCCAACAGGACAGTGGCCTCTCATTTCTCTGATGCTAACCACTCACCATATCCTCTAGCAGCTTCTTGAAAGCATACCAGAGTTCTGCTTCTACAAGTCTATTTACCAGACTTTCATTTCTCATATCACAATTATTACAAAAGGTTTCCCACCCAAAGCTTTCTTGTTCCACCATGCTCCTCTCATCTATGACTCATGAAATTGTCACAATGCTTTCCTTAAATATAGTACCACTTTCATCATTGTAGGTCTCCAATAAGAATTTATCATGGTGCACTTTTGTTTGGCACACCAAACACACACATAGAAAAGCTTCTCCAAATAGACTTCCTGCAATTCAAGGAGGTGTAATATTCACTTGAGCAACCACCACCACTACCAAGAGTGAAACTCTTCTTACCAAGCTTAGCGTCGAATACCCTCTCCTATCTCTACTTTTCTACTGCCCACACTTGTGGAATACAAGTTTTCTGTTTATAATATTTTGTGTTGCAATATACCTGCTGTGCATTCCCATTTATAACCTTTCTGTACCTCAGCTGCCTCCAGAGGAAATGCTTTCACACATTTTCAATGAGATCTAGGCAAAAAAAATCCATTAGCTATCTTATCTTCTATTATTGTTTCACTGAGGTGAGGACTTATTTTTTAAACTCATGAACACACTATATTAAATCTGCTAAGTTATATCTCTATGATTTTGACTTTTGATTTAGTCAAGATCTGTAGGATTTTAAGTTACTTAAAAATCTGAAATGTGTATCAGACACTTTGTTTCATGCTGTAATTTTCTTCTCTTTCCAATGTTTCCTTAAATACTTAAGTGTATTGAGAAAACTCATCTCCCATCTGTCACGCTTTTCAGTACTAGACACGGGAGGGAAGTGCTGTCAACCAATGACAACCTTACGCAATTTCAGTTATTTCAGACTGAATTGTACTTATTCTAATAGATTTTAAGCAAGCCCATTCATCCAATACTTTCCTTTTGGGAAAGGGAAACCCATGTATTCTGAGCAAACCATTTAGCAGTTGGGTCATTTTAGAACTGAAACTATGAATATTATAACGTTATCTCTGAATTTACTCAATGTATTTTAATATAGCAAAATATTCTATAGACAAGCCATTCACTCACATTTTTAATTAAAAATCCATCTATGAATAATATATTTCTTTTAATGTTGGAAATAACTTTCTAGAATAATCCACTTAAAATCTCAAATGTTGACAAATGTTGATGTGATAATTCTAATAAACCTAACTTGATAAAAAGTGCAAACTGAGGAAGACTTTGGTTAAAATAGGAAAAAAAAAACATGTATATGTTACAAACAAACTAAATTTAACATAACTTCAAAGGCCCCATGACTTCCACTAGAAAGGTACTCTCACTTTAAATAAGAGTAAAGAAAGTAAAACAGGTGATTCCATTCACGTTTTCATTCCTGTACTCACTCCACACTTTTCCATATTTCTCTCATTACCAAAGAATTCTTACAAACCTTAGAATGATGTGTACATATGGAATTGCTATACAGATATGTAGCCTTGAACTAAAACTTAAATGTGACTGGTTGCAGAAAACATTTTCAGATGCCAATAAAATATAGTTTTCTCCAATGTTTTGGATACTTAGTGTAAAAACAAATGCATTTATCTGGAACTAGTTTTCTTTTTTTGAGATACAGTTTCTATGTGTAGCCTTGGATATCCTGGAACTCAGAGATCTGCCTACCTCCTGAGTCCTGGGACTAAAGGTGTGTGCTACCACCATCTGGCTTGGAATTAGTTTTCTAGAGAGCAACATCATATATGAAAGTATGGTTCAAAATTCTTAAGTATTTAAAGAACCATTGCACATTTCTAAGGTGTCGGAGTACTGTTTTACAGATAAACCTCTGTACAATATGACATTTTCAATAGTAATAGCAGCTAAAAGATCACATATATAAGTCAAGAATTGTCATTACAACTAAATGTGCAGGGAACTGCTCATGACTTAGGAGTCACACAAGCACGTGTCTTTATTGTCATTTTATATCCATATAGGTAGGAGGGAAAAAAATGACAAAATATTATTATTTCTCCACAAACAAGCAAAGACTTCCAAGTAGCTACCTTGTAAAATTCAATGCAAACACAGAGTAAACTATCTGCCTAGTTGAGTTAGAGATTAAATTTATTTAAATGCCCTTAAATATATCTAAGACACAGAGAAACACTCAAATGGTCAAGACAAATGTTTTAATTGAATTCTTCAGCAAAAGATAGACACATATAAAAATTATCCAAGAGAAAAAAGCTACCAGTTGACTACTAAAATATTTTAAAGAACTAAGTATGTACTGTATACATAAAACAGTTTACATTAAAGTTCTTACTAAGCTTTACAAAAGATGTAATTTTATTTCTTCTGTGAAGTGTCTATAGCATCCAAATTCTCATAGACTTGATGCTACAGATATAAACCTAAAAATAATTTCTATTTTCCTTCTAAAGTCTGTCATAGTGACTTTCTTCACATAACATACATAACACAACACACACACACAAAATAATCCAAATGACTCATAGGTGTATATCATACATCAGAATACAACATTAAAAAAAAAAACCTACCTACATTAACATTAATAAATCTTCCAAGAAGTGTGAAAATGCAAATTTCAAAATACATGTAAAAGCACAAGAATAGTGTAAAAGTTTAAAAACACACAAGACTACATATTATTTATGGATACATACATATGCAGGAAAAGTATAAAAAGCATGCATACAGAATATACAACAATTTTAGTATAGGGTTCTCATAGGGAGAATAGAGAAGAGACAAAACGGGTAGCTGTAAGATTTTACGTCTATCCATGTTAAGCATTACAGAAAAGTGTGTTATGTTAATATTGTTAAGTCAGACGGTGTTGTAGTATGGTGCCCATTGTATTATTCTGTACACTATTCAATTCTGATAGCATTTCATAATAAAAAGGAAAACATTCAGATAAAGAAAGGATGACTCAGTGCTATCATCTTCATGTTAACTAATTAGAAATACTAAAACAGATTTCCTTTTCCAGAGTGACAATCAATGTTAACAGAAAATGTTCCATGATTACCAGTGTGTATAAATTATCTATTGATTATATTAAAATGAGTATGTTAAAAATATACATACAATTAAAAGCAGAACTTAAACACTACTTAAAAAACACTTTTCCTTTGTCAAAAGATCCAATTTTACACCACAAACAGGCTTTCCTTGCCTTAAAACGTATCCTTTTGAAATTTTTCTTAATGGTGGGAACTGAACAGTCTGAATTGTCTTTCAAAAGAGACTCAGAGTGAAAGGTTTATTGCAGAGCAGATAGAAGACCAAAGAATACATTGCATTCCAATTCAAACAGTGCCTCAGTTCAAAAACAGTATTAAATTCCCAATATAAAAACTACTTTCCAGTTTGAAACTCTCAACCTGAAAAGTAAACACACACGGTGTCTAATTTTAGTTACCAAACTGTTTTCTTGACTGGTACAAAGTATTCCTATTTTTGTCAGAATAGTACTTCCTGGGTCACAGATGAAGTCTTTCAAATGAAAGATAAACAACTACTTGCCTGCTGCTTCTGATATGCAGTGTTTGGATTTATCTTTGACTCCAAGAGTAAAGATCCTGAAAGAGTTTAAAAAAAAAAAGTCAGTCTCAAATTATAAAATCTACAATAGCACACATCTGACAAATGTTTCATGTCTCCTGACCTGAACATCTGAAGCTACACGAATTTTAATTAATATTTTCTCTCCAGATCTAGGCTACACATTTAACTTAGAATATTTTGTCTCATCTCCACATGTCATTAGGGGGAAAAAACATGTGAAATCAATATTCGGACTATGAGATAACTAAAACAAAATGTTTTAAGGCCCATTTGAAGATTAATTTTAACAAAAGCTGTTTTGTTGCATTCCCTGTCTAATAAAACAAAGACCTTGGAGACTTACCATACAAACTATACTTATCCTTTTCCTTTGACTATGAACAAAACTCCCAACAATTAGAAATAAATGCCTTTGACTACTAAAAGGGACTCTGCATTGGTACAACATTTATCTAAAATAAATCTGAGATTGTTATTTCTCTGTTAACTATATGTATCACTTGCTCCAATTGGGCAGCTCTTGAGTTACAGGTAGTAAGTAGTTGCTTTATTATGGCTGCCAGTTTTTAATATTAAAATGCTTTCTATAATTTCTGCAATTAACAAATACAACTTTACAGTCTGCTTTAGTTTTTTAACTTGCTGAGATTGTGGAACCCATTTTTTCACTTTTTATAAAGGCGGTCTAAAGGGATCAAAAAGTACAGATGAACGTGCTTGTGTGTGTATCGCGGCAACAGTCTATACTGACTCCAAGAAAAAGGTCGTTTTAGTTTTCCCCAGCACCTGTCGATTGTTAACAACTGAAACTTGTTCCTTTATGGCACTCGGAAAAGTTTCACTAATCGTTTTACCACTAGACACATACAACCGACAAGACTGTACCTAAAGCGGGTAGGAGGTAGGTGGGTGTCAAATCTCACCGGCGAGATTCCTATCTGGTCTACTGACTTCCCAGTCTCAACATTCTAATGCTCAACAACCGGGCAGGGATTGGAGGGGCAGGAGTCAAATCCTTAATAGGGATGGATGGAGGCGGAGAACTGCCAGTCCACGTCTGACGGAGAGTAAATCCAGGCCCAGTAGTTTGTTTTTATCGTAGAGAAGGGCAGGCTCAAGACCAGTGCGCTGTCCCTAGTGGTGCTAGACAGAGGACCGAGCCCAGGGCTTAAACCTCGGGCTGTGCCGCAACCGAAGGCACTCCCCCTCTTCCACCGTTCCAATAACCTTACCATCGGACTCGGCCCGAACCAGCAGCGACATCCCTTTGAGCTCCTCTACGTAAGTGGAGGAGACGTGCCCGGTGCCTCGGTCGTCCCACTGCCGGTCTTCGTTCAGGGTATAGACCTTCACTCGCCGCCGTGTATCCGACATGGTGGCTACAGGCCCCACTGCTCCAGCCGCCGCCTCCTCGCTCACCCCGCCGGTACCTCTCACTCTTGAGAGCCGGTAGTGGCGGCGGCGGTGGCAGCGGCTCCGGAGAGGCCCGAGTTTACCATGGCTCCTAAGGTTTAGCCGCGAGAAGGGGTGACAAGAGCCACGGGGAGCCTTTGGCTCGTGGCCTCCGCTACCCCTCCCCTCACCCCTGCGCACAACCACCCTCCCTTCCCTTTGCCCTCCGGAGTTTGCTCCCTCTCCCGCTGCCGCCGCCAGCCGCAGTTACTACTACAGGTCCGCCATCTTGTAACCCGACTCTCTCTGCCTTTCTCTTCCTCTTCCAGCAGGTTCGCACGGGCTGTCCTGGCAGGGGCTACGGCGGCCGACGAGTCCGAGGAACAGCACCTCTGCCTCCGAACACGCTTCCGGCGAGGCAAACCTCGGCGCTCGCGCGATGATTACGCCACGGGGGCGAGCAGGCCTCGGAGGGACTTCCTCCTCCTTCGGCCCCGCCTCCTGGCTCGGGAATCTCAGTTGGGCGGGGAATTCTCACGAGCCTTCTTCCCTCTGCGCGAGAACTTGTCCGCAGAAGGTGGCTGCGTCCATGGAGTCGCTGAATTGTGCTTTGGGGTTTGTAGGCGCACCGGGTTGTCAACTCTGGGCTTGCTGTACGGACAGGACAAATCCAGGCTGCGAAGTCTGAACGCTTGGCAGGACTAAGGCGAAGCCAAGCGTTAGGAAGTGACTCGCCCGGTCAGGCTGAAAAGGACGGGGTGCGGGGCGGTGATGGGCGAGCCTCTGGTGCCGACGGGAAGGTTGAGCCCCTTCACCCACTAAGACCCGCTGTGGAATGTGCCTGGCGTCTCTGGCAAGGGTTCCAAAGCCACCGTGAGCAGTAGGAGATTGTAATGTTCCACAAAAGCGCCGACTTTATAAAATAGTTTCCTATTTCCGCCAAAGCGTTCTTCCGTTCTTCCTCGTGGTACCCGCCTCGGGAGGATGGGGTGCTCGGGAGAAGCCAGTGGCCGACACCAGCAGCCGCCCACCCCTCGGAGAGCTCCCGGCCTAGTGTGCCGAAAGAATGGAGGATTAACGTTGCTAAGTTGGGGCTACGCTCTCCCCGGCATGATCGGATGGCCGCGGCTGCTCGTGTAGTTCAGCCGCCACCTCTCTCTCTGGCCCTCAGCTCGGCCAGCTCTGGGCTCTAACTTGAAAGGTGACCGTGGGCCAGGTGCACGTGTTGATCCCGTGGTGTATTTCGACAGTTGTAGTCCTCACTAAGCTTGTCAAAGTGTGCTTACGTTTTGACGAGATTAGTTAGGTGTGAATGCTCTTAACCAGTAAGTTTAAAGGTGGGGCTTACGTACAGTAAGCGCTTGATTAAAAGTACTTTCGGAAATTGATTTATAAAATTGCTTTTCTCTAAATGTATAAGGGACCAAGAAAAGTAGTCTGGCGCGCTACCACGTGCCTGTAATGACTGCTCTGAGACAGGAGGATCTCTTCGAGGTCCCGACCAACCTACGGTATGTAATAGGATTATGCCTATGATAAAAGGACTTGATTCATTCTACATAAGTGCCTGATATTGCTATGATCTATATGGACAAAATGTACTTTAAGCTGGGAAAAATGTAGTTTGTTTTGGAAAGGCCACAGAATGCTTTCTACAGGCCATTTTTTAGCTCAATGTTAGAAGACACCCCAGGGTTATTTCTAAGCATTCTTTTGTAGTCCCTGAGCAGTGTGTCACAGGAGCTGTCAAAACAGATGGCAGCACCTTCCGCCCCAGCCTTTAGAGGTCATAACACCTGTGTCACCTCCTTTCTTGCCTCAGCCTGCGGTCAGGTGTCCACGGTGGTGATACCTCCTCTAGCTTCCCCAAGCAGTTCTGTAGCCATAGTGCTTCAGCCAAAGCTGCTTGCGGCCAGGAAGGTGTTCCTGCCCTAACCCATGGGCCTTATGCAGGGAAAAGGGGGTGACAAAATCCCACTAATCCCTAAGCTTCCCAAGCCCAGGACTTGAAATCTCACCAGTTCTCACTCTGGAAATCTCTACCCTGAAAAGCTCTGTCCCCTAAGAAATCTTATCTAAAGCCTGTGTCTTTCATTGCTGTCCTCTCCCTGGAGCATTCTGAAGGTATCCCTCAGAATGTAAGGGTAATCCTGAGACACAGAAGCCTAGAAACCACAGAGCTCTGAGAAGCCTCAGCAGAAGCAGTGCAGCTCCCAGGGGAGGGTATCCCCAGTTGAGCTCAGGAGCCTCAGCTCTGCTCCTGTGAATTGAACAGGGTACTGAACAGACACAGGCTTTATATAGGATTTCTTAGAGGGCAGAGATTGATTATCAGGGTAGAGATTTTCAGTGCAGGTTGGTGAGATTTCAAGTTCCTGGGCTTCTGAGTTCCAGGACACCTTTCCATCCAAGCAGGAAGGCCAGCACTTTGCATTGCCCACTCTTCAGGAGAAAAGGCCTTGGTAAGAGCACTGGACAGATCCTGGAAGTCTAGTTTTTAAGACAGGAAACTTCAGGGTGCCCAGAGCATCTCTGTGGAGATAGTGGTTTTGGCTCCATTAATCCTATGGATCTCTAGATGCAGGGACAGAAGGCTAGAGCAGGAATCCACAGCATAGGGCAATGCACGCTCTAGCCAGAGAGCAGTACTGTAGCATAGCCACACCGTCCCTAACAGTCTTTTCCAAGAAGACATTAGAGATCCACTGTAAAAAGTTCTAACCCAAATGAGTCCCCAATGTTGTTTGTCTTTATAAGTAATACCTTTATATTTAATTAAAGGGGCAGAGAAAATTCTGCAATACAAGTCTCTTCAGCTCCTGCTTCCTGTTACTCAGTTTTTTTCCAGAAAACACTGTATCACTTCCCATTAGAACCCCACTCCCACTTTTTGTGTATATGATGCTAGAGTGGGGCTAGTTTCTTGGTGCGTGGCCTATATGGTGGTATACTTGGTTTAATGCTACTATCACCATCTTAAATTGTTAAATAATTTTTGAACATTTTTCTTTCCACTATAGTGTATCTTGTTATTAGAGATAGTTTATCATGTGCAAGTGTGTGTGTGTGTGTGTGTGTGTGTGTGTGTGTGTGTCTAGTGTAGTTGTCTCTTGGTGACTTGAATGGATGTTTCCAGGACTGCAGTCAATACCAAAATCTGTATGCTGAAGTCCCTTTTATAAAATGGCATATGTTTTGCTTATAACATATAATGTCCTGCAGAATAATTTACATGATCCGGATTATAATGTCTGTTACAATACAAATGCTTCTTAAATAGTTGTAATGCTGGATTGTTTTAGAGAATGATGACGAAAATATGTTTTAGCATAAAGGCCTTTTAAAAAGATTTTTCATTATACACATGAGTGTGTGTATGTGCATGTGCATGCTGGCATCTTCAGAGAACCACTGCAGGTGTAGCTCTTCAAAGCCTGGAAAAGTGGAAATGAGCTCTCCACATAGCAGCTTTTGACTCCTGGAGAAGACAGCTATTTATTTCCTCTGGCGTGCTCACTTGTAAAACCTACTTGGTTTGTGATAAGTGGTTTAGGTGGTCAGCTCAAGTGTTTTTGGTTTTCCTTGAAACACCTTTTAATAAGACCAACAGAAGTGTTGAATAATAGTGGTGCTTGTTTTGTTCCTGACTTTGATGGCCATGCTTCAGTGTTATGTTTCTAATATTTAAAAGATTTATTTAATGTGTGTACCATGTGCATTTAGGATACCCTGGAGGTATCCTTCTGCTGAGGACAGAAGGTAGTGGATACCTGGAACTATAGTTTACTGGAGGTTGTAAGCTGCCATGTGGGTGTTAGGAACCCAACTCAGGTGCTCCTAACTGCTGAGCCATCTCTCCAGCCCGTTTTTAATTTTTGATTGATATTTGGCAAATAAGGACATTATATACATTGAATTTTGTAAGTCACTTCTTTGGCAACTAGTGATGTCTCGCCCCAATATTTTAATTTTTATATTTTATAATTACACATTTTGTGATTTTTATTCTTTAGCATCATCTTCTAGTTTATGAATTCTTGGAAATTATGGTAATATTACAGCCACAATATAAAAATATTAATAGCTAACTGCTTAATTTAATTTTTGTGAAACATGATGTTTTTCAGTGCTCCCAGTACATGCAGAATAAAGTTCAGTCTTAATTGTAAACTGCTTTACCATGTATTTTGTTTCTCTTCATTGGCTTGTGAAACTGCTTCTACTCAACAGCCTGCCTCTTCACTTTGTCATCACACCTTAAAGCTAGGCTCACAAAGAAGACCTCTCTATACTAAGAAGCAATTTAAATTCCACTTAGAAAGTTTCATTTTTTTTTTCCAGTTAATAGCCTGTTCTCTCTACCCATTTTCTTGGTGGGGAGCAAAGATTAGGTCTTACTATATTACCCACCCTTGGTTCAAATATCTGGGATCAAGAGATTCTCCTGCTTCAGCCTCCTGAGGAGCTCGGGATTGCAGAAGCCTGCCACTATGATCAGCTTTTATCACTGTATAAAATGCTGTGTGTGCAAGCACATACAGAGGCCACAAGTAAACCTTGGGTGTCATTCATTTTGAGACAGGGTCTCTTCACTGGCTTGGAATTTCCAAATAAGGTTAGGTTGGCTGGCCAGTGAGCCCTGTGGTTTCATTTGTCTGCCTCTCAAGGGTTGGAATTACAAGTGCAATCCACCATGTTTGACTTCTTTATGTGAGTTCTGGGGATTATACTCTCTTATGCCTATAGCATAATTAAAAATACATGTTTATTCATTTAGTGTGTGTATGTGCATATGCATGTGTTATGACATACATATGGAGGTCAGGACTCTCTTTGTACTATGTGAGTCTGTTAGACTAAACTCAGGCTTGATAGCAAATGCCTTTACCCACAGAAGCCTCTTGCTGTCTCACATTTTTAAATTTTCTATTTACATTTATTGTACATGTTTGCACTCACTTGGCAGTATGGATGAGGTCAGAGGACAAGTTGGGGGAATCAGTTCTTTCCTTCCATCATATGGGCCTAGGGGTTGAACTTGGGTTGTCAGTCTTGGTGGCAAGTGTATTTATCTGCCGAGCCATCTTACTGGGCCCTAACATAACTAAAAAACAAAAACCAATATCAGAACCATGATGCATGTAAATAACTCCAACATTTGGGAGGTAGAGGCAGAAAGATAGCTTCAAGTTGGGTCAGCCTGTTTTATAATGAGTTCTAGGATAGAAAGTTATGCTGCAAGAACCCTTTTTTAGGGTACCTATCACCTTTATCTTAATTAGTAACTATATTAAATAAGTTTTCAAAGGAAACATAAGCACTATGTTTATAAAAGACAGTTTTTTTATTTTTGTTTGGTGTGTGTCTTATGTTTTGCCAGGGACTGAATTCAGGACCTGTTAGCGTTTTCCAACTGAGGGGAGGGTCACAAGATTAACCACTGGTGTGGAATTTACTTTGGGGTGGCTTCTATGTCTGTTGTGCCCATTGTTCTTTAACACAGCCCCAATAAATTCACTTGTTGATGAACTTGACTTGGATGGAATACTTTCCTTGGTTTGTAGATACCCTTTCTGAGAACCATACAACAGTCTCCAACTGCTTTATGTGACAGCTATCTTTATGTTAGTTCATGGCTTCACTCATACTTAGCAAGTTTTCCACTGATATCAGATCCTGTTAGCTTCACAACCTTTAGGCTAAAATCAGCAGTGTAGCTGGTTCTTTGAATTCTATATTCTACCCACCCATGAGATACCATAGTCAAGTAGATCTTAGTTTTTATTGACTACCAAGTCTCGATGGCAGTGAAGTACAAGGTGTGGGACTTGGCTGTGATGCATTTTACTTTAATTTACACTGCTTTTTATTCCTGACAGTGAGTCTAGTTTCTTTCCCATTTCTTCTGCCTGCTATTCTATTGTCAATTTTCATGAGAAAGCATCTATCCAAACTTGTTAAACTGCTCATGATTCTGTTTCCTTGGAAATAACTAAGCATATGCTTGCCTGATTGAATGCTATGAAAATATTATCTGCTATCTCTGCTTGTCTATATTCCTTTTTTTTGTCTATATTCTTAATACAAAGCAAAAGACTAAACTGTAAATTTGGTTTATAAAATGAAAGGGCTATTTTGCTTCTGGACATAGAATACCAAATGAAAGTGAAGACCTCTATTTGAAATTCTCTCTCAACTGTCTTTATATTTTCTTCCTCTAATTCATTCAGGTCTTTTTTTTTTTTCCTTTAATATCTATTCAGTAAAATGGTTCTAGATCTTATCACTTGTCCTGGTTGGGTGTTTTTTCCTCTCTTTTTTTTGGGGGGGGGGGGAGGCTTTTTGATATTTGAGGGCCCAGTTCACTGGGGGTAGTACCACACATGGCAAGTGGGAGTAAAGGTTATAAGAAAGCAGGCTGAGCAAGCCAGTAAGCAAATCCTTTCCTCTAAAGTTGATTTTGTTCATGGTCTATATTGAAGCAGTAGAGATCTAACTAGGACAGTTCACTCCAACCCCTTACCCAAATGCCTTTATAATTTAAAGTATCTGTCACTACATCACATTACACACTTGTTTACTGTCAGTTTTCTTCAAGTAGAATATAGCAAGTTGGAACATTAGCTCTGCTTGCTGACATCTTTGTACATGTCATAGTGCTTAGTCCATAGTAAATGCTGAGTGAATGAATGCAGGGATTGGCTGAGCTGAACAGAGACAGCTGTTGATGTTCATGCTTCTTTCTTAGATCCAGAATGTTTTGGAAGAGTTCCTTTGAAAAATAAGAGCAAATTTAAGAAAACCAAATTATAATTTTGAAATCCTACCACTAAAGGTTATTGTCCCTTAAACTAATTAAGGATTATGGTGGTCACTATTACTAAATAGCAGTATATTAAATATAGAAATCAAGTTTTTCACTTTAAATTACTTTTCACTATTTCAGAAAGTGTATCAATACTGTCTAATATGCTATTTTACACAGAATAATGTTTGTTGACTTAAGTATAAATGCATCTTAAAAATCTTTGGCTTGGACAACTACATATTTACTATGAGCCAAGAATTCATGTCTATTTTTATAAGATTTGTAAGAAAATTACAGTCTAAATTATGTAGTATTTACTTTTTATGGACTCATAGTGTGGTTTAAATTACAGAAATGAGCTGGGTATAAGTAGTGTACTTTGTAGCACTGTGGCGTCAGAGAGGAGGATCTCAGTTCCAGGCAAGCCTGGTCTAACGGGTTCTAGGGACTCTCTCAAACAAAGAAAGAAACACAAACAATGAACTTCACAATTATTTCTAGAAATTACATCAATAGTCTCTATACTGATTGATTCCTCCAGCTCTTACACCAAGCATATCCACACTGCCAATTACATACAAAGAATGACCTAGTTTTATCTGATGAGTGCATCGTCTTTATATTAAGTAGTTAAAAAAAATTACTTCACTCTAGCAAGAATCCCATTTATAGGGTTCATCCCACAGTATTTATGGTTTTATGACCAATTTGAAAGACATATCATTAAAAACTAAATCAAATTAGCTCCCTCAATGCCAATTAAATGTGTAATTGCTCTGAAGAAGTAGGTTCTGGCTTTCAAAATTGCAAGTTCTAGTGTATAAAACAGTAGTAAGCAAGCAGTTTTTTGGGTAAAGGTGAGCCATAAGATGAACTACAGGAGAATGACCATTACTATATATTATGAGAAAGACATAAGAAAAGACCCTTAGGAACCATAAATGATATATTAGTTTTCAATAACTGTTCACAGTTACAGGAACAAAAACGCAATCTTTCCTAAGATACAAAAATAGCTTACTTTTAATAACAAATATTTACTGATTTATAATCTAAATAAGAAAAATGTAGGTATTACTCCTGAAATAAAAAAGGCACATGAGCATTTTATTACAAATAATTATATTTAAATTATATATAAATCTACACAGTAAGCAGGACTATTAAAATTTGTTCTGCAGAATATTACCATTGAATACCATTTCAAAAGGGAGTCAAGGGGAAGAGTTAGATGATGACTGTGAGATTGGCTCGCCCATTGTAATGCTGCTTCTATCATTTAGAGTTTTGATAACAGTTGTTGCTGGAGACTGAAGTACTTTACGAGAGAGCCTCATTCTTCCATCCGCTGGATCACGGCCAAAGTATTTGACCTATGTTAAAGAAACAAATTTACTTTAGAGTTAACATGTAATTTCAAAGACATTTAAATTCACGTCCAAATAAGGCAGTAATTAATATTTGTATGTGTCTAATGAAAGCACAGCTCAGTAACATGTAGAGATACACTCAATAACTATAATCTGGTTAAGTAGCTATTATAAAAAAATCAAAATGAATCCAGGCATATTACTCTATTGTAATCCCTGCACTCGGTGGCAGGAGGCTTGCTTGAGTTTGAGGATAGCCTGAGCTACTGAACGAGTTCCTGGCCAATTGGGCTACAGTAAGATGCTGTCTAAGAAAAACATAAAACCAACCAACCAACCAATCAAAAATTAAGAGTCACCTGGTAAATTAACTGTGCCTTTTAATGATCTCTAGTTCCCTAAACCAAAGTCACAGTAATAGTTCAGATAAGGGCCTTCTTCTAAACCTAGCTCTACAAATTCTATCAGGTGCTTAGATCACTTAGATTTTCTCTATGACCATTACACTAGAGTATATTTTCTCATGGAAAATACAAACAAGGGGGAAATGCAGCAGGTTTAAAGTCCCCTTTGATGTAAAAAATAAACATGTGGAGGGATGTTGTCTTGGGTCTCATCTTTCCCCAGAATCACTTAATAGGAGTACATATTGGGAATAAATTTGTGGCCTTAGTTACTCAGGAATAACATGAATAGAATGTGGTGCAAGCAACACATCCAGATTAGCAACAACTTACTCTACTCACTGACAGGACTACAACACAGGGTTTGTTTTATTATCAGAGTTCTAGGTCCCAGCAACATTACCCTTAGTAAGTTAAAAACATTAATGTCAAGAACAAAGTCTCGACTGCTCACAGATGACAAGGTTTTCAACCATGTTATCAAGTCTGTCTCCAAATATATTCATCACAGCTATAAAAGTAAAGTTTTTTTTTTTTTTTAAAGCTAAAGTGTGATTGAGGGAAAGTGTCTTATTTGGAATCCTTACTTAGCAAGTCTGGTTAAACCACCATAAGTTACAAAAACAGCACTGTGCAAAAATACAAGTTAAAAGTGTTTATTCTATTCTTTCAGAAATACTAATTGGAACTTGAAGCACAATTTACACCTTTAAAGATAATACATTGAACATAGGTACCTGAATTTCTTGGCCAACTTCAAACCCTAGGGCAGTAGGATGTTTAATCTGAAAAGAAATTAATCTGTTAGTTATATGTAATGATCTAATAACCACACAAGTAAACATCTTTCCCCAAGTGAATATCTATTTTTTTTCTGATGAAATCTATTAATTACAAAATCTGAAAACATAAGAGTAGTCAGAAGAAGGTGACAACCACACAAAACTCTTTGTAGATAATTGATACTGCTTCCGTCTCTAGACCTTCAAATGTCTATTTAGTGTGCACTGGACAACATGGTAGTGAGCAGCTCACTCAATACATTAAGAATGGCTTCTCATATGAATAACTGAACCACTGTTAATGCTCAAACTATAGTCCTGTAAAGAGGGCTGTTGAGTTTGTTTACATTTCACCATTAGTGGCTATGGATCTAGATGAAAGCATGTGTATTCTGTATACTTAAAATGTTAATAGGCAAAATACACAATTCTCAACAATTTAGGTAATTTCAATAGTAGTTAATTTTAACAATTACAAAAAGTCAAATCTGGGCTGGAGAGATAGCTCAGAAGGTAAGAACACTTGTTGCACAAAAATGAGGACCTGTCCCAGCATCTGTAGAAAAAGCCAAGAATAGTTGTGCATGTGCCTGTGACCCCAGGGCTGTGGGGAATAAAGGGACAATTTTTAGAGTTTGCTGGCCACCAGCCTAGATGAGAAGTGGCAAACTGCAGGTTGAGAGAGACCCAAGTCTCAAGGGAATAAGGTGGAGGGTCCTAGAGGAGGACACCTGATGCCTTCTTCTGTCTTTCATGCATACATGCTCAGACTGTGCACATGTACCACACACACAAATTTGTCTTTCCTTTTACCTTTCGTTGGTCAAGTTGTGAGTTATGAAGTAGCACAGCAGTCATGTTTGGATACAGTTTTACCATTACTCCAGTGTCTCTACAAAAAGACATCAGCTTGGTTAAAACAATAGTATGTGTACTGACAAGAGAACCTATGCTTTTTTGGAAGAGTGTCAAACAAATCTCAGACCACATTCTAGCATATATTTTCCTTCTTAGTCCTTGAACTTGCTATTTTTGACCAGGGTAGCCTCAAACTCATAGAGATCCACCTACCTCTGCCTCCAGAGTGCTGGAACTAAAAGCGAGTGCCACCATGCCTGGCTTCAAGGATATATTCTCATGATTATAAAAATTATGACTATGTAACAAATATACTTCTCTCATTCCCTCTCCCCCGTCTCTTTGTCTCTATACCTCCCTTTCCTGTCTTTCATAATGCTTGGGATTGAACCCAGGACCTCATTCATAACTAATAAGAGCTCTAATAATAAGCCACAATCCTGAGACCAAATACTTTTCAATAGAAAATTATGCCCTATATTTAAATATTTGTTAATCAAATGACCAAGAAAGATAAAGGAAAGGTTTTTAAAATACATATTCACGTGAGTTTCTCTTAAGAATTTATAACATTTTATTTAGATTTATTTTACATGTGTGAATGTTTTGCCTGTATGTACATATATATGTCTGTGTATCACATGTGTGCCTAGTGCCTGTAGAGGTCAGAAGAGGGCATCAGATCTCCTGGTAGCTCTCTTCCTTTTTTTTCTAGTTTGAAAGCAATCCACTGTATTGCATATTCTTCACCTGTGATGTTAAACAGATTATCCCATTCTCTTCTTCCCCCACCCCCATTGGCATTTGGATTTCAGCTGGTAAGGATACTTTAAGGTTGAAACTGACTTGAAAATTTGTGTTAATGAAATATCAAACAATATCTGTAGAAACAATAACAATGAAAAGGAAATACGAATCCATAGGTTTTAGGCTTATTGTTTTGGGGGGGAAATTAAATTGGTAGACAAAATTGTTTGAAAATAAAATATGGTAGAAAATTTGGTTTAAGAAAAAATTCTGGCAGAAGAATTGACTATAATAGAACCATTTACTGAAAACCTATACAATGAAATAGAAAATAAAATTACCTTAAAAAAAAAGGATTACATGGGGCTAGGGATGCAGCTCAACTAGTACAGTGTGCTCATAGACCCAAGGCCCAGTGTCTGATCCCCAGCACTATAAAAACAAGTCATGGTGGTACACACCTCACCTCCTGGTATTCCAGAGGTAGAAGCAGGAGGACCAGAAGTTCAGAGTTGACTGGATCATTCTCTCTTCTGAATTATACACACAAACACATGGCTTTTGGCATATATTTAAATTTGAAGTGACTGGGCTTTTCAGTAAAAAATTTTAAAAGTGAACCCATTGTTTACTTGTAATTACCTGATTTCTGTTATTGTAGCGGTATAAACTGCTCCAAATTCTAATTGTTTCTCTTGCTATAAAGTGCAAAGTAAAACATTAGGTAGGTTAATAAAAATAACAGAAAAAAAAAATAGGGAAAAACTGTCATAAGATGTATACTTACATCATCTCGGCAAATTTCAGTAATGAATTCTCTTGCTTCATGCATTGCAGTAGGTGTTGGTGCAAATATGGAGAAAGTTTCTTCATCAACCTGACTAATTGTTACACCTTTAGAACAAACCCAGCATCAAGGTGAGGGGTGAGAGGGACAAAATTAAAATTAAGATTATTACCAGCAGTGACTAAACAGCAAATATGAGAACAGGAGAGGGACCTCAAAGCAGCTGGGCTGGGTTCCCCGTATGTCTAATGTTCCTTAGTGAAGGACTTGTTCACTATGTAGCACACCCTGCTCTCCTGCTGAGTACCTGCCATTTTATTAGGCCCTGTGGATGTAAAAGTGAGCCATGTCTTAGCACAGCATGGCTAATTTTTAGGGCCTCTGTTTTGCTCTTTAATTATGACTAGAAATTATACCAGAATACTTTCATCATCATGTTTATTTTCATCCTTTAGAATGAATAGATAAATCATGTCAGTTTCTCACTCAACGCTGGTTAAAGCAACTCTACTTCTTGTCCTTTAACAAGCTCAAAATAACTACTAAGCTATCTAAACACTGCTTCTAGAAGGAACAAATTATAGTGTAAATATTTCTGCGTATTTTTTCTTTTCAGACAAAATCTCAAATAAATATAGCCTTTGCTGTCTGTCTTACAACTCAGGTTAGCCTTGAACTCACAGAGATCCACCTGTCTGTCCCGAATACTAGGATTAAAGGTGTGCCTGGCCTCTGCATATATTCTTTAAACAAGAGTTTAAATGAAACCAAGTCAAAGCAGAAGGAAGAAATATTTAATAACCTCTTCAAGTGAAAAACTAAAAATTACTTGGCAGTGTTCTCTTTTCTCTGAGACAGTCGTGCTGCCATCCATAACAGGCCATAGGCATGACATGCTACATGCTGCTTTATCCTTCCTGAACATAGTTGAGGATTAAGACTTGATCACTTACAAGAGTCCTACAGAAAACTCATAGGAATAAACACATCTTGTACTTTTCTTCTGGTCTTTCTCTTATCTCTTAAATATTATTTTCGGAATAACACAGTAGAGATGAAATGGCATTTAATAATATCCTTAAACTAGATAAAACTCTTACCTGTTTCAGCCTGAAGTTTTTTTAAGTGATACCCACCAGGCCCAACAAATTTTGCTCGTTTTGATAATGGAACCTTAACTGTCTCTGAAATGCAATGCAGACAAATATGTAAAGAAGGCAAAGATGCATGAACCTAAACATATATACAAATCTTTCACTATGAAATAGAAGAAATTTGTTGTGACTAAAATTACTGAAAAATGTGCAAGAGTATGTTTTCAAATTTAAAGTTTATTTTCTTTCAATATAAACAATTTATTTTTAAAATGATATATAAGAACAAAAATAATTGTAAAAGAATTTTCTTTGAAAGTATTTAGCAATAAAACTTTTTCTTGTTAATATTTTTATTTTGTTAAAAGTGTTTTAAAATAGTAATAAATGTTGAAATATTAATGTCTATCAAGCTATCAGTAATAATATGTCTTACCTATGACTGGTCCACTTTCTTTTCTGGATGCTCGAGGTTTTGAAATTGTTTTGTTCATTATCTGTAATATCTCCTTCTTTGCCACTAGAAGAAATAGCAACAGAATAAAAATTTTAATTCTATTACGTATGATCTGAAATAGTTTCACTCTCAGTTCCTCTGGTGTACAATCCAGACTCTAGTGTACTATGGAAAGCTCTCCTCATTCTAGTTATCTTAAAAAGTCACTTCTATTCTTCATCACTTCTCTAAACTCCTAACTCAGAAACCTGCTTATTTTGTAAGCTTATTTGTTCTTTCATTTGTGTAGTGAGTCAATGTCATAATAATTAATGTTAACTTACATGGCCTAACTCTTCCAGTTTGAATGGTGCGGGGGACTGACTCAGTTTCTTACACTCACAGGCAAACATTCTGCCCGTCAGCTATACAGAATTTTTAAAGCAGTATTTTAGAGTAGGCTTAGTGGAAATTCTAGGTCACACTAACAAACTCGACAAAATGAGAGGAGAACAAGGCACGCTGACCTACCTGATGCCTGTTGAATGGCTTCCATAACGATTTTAATTGGTATTCCAGGTAGTTTAATATCAGCCTAATATAGAACAGCCAAAAATAAATAGTGGCCCATGCCATTATTTAAATATTTAAAAAATGAAATAAAATGGTTTTCAAAAATACCTGTAATGCAGTTATTCCCTTATTTGTACCGGCTATTTTGAAATCCATGTCACCATTGTAATCTTCAATTCCCTTCAACAATTTAAGAAAGTAAAGTTTTAAACAAAACCAAAAATCATCCATAGTCACCGTAGAAGAGTTCAAATCCTAGCTCTGGAAGTAAGCCGTATCCTCTAATGTTAAATACAGAGAGCTACCTCTGCTGCTTGGCTGCTGCTCCATCACACAAAGCTTGTCATTGGAAATACCACTTTATGCTTAGCTCATGCCTGTTTCTAAAAACACATAAAAATTAATTTAGAATTATCCCTAAGGGGTTAATTATATAGTAATGGATAAGTATATAGTAATACATATCCTTTAAAATCCAAGGCAAACAGAGGGAACACTGGTCTATTCCTGAAGTACAAGTATTCTTCTAGAGCATTGGTTCTCAACCTTCCTAATGCTGTGACCCTTTAGGACAGTTCCCCATGTTGTGATGACCCCCCAAACATAAAACTGTTTTCACTGCTACTGCATAACTGAGAACCACTGTTCTAAGCTGTGGCTTTTATAGGTCTTTGATTTTTTGCTTGTTTGTTTGAGACAGGGTCTCACCGCATGGCCCAGAATGGCCTGGAACTTGCTCTGTAGTCAGGGTTAAACTAGGACTAATGATTTTTCTGCCTTAGCCTATACAGATGTGTGCTACCATGCCTGGTATAAGCATGCACTTTTAAATACACTTGTAAATATTTCAAACTGGGAATATACTTGCCAGAATATCTGTTAGCAAACGATAATCTTCTATTTCATCTTTCTCTGGATTGTTTTTGGTAACCAATCCCACTGCTACACCTGCAACAGCAGATGAAATTGGGACTCCTATAATTAAAAACAACAAAAAGATTTGTGTAGTGGCATAAAACATGCCAAAATTCTGTTGACATTATTTTAATGTACAGAGATGGTGTTCTCTAAACCATCAAATCAAGTCGAAAAGCCCCTTCAATCCTTTAATAGTGTAAATACCTGTAATACGTAATACCTGCAATGCAACAGGTAATATTGATAACTGGTAAAAACCCAAGAGAGCAAACTCTTATGTATTTTCTACGATTGAGCTTTTGGTTCCTTCTTTAACCCTGTATTTGTTAGGTGTTCTAAGCCTGAACCTTTCAGGTCACCTCCCCATGGCAGAACTACTAGTATATAGCCTTCTAGAAAATTTCTGCGTACAACATGAATGTAAACATAATCTCTAAATTCTTATTTGTGAGTAACATGTTATGTGCATTGTCTGGTACTGTGCCCTTTAATTCATAACAAACCTACAGCATACTAATCCCTATATATGTAATAAATAAACATTAAAAAGTACATACCTATGTTTTTCTTGTTATTTTGAGATAAGATTTCACTGTGTAGCTGGGTAGCAGGTTTTCTCAAACTCACAATCTTCCTGCCTTAGCGTTCCAAATGCTACGGTCATAGCTCTGCAGTGCCATGCATGGCTACCATATATATAAAACAATTTTTAAATCGAGACAGGATCTCACTGTATAGTCCTGGCTGACCTTGAACTCCGATATCTGTCTGCCTTTGCTTTACAAGTACTGGGATTAAAAGTATGCTACACCACTCTCAGCTAAAACAAAATTTAAAAATTTTTATATTTTGTGTATTTAAATGCAGACACGTGTGCTACATGTGAAGGTCAGACAACAACTCTAGAATCTTTTATCTCCTGCCACCTTGTATGAGCCTGTCATCACGACTCTATCACTGCACTGAACCATCTGCTCTGATATACCCTAAGTAGAGGTGCTTAGGTAGAAGGCATAGGTATTTATAGCTGCTCAAACTGTCAGACTACCTCCCAAGACAAACACTTTTACTGTAATATATAAAGATGCATGATCTTGTGACTCCCCCACCCCCTGCCCACCTGTGCTCAAGCACGTGTTGTATGTGTATGTGTGTGTGTTTGAGAGAGAGAGAGAGAGAGAGAGAGAGATACAGGATCTGATGTGGCTCAGGATAATATAGAATTTCAAGGCTGGCTTTGAACTCCTGTTCTTTCTGCTTCTAATTCCTCAAGTGCTGATTACAGGTGTATACCACCATGTCTAGCTTTCTTGATAATTCTTGTTAAACCTTTTTTTTATCTTTGCTAATTGAAAAAGTAAAAATGATACTTTTTAAAATTTGATTTGTTGGTTTCTCTTTTTATGTGTGTAAATATGGCACAAATTTTTACTTCGTTTCTTGTCTTTTTTGCACTGATGTGTATGAACTCTTTTGAAGACCTCTTTTAATGCTGTAGGAGCTCTTGCATTTGTGAGCAGTAGACTTGTTCACTTTAATAATAGTGACTTTTTTTCTGGGTAGAATTTCTACAGTTTATGAAGTCATGGTTCCTGGATTTTGCCTAGAAAGTCATTTAAGTTTTGATAAAAATCCTTTGCTTTTTTCTATTTTCTTTAAAGTTTAAGTTTTGACTACTTTTATTCTAAGGTATCTTATCTGTAGTTCTGGTTTTAACTACTGCTACAATGATGTTTTCTTTTTTTTTTTTTTTTTTTTTAGTTTACCATATGCACATGAGTGTTTTGCCTGATCATATATCAGTTTACCAGGTGTATGTCTGCCACTTGTGGATGCCAGAAGAGGGCAATGGATTCACTGGAACTAGAGTTACAGATGGCTGTAAGCCTCCATATGGGACCAAATCCAGGTCCTCTGAATGAGCAGCAAATGCTCTTAACCAGTGAGCCATCTCACCAGCCTTACAATGCTATCTTAACTTCGTAATCCTTCCACCTGGATCTCTTGGCCAATGCCTGGATCTGCTTAGATATATTGTTTCTTGGAGTTCTCTATCGAAATAGAATCTAGTTAAATAAATAAAAATAAAACATAGAACCCTTTAAGTTTTCCATAACCTGCTTTTAGGTTTGTTGTGATGATGGGATGTTTAGAACAAATATTCCTACATGCTAAGCAAGCACTGTATCACTCAGTTATACTCTCAAGCTGGAGATTTGTTATTTTAAAAGATTTATTTTTAAATTGTGTGTATGAGCGTGCTATGCTTGGGGACCAGAAGAGGGGATCAGAGCCTTCAGAACTGATGTTATAAGCAAAAGTGGGTGCTGGGAACTAAAACCTGTGTTCTTTATAGAAGCAGAATATGCTTTTAACTTCTGTGCCTGTCACTCTAGCCCCAAGACGGGGGTCCAAAAATGTTTAGAACATTTGAGGTGGTTAGAATGAGAACGTTCCTCACAGACTCAGTATTTGAACCCCTGGTCTTCAATTTGTGGTGCTGTTTGGGGAGGTAACTAGGCTTTGCTAGAGAAAGTATATCAATGGAGGCAGGCTGTGATAGTTCACAGACTGGACCCACTTCCCATTGCTCTCTCTGCTTTGTGTTTGCAGTTGAAGATGTGATCTCACAGCTTCCTGTTCCTGCTGCCTGTCTGTCATGGTGGACTCTTATCCTCTGGAACAGTAGGCCAAAGGGAACTCTCTAGTTTTCACAAGTTGCTTTGGTCATGGTGCAACATGACCAAAATCACAGCAACAGAAAAGCAACTAATATAGACACAGAATATATCCTCTTCCTAGGGATTTAATGCTCATATTATTAGTCTACTCAATTCATACTAAACAAAACTACTTAAGGTGGGCATGGTGGCTCACATCTGCAATCCCAGCAATTGAGATATGGAGGCAAGAGAATCAGCAGTTCAAGGTCATCCTCAGCTAATACTGAGTTTCAGGCCAGCCTGTGCTACACAGAACCCTGTCTCAAAAACAAAACAACAGCTCACCCCAAATAAATTAATAAACAAGGGGTTGAAGAGATGGCTCAGTGGTTAAGAGCATTTGCTGCTGTTCTGGAGGACTTGGGTTGTGTTCCCAACATCCACATCAGGCAGCTAGCTAACAACCACCTGCAAGTACAGTGCCAGGAGATCCAACCACTTCTATTGACTTTTGAGGGCTATCAGGGAGGCGTGTGATGTATATACACATGCAGGTACTCATATACACACATAAAATAAAAATAAGAAATCTTAAAAAAAAAAAAGTAAGTAAAAAGTATAAACAAACTTGTTTTACCCTGCTCAACTGGCCTTCAAAATCTGGCTCATTTATTACATGTGTGGTTCCTTGGAATATATCAAACATAACCATGATATTTTATGACTTCATCACTTTGCACAGGTTACTCCTACCCTGAAGATAAGCCATATTCCCAATATGCCTGATCCTAGCCTAACGCTCATCTTTAAACTAGGCAAAATATCACAGCCTCTAAGTCACTTATCCACAACCTAATTTGTTATTTTCCGTTGTGTAATATACATACTTGTACTATCAATTTGTTCATTAGTGTCTTATGTGTCACCAGTGCGCAGGCCTAGCTTAGGGCATAGAAACACTCATCTTTCTGAACTAAACTGCATACTTTCTCTTGGCCCTTTCTACAGTACTTGATATTAATTCTTATTAAATTCAATATTTTTACATTTATGTTTATTTTTTTTAATCCTGTTTTATTCATTTATTTCAGAGAAATAAACTTTAGGTGGTTGTGTTGGCATACTCCTCTAATTCCAGCACTCCAAAAGCAGAAATAGAGGCAGGCAGCTCTCTGTGAGATCAAGGGTGGGTTGATCTATAGCAAGCTGTAGGACAGCCAGGGTTACATAGCGAAGCCTTGTCAAAAATAAATACATAGATTTTTATCATATAATACATTAGTTACCCATTCCTCCCCCCCCCCTTCCTTTTGAGATACAGTCTTGCTGTGTAGCTCTGGCTGGTCCTGAACTTGCTATCTTTGCTTTCACTGCCCAACTACTGGGATTACAGCTTTCCATATTCCTTTATATTGTCATATCTTTTATATTGGCAGGTCACTGTTATTATGGAGAGAGAACAGGCTGATGATGAAGCATCCTTTAAGTCTCCTACACACTGATTAAATTAACCAGTCCTCTTTGCTTATCCTTCAACCAGTTCAACTAGTCCTAGATGATGTATCTATTATTTAGTGTATATTTCTGCATCATTTACATAAAGATATCGTATACTGACAAGATACATTCTAGATTTCCAGATAACGGTATCCCTCCATCTCACTAATCTAGTCTTTTTCATCCCTGAAATAACAAAATGAGTTATAGATATAATTTATTTTTCTTCAGTATCTTTTGGCTTCTTTCCTATAGCCACTTTTCATTCTAAAATACCACCCCCCCTGACTTTAAAGAGATTTTTATTTATTTTATGTGTATGGGTGTTTTGCTTGCATGTATGTCTGAGCACCACATATGTGCCCAGTGCCCCCAAAGGCTAGAGGGTATAATGTATTCTCAGACTGGAGAAGATGGTTGAGCCACTATGAAGGTATGGGGACCCAATCAAGGTCCTCTCAGAGTAGTTAGTGTTCTTACACATTTGTCCAGTCCCACGCCTGTTTGTTTTTTTTCAATGAGCTATTTAAGAGTCTTATGAAGTTCTATAGTTATAGTTTGTAGAAAGTATAGTCTTGCAAAATCAAGAACTGCCTACATCTCATGTCAATGCCTCACCACTGGCAATGTAATGCATTAGTCTAATCCTGAGTTTTTCATGGTCTCAGATGGACCTTTGTCTACAACTTTAAGATGTCTTTTGGAAGCACATTCTGTAATCCCAGCCACTTGGGAAGCAGAGGCCAGAGGATCAAGGTAGCCTTGTCTATACAGCAAGTTCTAGGCCAGCCTGAACTATGTAAGTCTCTCTTGGTGGGGGGAGGGGAAGAGGTCTTTGATCTTTCAGTTACTCTTTTCCAGGGTATTGAGGTAGTGTTAAGCATTCTAAATGTTAATTAATTGGTCCTGCTTTCTGTCTGTTACTTACATTGACTCCAATTGGTTAAATAAAATGCTGAAGCCTGAGATTGGGCAAAGACAGAGAAAGGTGGGACTTCCTGAGATTTAGAACAGGAAGCCTGTGCTTTAGACAGAGGATTAAAGCATTCCAGTCATGAACAGCAGGAAGGAAGACACACGCCATGGGTTAGGAAAAAGAACCTCATTCCACATGGCCAGGAACATTGGCATGGCATGGAAAATGGCAGTCCAAGGGGACGTATGTATATATGGGGTCATATTTGGGTAATAGAATTAAGAGCTAGCTTAGATGGGCCAGGAATGCACAACTCAGGCCAAGGCTTGTTAAAATCCATTAATGTCTGCTTAATGGCGGAATGAGGATTAAAGGTTGCTGAACAAATTAAATATAATTTAAATACTGGTTAAATAGTTTAGCCATATTTTTTTTTACACCAGGGTTCTTTTGAAATACAATCTTACTAAGTCACTTGGCTGGCCTTGAACTCATAGAGATCTGCCTGTCTCTATCTCTGGAATGCTGGAATTAAACCAAGATGACTGGCTGCTTTTATTTCTTTATTAATTTATTTATTTAAAATATGAGACTTGGCTGAAAAATGCAGCCTCTACAAATTAGCAGTTCAAGTTTTAATGTTTCTAAGTAACATTAAAATATACTCACACACCTTCTTCACTTACTCTGGTTTATCCTCCTTTCTATATCTCATATCTGTGCTATAAATGTTCAAATTTAGCAGGGCAATCTATAGCCTCTATAGTGCCTTTGGGTGCCTTTTCTCTCTTTTTGAGTAGCATTGCAACTGCCAGAAATTGCTCTTGAAAGCCTAAAAATGTGAGCTCTGTTTTAGTGTCATGAACTAGTGGATTGTATCAAACTACTTTTCAGTATTTCTATTGAATTCTACACAACTCCTACGACTGTGCATGCTTTTGACTCATAGATTACATGCTTACTTTCTCTTATGGATTCTAATGTTTTTGTTTATTACTTGAAACTGCTTTATTGACTGGAATCAATTCTGGAAGTCTCTACTTTTGGAAGGTAAGAAAGTTCACTGGGTCACCAAGGCAAGTATATAATTTTCAGTGTATTATAAATTTTCACTGTGTTTTAGCTAAAAATAAGAACCTCAGCCAAATACATTTCTGATGTTCTACTTTGTAATTATCTTGTGTCTGGCCTAGGTTGGTAATCTATAATCTGATTTAGACTTTAATTAAATCCAGTTTATCCAAATCTTATATTCTGTACTAATGAAATATATATGTAAAATACTAACAGTTTTGAGACATAATTCTTTTACCTGCATCCATTAGTGCCAAACTTCCACCACATGCAGATGCCATAGAAGATGACCCTATTGAAAAAAAAAAGAAAAAAGAAAAAAGAATGACTTGTGTTGTAATAAACTGATTTTTTCAAATGTAGAAAACAGCTAGTGTTGCTTATTTCCTTATAAATATTATACTTGAACATGAATAGTGAATAGTCTTTTCTTCCGTCTTTGTAAAATCACTTAGGGGGCTAGGAAATGACTCAGTGGATCAGTGTTTGCTGTGTAAGTATAAGAACCTGAGTTTGAATTCCTAGCATCCATAAAAAAGGGCTGGATGTGTGGCCAGGTGCACATGGACCCTAGTATCACAGGGGCAGAGACAGGAGGAGCACTGTGGCTTGCTGGCTGCCACTTAGCTCCAGAGATCAGTGGGAAAGCCTGCATCAAAGGAATAAGGCAAAGAATGACAGGGCAGGACACGTGCTTTTCTCCTCTGGCCTCTGCATGTCTATACACACAAGTGTATGCCACCCCTAACCCCATACTCACAGCTATACCCACACCAACACCCAAACAATAAAATAAAAAAATATAAAAGCATTTAAGTCAATTTCTCCTAAGTTACACAGTACATGGCTACACAGTAGAATCTGATAGCCATTAGCCAACAAGTACTTAAATTTAAATTAATTGAAATAAGTTTAGCTTCTCTATTTAGTAATTCACAAGATTCTCATTATTACAAAGAGTTCTATTGTGCAGTTTTGCTGCAGAGATTCTGAGCCTAAGAAACTCCCCAGAAGGCCTAGCAATATGTCTGTTGCTTTAATCAGAACGTATAAATGTAGGAGCCCTAGCTCTCTCATTGGACCAAAGTCCAGTCCCAATTAGTAGAGAACAGAAGTCTTCAATTTAGATTCTGAGCTAACTTTGCTATGTTGCCTTAAAATCTGTGACTACCTGATATGACTGCTAGACCCTGAAGAACTCTGTGCCCATTCTGCCTCAGTGATGATACCTACCTAGTCTTGATTCCTGACTAATTTATTCTATTTAATTTCAACCTTTTAGTTCTGTTTCTTTCTTGGTGTCCACTTATTATTCTTTCCTGATAATGTGGATTGTCTGATTTATATATCTGTTTTGGCTGCTACTCTCTCTAAGCTTAAGTTGCTCTGTTGTTTGTTTGCAAAAAAAATAAATAGTAACCTACATTAGATGCACTGTAATACATGCAAAAAGAGAAATACTTGTTTCAGAGTGTTTTCAAAATAACTTAGTAACTAAGAACAGATTCAAGACAAGGGTACAATCAACTTTACATATTTCTTCCTGCTTGGGACTCTGTAGTAGTAAATATGACATAACATAATCTTAGAAAAGTTGAGACTGCATCAGGGAATCTAGTCTTTTCTACTAGGAAAGAAATATTGCAATATCATACCATTTGATTCGAGGACTTCAGATGTAACTCTTATGGTAAAAGGAAAGTCTTTGGGAATAACAGGACACAAAGCTTTCTCAGCAAGAGCACCTAAATCAGAATAGAAAACAATGAGCAAAATGTACTAAGTCTCTCTAAGAATACAATATGAGCTTAGAATTGTACTCACCATGTCCAAGTTCTCTTCTATTTACACCAGTAACTTTGCCAATTTCATTGGTTGCATAAGGAGGAAACTTGAAAACAACACACACACACATACATATATACATATAAGTGACATGGAAAGGCCTCAGATACATAAAACCAAGACAAAAAAAACAAATTACAGTACAATAGAATCCCACTTTTGTTCTAAAAGGTATATTATCTGTCTGCCTGTTTGCCCATCCATCTACCATCTATCTACATATCTATTTGTGAGATGTCTGAAAAAAAAGTTCAAAGTATGTATCATATTAGTAAAATTCGCTTTTTGTATTACGTAAGTAGATTGGAGGGTAGGAAATGGTCATGGAAATTTATCTCATTTAAACATTTATTTTTATTTTATTTGTATTAAGTGTTTTACCTGCATGTGTGTCTGTATACATGTGTGCCTGGTGTCTGTGGAGGTCAGAAGAAGGTGTTGGATCTGGAGTTAGGGTGGTTATAAACCACACGTGGGTTCTGGGAACAGGGAGCTATTCACTGGAAACCTACTCATCTAAGTCTCTTCTCTAGACAATAAGATAATAACCAAATCAGTCTTCAAGACATGTGATAGAATGTGAATGGGAGGACTGAGAGAGTGGATATATGGGGGTTCACTACCAACTTCTTTTAACTTTACTGTATCCTAAAAAAAATTTCACAATGAAAGTGTTGGGAAGAAAATCTATCTTACCTCATAGTGCAGCATGAAATTTTTATCTTTTACCCCACTACAAGAAAAAGAAATAATATTGAAATCATTATAAGGACATACATTTACTTCTATAAACCACTAAAAATGATTTACTATGATTTTATAAAAACAACTGAACATTAATAAGAGTTGGTTGGAAATATAAAACTTGAAGAACAGAGGATGAATGGGAATTTGTTTTTTTTGAGACAGTCTCTCGCTATGTGTCCAGGTTAGTCTCAAACCCCTCACTTAAGCAATGCTCCTGCTTCAGCCTGGTTAGTAGCTCAGAGATGCCTTCCCACCGCTGGACTTACACTGAATTCCAAGTTAACTAAAGAAAACAATTTTCCTTCCAAAAAAAAGTCTTTTGTTGAATTTTAGAAGCAGGGTCTCATGTATTTAGGCTGCCCTCCAATTTGCTATGTAGTCAAGGATAGCCTTGGGCTACTGATCTTCCTGCCTCTACCTTTGCAGGGCTGAGATTGCAGGTGTGCATCACTATGACTGATTTAAGTAGTGATGAGACTGAATCCAGGATTTTTTTATATGTTAGGCAAACACTCTACTGACTAAGCTACATAGATCCCCAGTCCCTGAACTGTTACTTTATTATGTACATGAGAAATGGGGTTGGGGGGCCAGCAATCCTGAAAACATTATGGGGTTACTATCATCAGTTAGGTAGTAAGGCTTTGAATATCAGGACCATGATGCAGTGTGGCTGGTGGAGACGTTCACCTTCAACAGATGAACAATTTTACTGCTGAGTTTTTAGGAGCAGGAGGAGAGCCAAATACTTTCTGAGTACAAAATTACAATATCATTTGAGACTAGACAGAGATTTTCATTAATAGTCTCTGGCTTATTTTTAGCACGTGGGACTTCACTTGTGTACTTGTTCTCTCTTTTGTAGTGCAAAATTTATTCAAGATTACCTGAGAAGTTGGTCCTGGGGAATGTTTCTAGGGACATAAGCCAAATATAATCATATTACAGAACAAATGCTTTCCAATGTGTTCCACACCAATGATTTACAAGAAGATATGGTCCACCAACAGGAAAGCATTCTCTGCAATTCTACTATGTAAACTGAAAAAATGAAGTGTGCTGTACAGGCTATAAAAGTAATAATAAAATCATTATGGTGGCTCACACCTATAACTCCACCACTCACAAGGTTGAAGCAGGTTGACTGCTATGAATCTGAGACCAGCCTAGGATACAGAGTGAGGCCTTGTCTCAAAAGAACAAATAAACAGAATACAAATGCCCTATAAGAGTTTGCTAATGATGAGGAGAATAAAGTACTAGGACACGCACAAAAAGACTAGTGAAAGAAAACAAAATATAACACAAACATAACTTACTTTATAGCTGTTATAATTTGATCTGACTTAATACTGGATTCTAATGAATCAAATGTAACAGTACAGAGTACCTAAAAAAAAAAAAAGAACAAAATTATCCTTAAACTTTAAAATATTAACAGATAAAAACCAAAAGGAAATATGTATGTATGTATGAGTATACATTCTTACATATGTAGTTTGTTGTTCTGTTCATTTGGTAATTGGTTGATTTTTGTTTGGTTTGTTTGTTTTTATATGTGTGTGTATGTGTTGGGGAGTGAACTGGAGGGTCTTGTACACTAAGCATGTATTTTACTACAGACCTTATTCCCAGCCCCAAAGTCAAAATATCTGCTAAACTTATCTAACTCTTCTATAAAAAACAAAACAAAACATATTACACGATGCTAGCCATGGCAGTTATTCCAGTAAGAATACATTCACTCTGAAATACTCAAGGTGACTCTAAGTCTCAACAATCCAGAAGGCTTAAGTGTGGCTCACTAGTAGTGCTGAGGGGGACAGAGAGGAAGGAAGATTCACAAAAACAGTATTATTCCATAAGAGAAGCGTCAACACAGTTTCAGTCAAAAACAAAACAAAAAACCGGGGAGCTGTTGGGGGGGGGGGGGATGAATTTTAAATAAAAAAAAAAAAGCAAGCAGATAGAAGGGTGAGGGGGAAGACGGTAGGAGAGTGGGACCAGGAGGGGGAAGAGGAAGGGGACTATGATTGTGATGTAACTTGAAGAAATAAATGTTAAAAATAAAAAAACCCCAAAACTCAAATCCCCACAAACCTCCCTGTTTAAAAGAAAATGAATCTTTGTAGATTTAAAACAAAGAGATTCAACAGTGCATCATTCACAAGGTGCAGCATTAGCAGCAACTAGGAACACTCACAAGAAAGGATGAGAAATGTAGGATGATCCTTAGCTGACATCTGGATTGACAGTCAAATATTCTTATAGCTATAGATTTATACCTGAGGACACTGAACAGTAACAGTCAGAGAACATAAAGACAGGCAGATGTAAGTTATCCACGTGTTAGAGGAAGCTCATTGGCAGAGCCTCTTCTATGTGATCTGTCCTAGTATGATCTGGATTCAGTCTTAAGCATGAGAGAAAGGGAAGAAGAAGATGAAAAGAAAAGGACAATGGAAGTCACCCTCTCTGAAGGGAACATATTCACAGGTTCCTGTAGGATAATATGAAATAGACTGGCATATGCACTTGTAATTCCAGGAAAGAAGAGAGGAAAATATATTTGAAAAAATAATGACTGAAAATTCTCAGGCTTAATGAAAAGACACATTTGTGGATTCAAGCTTGAAATTCTAAGTAAGATAGATATATTCCCAGAAAATCACCCTTTCCAAGTCATGCTGAAATCCAAAGAGAAAGAACACATTTCTCATATAAAAAAATAATATACAGGAATGATTTGAATGTGTCTTTATCAGATAAAAAATAAAGAACAAGAAACACTACATCATCTTTAAATGCTCAAAGAAAACAAGAGCAAACAATGCCCATACACACCATATTAGTCAATAAATTAAGCATAAATTGACCATGCATCCAATGAAAAGGCAGGAACTGGGAGAAGAGGTAACAAAAGTATCCAGAACATCTAATTGGACATATCTTCACTGCTTTGTTGGAAGGCACAACAAAATGAGTCACAGCACTAATTCAAACTGTAAAAGTACCACTTCTTCCCCAAATTCAGTGCAATTCCAGTATAATTCTAAAAGGATTGTTTGAAAATGACACACTTGTAACATTCAAATGAAGGAACCAATGTACCAAGAAGAGGTAAAGAGTTTTGTGGGGAATGGTATGTAAACAGCAAAGATGTACTTCATAGACATTAAGGTGCACCCCAAAGGCTTGATAATGAAGATGATACTGACCAAGAAAAATCCACAGAATGACGACGAGAGTATAGTTTAAAAATGTATTTATAAACTTTGAATGTAAATTGTTATTGAAGATCAATGGGAAAAATAAACGATTGTGAACTGGTTTCACTACATACTATATACGGGAATATGTTCCAAGATATATTAACTTTCTAAATTTAACAGTTAATACTAGAAAGCTAATAGAAAAATAACAGGTACCTAATTTTGTAACTCTGAGAATAAGGAGTGATGCTCAATAAAAAGTAAAAAGGAGATAAACTAACCACACCAGAACTCAAGATTTCAGGCTTATTCTGTATACCCAGAACGCTACTATATTAAAGTTGAAATGCAGATGAAGATGAAGTCATCTGTATAAAGTGTGGTTTGTTACTAAAAAGGATTAATGCCCAAAATATCTAAGAAATTATTGCAAAATAGCAGGAATAATACTGTAAGCAATGCTAAAAATAGAAAAATAAATCAACCCAAAAGTGATCAAGAAATCTGAACAGAAAGACAAAAGTCATCCTGAACCAGTGTCTCAGATTACACAACTCTTAAGTGCAATCATCTCATGAAAATAGGTGTGTGCAATCCTTCTGGGTGTGATTCACACAGTGATCCCATTCACTGGTTATTACATGAGATTCTCACTAGGAAGCAGTGAAATACAAACTAAAACAAGATACAACCTTGTGCTTATTAGTTAGCAAAATTAATTGTAATTAATATAAGAAAAATGGGCATCAAACATTATACCATACAGAAACAATGGGCACACAGACGTAAATGAACAAGTGAATATTGGAACCAATGTAAGTACCAGAGAGCAGGTATCTATGTAAAGAAAGAGTATAACAGGTTCTCAGTATATGTAGAAAGCAAACAAGGATCATGAATGGATGAACAATGACATATACCCTAAAACAAGGAGAATAAGTAATTTAATTTTGTGCCTCTAGTATTAAAACAAAAATTAACATATCTATAGTGCTGGAAAATGAAATGAACTTATAACCACAAAAGTAGTTGCCTGGAGAGAGAGGAGAACAGGAGGAAGGAGCTACCAAGAGACATGAAGAATCTTTTGGAGCTGACTCAATGCTTATATTTATAAGCTTTCTTTTTGTGGTGCTGGGGGCTGAACCCAGGGCTTCTTACATGGTAGGCAAGTCCTTAGCACTGAGCTATAGCACTGTAGCAATATGGTTTTTTTTTTAAATTATGGCAAATGTTTTCCAGATGTATAAATTTAAACATTTCAACTCACATATCTTAGGCATCAGGCTAAGCAGTACACTTAGGCAGATGAGGCAGGAAGAACACAGGTTTGAGCCCATGCTGCAGAGTGAGCCTCCAGGACAGCCTAAACCACAAACTATGGAGTGGAACTTCAAGAACAAAATAAAACAAAAAACTATACACAAAAATTACACGAATGTAAGGCTATGCATAGTGATGCATGCTGGCATTCTAGGCACTCTGAAGGCAGGCAGGAGGCTCATGAGTTCCAGACCAGCCTGGGCTATATAATGTTATCATCAGAACAAAACACAGTACATCAGTTAGACCCTGTCTCAAAAACAAACCAAAATAAAACCAAACCAAGTTGGGCACAGTAGTTTGCAGCTATTATTCTGGTGTACCTATGGAGAGATGGGGGAGAGAGATGGACAGAGTAGAATCACCAGAAACTCACAGGTCAGCTTTCCTGGCAAATGTAAACAACAAAGGGGATGCCCTGATTTCAAACAAGGATACACAACATACACACACAAAACAAACTTACAGTATCTACATAGAAAATATAATTAAATCACTTTCAAACATATATTACCTGTGTTTGTCCTCTCTGAAATAATGCTGATCCATGAAGTGTTTTAAACATATCCACCTCACAGCTTATATTCCTAAGTGAGGTCAAATCTCGTCCATCACACCTGTAATAAAGTAGGAAAGCCAAATGAGAAGTCAGAAAAATTAGATCTCTTTTTGTTCATCGTTAATTTCTAAACACCAGTTACCTACAGTGACTTGTCAGAATTTTAAATGGTAGTAGAAATGCTCGGGTTTCACTCTAAGTCCTAATGAATCAGTGTCTGGAGGTGTGACTTATACATCAAAAGAGCTAGCCACAGCAACACAAGCCATATACTTTCAAAAGGTGCTCTCTTATAAAATGAGCTTTATCATTCCTTAGTCTTTGACTGAAGCAAGCGGCTACTTTCAAGGCAACCTGCAGGCACAGCACTTGCTTTAGTTCTATCACAGGAAGGCACATTTACCTTTTGTATTCATTCAAAATAATACTTCTGAAAACCTCCTTTGCAACAACATTGAAGGATTCTATTATTTCAAATTGGTCAACCTCTGGAAATTTTTCTGTAGAAAAGAGACAAATCAAAACAAAGATTTTATCTTTTCAGAAGATAAGTTCTCCAAAATTCACAGACTCAAATCATGTATTGTGGGATAAGCCAAAGGAGCTCGCTGAACATTTAGTCCTGAGGCAAAGCATGTGAATCAAATGCTCTTAAGCCAGTGTAGGAATTTAGCTTGCTTTTTATTTTTATTTCTTTTTAACGAAATCAAAGTCAGGTTTCCAGGCTCGTTCAGCTCTGTCACCTGCTGAGCCACCTTGCTGACCATATTTCTGACCATAGGATTTAAAAACAAGCCTAAACTATTTGAAGATAATTACAGGTAAGAGCATTAACATATAATAATAACAAATAATAAATGCAGCAGAAGAATTTTTATTTTAAATTATAATAAACTCTTCCACAAGAGGGCACTTTTCTCTTGGAAATGCTCAAGTTGTTACAAGATTGATGTTAAACAGTAAGGCACTCTGCTGAGTGACTGGAGGGTCAATCTAAGAAACTACACCTTGTGGTTCCAGACAGTGTTAAGACTAATAGCATCATACTGAGTGATGACTGTGTGCCAGGTACAGAGGTACATGACTTACTCATTTAATCACCAAAAACCACATATTATTGGTATTTTAATCTCACAGATACAGACTCAAGAATTCCATGTTAATTATTTTTTGTTTTGGGTATTGGACTGCACACAGGGCCTCGCCTCATGTGTTGTGGGAAACACTCTATCACTGAGCTATATCCACACCCACTGGGTTCTTTTTCTTTTTTCTTGATCTTTGGACAGGGTTTCTCTACAGAACCCTGGCTGTCCTGAACTATGTAGACTAGGCTGACCCAGAACTAACAGAGATCTAATCCTACTGCCTCCGCCTCCTGAGTGTTAGGATTAAAGGTATGTGCATCACTGTACCCAGCTGCTTTTTCATTTTTGATTGAAGAATTTTACAGAATATTTTTTTGGTTTTCCAATGATAGGCTACAGGACTAGCACCTAAAGACCCTGGAGCAGATAAGAAAGGAGCACTTGAGGTTATTTTCTAGGTGCCTACTCAAGCGCCACTTCTAGAAGTTAATGTGACATCATTACAAATTTAAGATAAAACTGATGGGCTATGAGAATAACTGAGTTTTTCAAGGTTTTACCACTGAAATTTGAAAACAAATCTATGTGTTTTTTAAAGAATCTATGTTTCAAATTCTTTTAAAAATGAAAATAGAACTTACCCTTTAGTTGTTCCTCTGTATCTAATCTTATCTTGTTAACAGCTTCATCTCTAGAAATCTAAAACAGCATTGACATTAGTGTATAAACATGACATTCAGATTTCTATTTTCAGTGTTACATAAATAATGTACAATAAGAACAGTAACAGTAACATTCCTAAAGATTAAAACCTGATTTAATTAATTCAAGTATGTATTTGCACATTTCCTTAAAATGTGTCTTAAGAAAATACTAGGAGGGCTCAGCGGTTAAGAGCACTGGCTGCTCTTCCAAAGGACCCGGGTTCAAATTCCCGCACCCACATGGCAGTTCCCAGCTGTCTGTAATTGCCAGGAGTGGTGGCGTATGCCTTTAATCCCAGAACTTGGGAGGCAGAGGCAGGTAGATCTCTGTGAGTTCAAGAGTCCAGGAAAGCCAAGGATACACAGAGAAACCCTGTCTCGAAAAAAAAAAAAAAAAAAAAAAAAACAGGAAAGCAAACAGGTAGGCTCTGACTTAGCTTTATAAAGAAAAGTGCAGTTGGAGGTAAAAGGTTAGGATTAAGAAGAAGAAAGGCACTGGAAAGGAAGCGAGACACATATGGGAGTGTGGGTGTGGGCTCTCAAAGGAGAATCACTTTATCCAAAGTTTTGTTAGAGATTTATTTTTTGCAGTGCTGCCAATTACCACAGGGCCTCATGAATGGTGGAGAAGTTATCTACCAATGAGCCACATCCCCAGGATGCCAGAGAGATTTCTTAAAAAGACTAATAGGACTAATATGCACAAACCAAATTGTATGAGTTACAATGAGAGTAATCTTTCAGCAAACTTGAAGTATACCTACTTTATCATGCTCATAATCCGTAAAAACTGCATAGAGTTTCTCCATGGCGATTCTATTAAGTATAAGATAAATGTTAACAAAACAGTATTTGAACTCTGAAGATTTTTTAACTGAAACAAATTATTACATAGCAATGAACTACAAATTAAGTAAGCATGCCACAAAGATCAAATGTTGCTGCATGCCACTGCTAATGTGCTTAATATTACACAGGACAGATTTCTTTCCACCTTTCAGGCAACCATTCACATGGTACTGTACCCACCCTCCTCTTCATTGCTCATTTAATTCCAACTTAGATTCACTCATGCTTGCTAGGTGTCTCCTTGCTTGCTCTAAGCATTGCCAGGCACTGTCTAAACACTAGGTACAGGGCTGGTTCAAACCATTTCTTTTGAGAAATCCATCAGTTTCCTAGATATGCACAAGTCCTATGGTTTAGTCTCCTCTCTCTGGACACAGAGAGATAAAGGATCTGGTTTAAACAAGTATCTCTCCTTTTCACTTAAGATTTAAACCTTGTTTTGGATTAAGTTTGTGCTGTAACCGGATTTATCCTTCTGTAGGCATCAGTAGAAATTGACTGTAATGACTTAAAGCAGAAGGGTTTCGTGTGAAGCACTGCAAAGTACACTTCCTTAGTGGACACTGGACTGAGGAGACCGTCCCACCTGCACAGGTGTTCTTACTTATGAGTGTACTTCACAACCTCTGCCGAAGGAGTAAATATCTTCTGGGGTGTCCTCTTGGCAACACCGATTTCTTTGACCAACTGCTGGATGCCCTGAATTATCTGCTGGGTATACCTCACCCCAACTTTGATAGCATGGCAAAAGTCCTGCTGTAGAATGTTTTCTGCAGAGGCTTCCAACATGACTAGTCAGAGAAAGTAAGAGGATTGTTAATGTCTTAGAACCTTCACTAATGTAGTATTTTAAATGAAAACCAAAGACACAAATAACAAAAGAAAGTACAACTTGCAAGTAAAATCCAGAAGGAATGCATTTAAATTATTTACCAATTTGGCTTTTAGGTGCTCCAGCAACCACTAAATTTAAAGTACTTGAAGACATTTCTTTCCTTGTTGGGTTAACAACACACTCTCCATCGATCATTCCTATTCGTACTGCTCCTAAAATATATTAAGGTGTTGACAACTGTTTAATTAAAAATTGCAGTTTCCACTGGGCGGTGGTGGAGCATGTCTTTAATCCCAGCGCTCAGGAGGCAGAGGCAGGTGGATCTCTGTGAGTTTCAGGCCAGCCTGGGCTACAGAGCAAGTTCTAGGACAGCCAGGGCTACACAGAGAAACCATCCCTTGAAAAAAACCAAAAAACTCCAACCAAACAAAAAAACAAAAACCAAAACCCAACAACCAAAAACAGCTTGCAATTTTCACAGTTATTATTCAAGTAATGGCTTCAAACCACTGTCTTTCTGACAACAGAATAAAATTTCTCTCTCTCCCATGGTTAAGTGAAGGTCCAGAAACCACCCTATCCCACCCTATTTTGTAGGCTCAGTGGGATGCTCTGAGTCACTCACGTCAACCCCTTCTGGCACACCTGCTTATGATCTTGCTCTTCTCTAGGTCCAGACTCTCTGTCCAAAGCAAATGCTTGCACACTTTCCACTTCCATTTCACTTATACACTGGCTACTGTGAAAAGCCCTACTGACAATCTGCCCTTCTGTATCCTTTTCCAAGCACCTTGTCTGTGCCGTTATAATAGCACCGCTTATAGATAAATAGCTGTCTCTTTCTCTTCCTCATGCTAACAGCAAGAAAAGCCTCTTGAAGATTTCTATTGCTGGTACTCAGATGGCCTTTTTTCTTCAGTGCTTAGCCCAGCTGCTAGTACTGAGGATGCTTCATAATTACAAACGCTAATCATTTGCAGACTGTATGGTTACAACTTAGAAAAGTTTTATATTGTTTGTTTTATATTGAAAGTGTATGTACTCTTGTAATTCCCCACTGTAAAGAAAGAAAAGATCCCAAATACACAGGGAACTAAGAAGTCTAGGGCCATAAAATCACTAACACTGAACCAGGGTTGGCTACTAGTAACAAAACCCAAAATTGAGGATGGAAATGCCTGAAAGACCTGCAAGAAATCTTTGAATGTTATCTAGTTCAGCCTCCCATGAAGTAATAAATCAAAACCAATAACATGTTCATCATTACTGAAAGAATATAAACAGCGATTCATACTTTTAAATTGTAACTTACCAATAGGTCCATTCCAAGGGATATCTGATAAGGAGAGGGCTACTGAAGCTTTAAAAACAAGAAGAATAAAAAAGTGAAATTACAGTATTTATTTCATTGCTTTAAAAAGTCAGAGGTGATCATTTTAGTCAGTGTTCTTATACTTACCACCATTAATTGCTAGGATATCCGGTTCATTGATGCCATCTACTGCTAGCAGATTACAAAGAACCTGGCAATAAAGGAAACAAATTAGACATACGGACAACAACAATAAAAGCCCCCTGATGTTGGAGGATTATAATTAGCAACTTGGCCTAAAATATAAGAACTGTATGATCAATATCCAAATGCCTTAGAGTTAGCTATCATTTAACTGGAACCGTGACACTAGGCATTTAAAACTTGAGTTTTTCTCTTTTGGTTTTTGTTAATGGTATGTGGTATGTGTGGCTGGTGGGCACTGTTGAACCCAGGGCTTTGCTTTTGTTACCAAGCTACATTCCCAGTTCTGTTTCTTCATCTTTAGAGAGGAAAAGCATGGCATCTTCCTAAGGGTTTATGTGAGAACTAAAATACGGTATGCTCCAAGTATTAGCTATGTATTTGTATTATTATCAGTTTACATGTACCTATGCTAAATTCTTCAAAGAACAATTTCCTTGAGGCTCTGATATTCTCTCAAAGGTATACCTCCTTAGTGCAGTTAAATAAAATGGTTACCTAAATATGCCTAACTGAAGCATAATCACCAAGAGGAAAGAAAATAATATTCAAAAAGTATTAAAATATAACAAAAGTTCAGAAGGCCTAGAAATAAAGATGTTATAAAAATTAGTTGTGATAAGCTGGTTATGATGACTAATTGCTGTAATGTTAGCACTTCGAAGGCCAACACAGACAGACTGCCATGTGTTTGAGGCTGGTCTAGGCTATGTGCCGAGTTCAAATGCAGCCTGAGCTATAGAGATTTAGATCTTGTTTACCAAATTAAAACAATTAGTTACACTGATGTCCTAGTGGGCATAACTTGACCTACAAAGTGCAGCACCTAATCTGGCTACCCACAGCTAACAATCTTTTTTGTACACTCATTTATTTCCTAATGCAGGGCTTTTTAGATTCTCATTCAACCTTCCTTGAGAGTTCCCAGATTTTTAGATTCTCATTCAACCTTCCTAGAGAGTTCCCAGCAGTCACTTACTCCCAATTCAGGTGTCAGCTCAAAAATGACACCAATCACATATGGTTTTTCAAAGTACTACCTTTTAAAATGCCCTAAAATAAAATGCATAAGTATCATCAAAATTCTTTATAAGAATTTTCTATAAGAATATTTAATCTCTACAACTCTTTCTGTAGAAATTAAATAACCTAAAAATATAATATCTGGTAACAAACCAAAGCAGAATTTACCTGAGTATCATAAAAATAGCCAGCTGGAAAGAGAGGTCGAATTGAACGATCTGTCAAGACAAAGGAAAAGATATTAAATGGCCCTAGAAGAGCTGCTTTGGAATGAAAAAGTATTAAACTAATATAATAGCTGTTGAATAAGTCACAGACATAAACAAAAAACCATGTGTTAGGAAAAGCATTGATAAACATCAACACATTCATTAATGCAGACCATTACCTAACAACAAAGCAGAGGAAGAGACTGAAGACCAACAGCAAACAAAAAGAAAATAGTTCTTTGGTTTTTCTGTGACTGAGGAATACATATAAATATATACAAGCTAGCAATTAGTGGATAGAAATAATAAGCTATAAGCTACAAACGATCCCAGAATATTTGTAGTTGTCAAAGATTTGGAAGATCATTAGGCTGCTGAAGTAACTTATTAGTATAGTCCTTGACTATCATGTGAATAGCCCTGGGTTTCACCACCACACCATCACCAGCACAACCACCACACACCATAACACACACACACACACACACACACACACTCACACACACACCATAACACACACCATAACACCCACACACACACACCATAACACACACATTCACACACACCATAACACACACACTCACACACACCATAACACACACACTCACACACACCATAACACTCACACACACACACCATAACACACACACCATAACACTCACACACACACACACCATAACACACACACACAACGCACACACACCATAACACTCACACTCACTCACACACAAATGCCTCTTCTTTCACAAAAAAGACTTGGAAGATGAGACTCACATCAAGAGCTGATAAATCCAATGCTTTTTTAAGAGTTACTAAGTTGAACATACCAATGAAAAACCACAAGGGATAAGTTTAACAGGGAACAGAAATGGGCATGGAATTCACATGTTCAACAGAATGAGTCACCAGTAATTTACTGAATGCTTCTTCACCAGGCTGTACACTGGTATAGGGATTGGGCAGTGAAAAAACAAGTTTTTCCTCTCATGAAGCACAGATCTGAGTAAAGGGACAGATAGCAAGTAATATCCAGTGACAGTTATACAATGAAAGAAAACTTAGGGGACACTGTAGACCAGAGGTGGAACAGAGAGATGTGAACACTGGCATACTGGAGAAGGGAGGTACCTCTGCTAATATCTTACCTATTATTCGACTTGTAAGAATTTCTTTGTCAGAAGAGCCGATCTCCCTTCTAAGGTAGTTTGTGGGGATTCTACCAGCTGCAGCAGCTTTCTGTCTGTAGTCCACCTGAAGTAACAAGGAAGAGCTAAGGTTCCCATGATTCCTTTTGTTTTTTGGTAACAAAATATATACCAAGAACTGCTATGCAAGCACTAATTTTCCTGAGGTTGCTAACACCACATTCTAGATAACAAGTAGATAATATTTTATTTGCTTTTAGCATTCTCTTAAATCTCTCAGGAGAGAAGAATATATAGAGTGCTTCAACTAACTGATGAGAAAAGCCCTTCACTTGGCAGTCAAGTGACTGCCTGGTCTCACTACTTCCTACAGTAGTTTACCTTGAGCAAGTCACACAGTGCCCCTTCCCTGGCTTTCTGTGCATCACTCCGTGAGGCACAATTGCCTTCTGCTCATTGTATTAGAAAGACACAGGAATCCTAATGCACTCATCACTTAACATATAGCTGCAGACTCAAACTAGAAGAAAACCCACAAAAACAATGAATTCATTGCTCCCTTAACACTAAGGTACTCCTGCACTCCCTCCGACCCCTCTCTCTTTCTCTCTCTTTTTGTTTTTGAGACAGGGTTTCTCTGTGTAACAGAGCCCTGGCTGTCCTGGACTCACTTTGTAGACCAGGCTGGCCTTGAACTCACAGAGATCCACCTGCCTCTGCCTCCCCAGTGCTGGGATTAAAGGCATGCATCACCACCCCTGGCCAGTTCATTCTCTTAATCAAAACATCCAATGGCCATCATTTGTTGTATAGTTTAATTTTAACTTCAGACATTTGACAGAGTATTACAAATTCTACATTTATCCTATTCTAGGGGCTCAGATAAATGCACAGATACTTACCACCAATGGCATGAACTGGGAAGGTGAAGGTTTTGTTCTACTGACTGCTGTGACCATTACTGAAGTATCACCTGACTTGGTTAAACATATACAAAAATGCCAGTAAATTTCTTTAAAATCAGACATTAATGTGTAAACAGCAATTGAATGAAACCCCACTCCAAATACACTCAATGAAAGATTTCTATCTCTGTCTTTTTGTTTTTGGAAATAATGTCTTATGTAACCCTGGCTGGCCTGGGATTCACTTTGTAGACCTCAGAGTCATAGAGATCTACTTGCTTCTGCCAACAGAGGTCTAGAGCACTGGGTTTACGTGCTTGCACTACCAAACCTGGCCTAACAAAAGATCTCTAATTTCATGTTTTAATCACATGAATCTTGAGCCTTTCTATCTGACCAAGATCAGTATTAGAATAGTCACTGAAATTTTCACATGAAGAAATGGCTAATAGAAATAGCTTACTCACATCAATGAATTAAATCATAGTGTTTACTCTTTAAGAGGAAATTTAGACTATAAAGAAAAATTTCCAAGAATTACTATAAAAAGAATAGTGAAAATACTTTTTCTAGAAGAGCATAACAGATTTTATTAACAGACTACAGTAAGGCCCAACGTTTGGAAGAGAACTTAAAGGTCATTTAATATATACAACATTGACTTTGATAACATACAATGGTTCTGACACTAGAAGTACCTGTGGTAGCATCTGAACTAGCTCCTAATACTGTGATGATGATTTACCATGATACAAACATACCCTGTCACTATGATTAAAACAGACTAGTTTCCTACCTGCACCACAGCACAACCATCTGCAAATCTTGCCAGTTTTCCAGAAGATATTTCTAATTTTCTGTTTAAAAATAAAAATTTAATACAAAATGATATCAGTGAAAGTCTTTGCCTAGTAAAAATTGGAGAGTCTAGAAAAAAAAGTCAAAAAACAACAACAACAAAATTAAACGCTCCCAATCTTTATAAGTCTCCCCTTCAAAAAAATAAAAAAAAGGTGATATTCAAAAGCACAAAGGAGATTTAGTGCACATTAAAGATGACGGAAACTAAGGCAAAGGACTTAACTGGAGGAGAAGGAAAGTACTTTAGGGAGAAAACAGGATTCTATTTATTTATTTATTCTTTTCTCTTTTTTTAATGTTTATTACCTCAAGTTACATCTCCATCATAGTGCCCTCTTTCCACCCCTTCTGGTTCCACCCTCCCACTCTCTCCTTCCTCTCCCACCCATACCACTCCTCCAATGTGGAGTGTTCCTTACATATCAGCCCCTCTCAGTTCAATAGTCATATGAGGGCTAAGAGCTTCTTCCTCTTGCACTGGGGGCCTACATGGTAGCACCCCTAGGGCAAATTGTCCCCTTGATAGGTAACAAAGTCTATGTTCCTGATCCTTTTGATGTGTTAGTTGTAGGATAGTTATCCTGTACCATATGGCTAAAGTCCAATTATAAGTGAATATATGCCATGTTCATCTTTCTGAGTCTGGTTAGCTCAATCAGGAAGAGCTTTTCCACTTCCATCCATTTGGCTGCGAATTGCATGATTTCCTTGTTTCTGATAGCTGAGTAGTATTCCATTGTGTAAATGTACCACAATTTTTTTATCCATTCGTCAGATGAGAGACATCTGGGTTCTTTCCAGTTTCTAGCTATTACAAATAAGGTTGCTATGAACATAGATGAGGATATGTCCTTATGGTTTGGTGAGGAATTGTTTGGGTGGATATCCAGAAGTGGTATGGCTGGGTCCTGAGGTAGGTCTTCATATCTATATGGCCATCCATCTGGACCCAGTTCTGAACCTCAACTCTTTAGCTGAGCTCCATCCTGTAGCCTGGCCCCATGGTCCTCCAGCAGCTCTCCAAATGGGGCTACCAGCAGTGGTCTCTCTGAATCTGTCTTAACTCTTTGCCTCTAATCTAGTAAGTCCTTTTCAAATCCTTGAACTATGCACCTTTAACTCTGTAGTCACCTGAAACTTACCCAGGTATGATTACTGTGCAAGGTGTGATGTGTGGTCTGAGAGTTGCACTAGTAATTAACAGTGGAATTAAAGAAACCCTGTTTTCTAACAGCCAACCTATATCAAAGGAAATCAGAACTACCTGGCAAATTCCAGCCAACAGAACTAACATAGTGTGAATTTATTTTTTATTTTTTTTTGCAGTTTCTATTTGCATTTTATTTTGGTTATGTAACACTGAGAAGGTCAAATAACCGTGTTAACAGAGTTTAGGAACCCACTTTACAGTCAGCAAATTCTACATGTGCATAAAAATTACTGTATATGACACACTTCAATACGTTGATGGTATTACATGCACTAAAATTTAATGTCTGTGTATTTATTTATTTTTATAATTTACTTTTTATTTCTTCAAGTTACATCTCAATCAAAATCCCCTCCCTACTCCCTCTTCCTGTCCCACCCTTCCACGCTCTTCTCTCTCAACCCCCCTATCCTCTACCCTTTTTTTAAGTTTAAGCTATATCTTTTTCCCCCAACATCTCCCCCTTTCAGTCCAACAAATGGTTCTTTTTCTTATAACAATAAATACAATACAAAACAACAGAAATAAATAGGCCACAATTATGAGAGTTATATGGCTTAGCATACATTCCCAATGTCCAGTCCATATGTATTTGACACCTGACTTTAACATTCTACTATCTAACCATCTCCATGAGTTTAAAGTTCTATATCTAACTAAGCTTTCATACTAACTTGCCTCACAATTTTAAAAACATCTTCTTAGATCCAGAACACCCTCTTGATTCCTAAACAACTCAAAATTTAACTATGAGACTCTAGCTATCTATTCTTCAACCACATCAGAGACCTGAGAGGGATAAATATATATGATTATATAGGAAGTGCAGGGCCTGCAGCTTCCAAAACTAAGAAATGACATATGGCTGCCTGGACAGTTCCCATTTTCTCTCCATACATTACAGCATCAATCTTCAGCCGTTTGGCCCTGTGTCTCTGACAGACATTGATTGTAGAGCAGGAATTATGAAGGACTTGCCTACTCTGTCTTGGCAGAGCTAGGGTGTCGACTTACCTGCTTCCAAGTTTTGTCCTTTTTGGACCGCATTCTGTTTACAGTTGAAGCAAGGGGTTTTTCTTACCAAGAGATAGGCTTGCCACTAATTCAACCATCTCTCACTGGAGATTCTTCGATGCTCATCTTCTACTTGGAGTAGAATAGGGGGTGCTGTCAGGAGCTGACATGTCTTGATATCAAAAAAATCTTAAGTTAAGAAAACATCTTTGAATGCCATATTCTGCAGATCTCTTGAGGTTTTTGAAGATGCCCTATCTATCTCTTATATTTAGATAAGCAAATGTTGCTTGTCTCTTAGCAGCTTGATTTCTGGGTAGCTTAGAAAATAACTGTGATAGACTATCATAGTAACTAACAAAATGACATGCTTGCATGACTGTAAGTTTGCATTTCTTAATTATCCTAAACAGTTTATCACGGTTGGTAGCAAAAGGCCAAAACTTCACATGTGAATTTATTTTTATTCAATGAATCCTGATCATGCAGAAAGACAAAATTATTTTTTGGGGGGGAGGCACATGTACCTTTGGTTGTTTCCAAGAAAACTATTAAATTTATGGTGTTTTCTTTTTGTTGTTCACTTTGCCTCTTAACAATTTTACTTTTCAATATCATATGTATAAAATATCTCCAAACACACAGAGGACCCACAATACATGGGTAGCCTTGGGGTATGGAACAGGTGGAAGAGTTTTGAAGCTTTTTTTTTTTTTTACTAAGTTTACTTATTTATTCACTTTACATCACAATTATAGCCTCCTCCCTCCCCTCCTCCAGGTCCCACCCCCCATTCTCTTCCCCCATGAACCCCCGCTTCTCCCATGCCAACCCACGAAGAGTTTTGAAGTTTTAATATGCCTCCCTAAATATTCTGAAAACATAAATAAGAATAATGATACAATGTGCAAGCAGAACATAGTGATAGGAAGGGTAGAAGGATGTCAAGGAAGGACAGGGGCCAGCTGCCTGCTACAAAAAATAGAGCTTCATGGGAAAAGGTTCTTTAAAAAAATTTTTTAAAATATTTTCATGGTCTCTCTCTCTCTCTCTCTCTCTCTCTCTCTGGGTGTGTGTGTGTGTGTGTGTGTGTGTGTGTGTAGGGCGTGCACAGGTGCCCTAGTTTTGTTAACTCTGAGAAATTTACCTTTTCTTTGACCGTTTGTCGTCTTAACTACAAAATGAACGTAACCGTACCTTCACTACAGGTTTAACAGGCCTGTGTATCATATAACTGGCATTCAACAAAATGACAGTCCCAACTCCGGCTCACACTAGCCTTGCCTTTGGTAATCAACTGAGCAGGGGCACACATTGACAACGCGTTTCCTCGAAGTGGTGGTGGCAGGTTTCCTACTTCGGAGCCCAAGGTCTCGGAAAATACAGAGAAAGGATGTCAGGGGCAGGATCGGACTCAGAAAGGAAATCAACCACAGAGCTGAGGGGAAGATCAAGAGGCAAAGTGCACGGCCAGCATGGGAAAGGAGAGGGCCCAGGGAGCCAGACTTCAAATTCGGGAAAGGAAATCTTGAATTTAGGTTTGGAGTAGAGAAGCTAAAAGGCACTCAGGCAGCTGGATTCCCACCCTGGGAGATTTGGGTACTAGAGCCGGCTGGACAGGACGCCGCGTGAAAGTCCGAGAACTCACCCCGTTCCTTACCTGTGTCCTAGGTCCACAGCCACCGCTCGGGACCCGGTGCTGCTCCACAGCGCTCGCACCTGCAAATAGTTGAGTGCCCGATTCCGCCCGGGCCTGCCGAGGGGACCGAGAGGACTGCAGCCCAATGGCCGGAGCCGCAGGCACAAGCAGCACTGCCTGCAGGCCGCCATGACACCCAGCGCGCCAATGGCCGGAGCGGCGCCTCATTGGCCCGCCCGCGTGTGGGCGGAGCCTGACGCAGTTTCGTTTCCGTGGTGCCTGGACACTTCCCGGAAAACGATCCTTGGCGGCTTCCTGAGTAGATCGGTGAGGGTCAAACCACCCGAATGCGGTTTTGTTGTTGGTGTTGAGATTTTTTTTTTCCCCTGCCCTTACCAGGAAATATAAATACTACCTTTTAAAATGTGTACAGAACTAAAGAAAGCCTTTTAAATAATGCCCCCTACCCTCTGTGTGTCTGTTTATCACCATTTAAAAGAAAGTCTTAGAACAACGTGTATAATAAATATATGTAATAATAAATAAGTGCTGAACAACCCATGCTTATTTGAGTCTGTTAAGTAAGATCTAGGTTCGTATTTATGTAAAGGCACGGGAAGAGCTCTCCCTCGGTGGCAGCCACCGCTAATTCCAGCTATACTTGCCTGAGAGCTCTAGGTTCAGGAAGAGGCCCTGTCTCAATAAGTGGAGAGGTATCCAACAAGACACATTATGAAAACCTCTGGCCTCCACACGTAAGTGCACACACATGCCCGTGCACCTACACACATATGTACCCACACACAAACATACGGAAAACACAACAAAAACAAAAAACACAACGAAACAAACAGCTATTTTTTTTTTTTTTGAGAATCCCTTCAATAATTTAGCTTTTATTCAGGTGTAAATACCGGAGAGGTGCATTAAAATGGGAAGTCTATCTTTCCTAACGTCAATCTAAAATAATTAGAAGATTAGTCATTTTTAGTCATAAACTGAAAAGCAAATATAAGCACTGAAGTCTGTGGCAGAGCTTTTTCCACACTATGTTTATGCTCCTCAGTTTTAGGGTAGCACAGAGACAGAAATGTAAATTCTTGTGGCTGTAGCAGCTGAACTGATTTACACAGCTACAATGTAATCTAAAAGGAGTTTCTCTATGACTTTCAGACAATATTAGAGGTGATTCCATTTAAATCCATGAACAGTGTTTTTCGTATTTTCTCTTTTTCTTTCACAGTCAAGTTAAACTGCATCAAAATAATACCACTGTGTACTCTGTGTGGCAACTTTAAGTAAAACATTATGCTTTAAGATATGCTTAATTGAAGTGTAATTTGGTTTGAAATTATGTACTTTTATTTCAATTTTTCCTTTTTTTTGAGACAGGGAGTTGTCCAAAATCTGCTAGAGTAATGAGTCTATGTCTTGCCATACATTTGTAGACACTTAACTAACATCATAACTACAAGTATCAGCATACCCAAGAGAGTTTTCTTCAGAAAGAAGGCATCCTGCTCAACTTTAAGAAACACTGCTTTGGGCCTGCAAGATGGCTCATTGCTTTGTCAGCAAGCCTGATGCTCTGACAGAGCTTGATCCCTCAGACCCACATAGAAGAAGAGAACTGACTCCAGCAGGCTGAACTCTAATCTCCACATGAAGTGTGTGGACACATAAATAAAATACTAAAAAAGAAAGAAAGAAGCATTGCTTTGCATCACAGCCAGGTGGTGCTTTCTAAATCACAAATACAGTATCTTCATTCTGATTGATCACTAGCTTCCCAAATTTTTAAGCAGTTTGTTATAAACTGTTTTGTTATAAAAAACAAACAGTTTAAAATAAAAGTGTTTCTCATGATTTATAAGCATTTCATTTTCTACTTGGTTTTTAATGAACTTTAAGGGAGGGAAACTGAGAGGCAGATCTTCCTGATTCTACTAGTTTATATGTCTGTCTCTGGAACACCTCACAGAAATAGCCAGAAGCGGTGCTTTACCAGTTCTCCATATATTCATTATTCCAGGTAAGCCAATGCTCAAAACTCGAATTAGCCTGTGTGACTGTTCTAGAGTCAGGGATAAGGTGCTGTCACAGGGTGTAATCCTTGCTTTTGCTTTTATGCAGCTTAATCCAAGACAACCAAACAGCTATACAGGTAAGTTAAAGTCTGGTTAATGCTGAGAAGAAAGTAAACATGGTGCAAAGAGAGAATAATGGGAATGGGGAGAAAGATTTTTTCAAATACAGTGACCAGGGAGAGTCTTCTTAAGGAGCAGAGATGTAAGCTCAGGAGAGGATGAGCAAATGGCAACTTAGCTTTTCCAGCAGAAGGGTGAGTGATCCTGTGCTGGCGGTCCCCAGTCAGCAAAGAATGTGGCTTCTGTGAAGACTGGGAAAGCTGGAACAGCAGGTAAGTGTGGGAGATACAAAATTGGGGAGGGGGAAGCTGTTACAAACATGGGAAGTTTATGTATGAGCTGATCTAGACGTTAGCCTCCCTGCTCAGATAGAAAGGTGTCCTGGGACTCAGAAGCCCAGGAACCACATGGTTCTGAGAAGTATTGCAGAGCCTCAATCCTCAGCAGAGATATTGCAGCTCCCAGGGAAGGGTATCCCCAGTTGAACTGGGAGCTCAGGAGCCTCAGCCTCACTCCTTAGTTTCTTTTCTTTGCTTCATTGTTTCTTCTGATGAGAGTTACACCAGGTAGCAAATCCCATAAAAGACACTTATTGGAGGGTCTAGGGTGTGGGGGGATTAATTCTAGTTGGCTACCTCTGCTCCCAGAAAAAGACAACAGGGAACTGACCAGACACAAGCTTTATATAGGGTTTCTTAGGGGGTGGAGCTATTCGGGGCAGAGGTTTCCAGGGTGATGATTGGTGGGATTTTAAATCCTGTGATTTGGGGGCTGCTCAGGGACTGGTGGATTTTCCTATTCAGGGATTGGTTTGATTTTCCTGCTCAGGGATTGGTGGCTTTTTGTTCACGTTTTTCACCTAAAATTAGCATAATCTGGGAAGGTCCTATTGAGGGGCTAGAGATGACCTTTGTGACAGTTACAGAGACTGGAAATACTGACAGAGAGGTCTGGGGTTAGGGCCTGGCTAATTGAGCTCCTCAGGCAGGGGCCTGGTCACTTTCCTGCCTTGAGGGTTTACAAAGTATGCAAAGTTTACAAAGGGAGTTCAAAGTTGAGAAGACTTTCCCTGCCATTTAGTCTAAGACAGTCTGTTTTGGCTCTCAATTTAGGATAGAACAGAGGAGGAAAGAAAGAAGTGTAATAATCAGTAGCAATGTGGTGGCTTGGACCAATATGAAGGAGGAGGTGACAAGAGGCAATTGTTAGGATTTGATGGATTGATATAGGGAAGGAGGATTTAGGGCTGTTAATTAGATGGGTCAGTAAGGCAGTGTCTAAGATGGGGTAGCTATCAAGAGACACATCTAAACATAGGACTCAGAGAAAACTAAGATAATGTAAATATAAAAGTAACCATCATGTCAATGACATTACAATCCATGGATCTGTATGACGTCACCTAGAGAGACAGTAGAGAGAAGAGGCCCTGGATTTGAACCCCAAGAAGACAGAGTCTATCAAGGAAATAGAGAGAGTCAGCATGGATTCAGGCACTCTTACGGTACCTTCTGTTGAGTATCTGCCTTCCCTGGAGCATCCACTACCTTTCCTCCTTTATGAGCTGCAGCACTCCAGATCCCTGGTTTTCCTGATTGTGGTTATGTCTGACAGCTGTGGAGGCACAAACGAGAAATCAGAGAGCAAAAGAAAAAAGAAATAAAAAACTGAGAGCCATAATTCTTTTAATTTAAAATTTTAATTCTTTGAGGTTGTATGAGTATCATATCATATCCACATTATTTCTACCTCCTCCAAATCCTCCTCTGTCTCCCCACTTCCTCTCAAATTATTGACCTTTATTATGAAATATAAATATATTTGTGTATATATAGGTACATGTGTATGTGTATTCACATACACATATGCATACATATATAAACATGTTGAGTCCATTTAGTG
>CAJQZJ010034413.1:2617906-2643453 GCA_907164525.1 Lophiomys imhausi
ATTTAGTGTTGTTATTATCTGTATGTGTTTAGGGTTGACCACTTGGAATTGAATAAGTCCTGTCTCTGGAGATGTCTAAATCCTGATCTTCAGCAACCATTGATTGTCTACAGCAGAGCCATAATACTTCATGGTGTGGTACTGGCTACATCCCTCTGTCCCTGTTGCTCTTGCTCGGTGGCCCTATTTGCTTGACTTAGGTCTCCAATTGTTCTATTGCTTCTTGCTGTCTCAGTTCCATGGAGAGACATTTGAGTGGTAGTAAGCTTCTCTGTGTCTGTGGCCTCTGAGACCCTATTCTTTAAGACCTTGTTCTTTACCTGGCTTAGGGAACTTTGATAAAATACCATGAACTAGTTGTTGTAAGCAATTTGTATCCTCTGTAGGCCAGGATGTCTAAGATCTTGACAATATCTTCACATGGGAAAAGCTGATGGATTCAAGGGACTGTTTGGATTATTACTGTTGTAACATTGTCAGTTGTGGCTTCCAGCAGGGAATTTCCTGTCACGTCCCCCTCGACCAGCAAGGACGACACAACTCGCAAAAGCTCTTCTCCAGCAGTTTATTCAGGTCCCTTGAAAACAGTCTTCCGAAAATGCCCGGGCAGACCCAACCCACAGGCTAAATACTATATGAACCGCCAATCAAGTAAAGCCACGTGGTGCTATCTTAGAGGCCCACGTATGCGGAAGCAAGCCAGATCAGCGGTCCTAACCAAATATGGACTTGTTTACCACCGAGAGCGCTCACCATCGGGCTGGTGGAAGGCGGAAACCGGCGCCATCTTTAGGGCGCAGCACGTCGCAGCTCTCTACAGTTCCCCCTTTTTTATTTTTTCTAAAGTTGGTAGAAGTCCCTGGAAAGGCTTCGTAATCCCCATATCTGGGGATCTCACGGTGGGCCTGAGCCTGTAGGAGGGCGGTGCTCAAACTCTTACCTGTCTCTGGGTCAGCCTCCCCACTCGGGACTGCCCTGTCTTAGGTGGCCGAGACTTACCCATCTACTCCGTCATTGACTTGCCAGACCCTAATATCCATGGAACGAATACCTCAGTGGGCAGGGACTATGCTCAGTGAAGATTTAAGGCTTCATGGCAGCGAGCCATGCTTGAGGGGACTGGCCTGCCTCAATGGTGACAAGGGCCTGTATAATCATGGCTGCATTACGCTTTTGTGTGGCTCTCATCTTGTAGATGCACCATAGGCAAACCAGAGAGGCTAGTATCATCAGTATCACCAAAGAGCCTACACCCACCCACTCCTTAAGATGATCCATAGCCGTCTGTATCCAGGAAGTCAAACCAGTGGCCAGGCTCAGATCCACCCGAGTGGAATTGATGTGGACGATTGTCGCTCTCAGCTCTCTCATCAAATTTTCAAATTCAGCTGACCAATCCTGTAAGAGGAACTTTGACAATTGTCTAGACAGATTAGCAGCCTTTGTAAAATTTTGATACTGCACGGAAGTAACACACAAACCTTGCATTTTCCACTCACACCCCAATTGTGCTAGTTTCCAAAGAGAATCAGTCTGTTCTTGTATTAAATCTATGCGTTGATTAACTATCATAAGGCCTCCTTTGAGATGAGAATTCATAGAGGTCTGAGTATCCAATGCCTGTGCTACAGTGGCTGAGATGTTATTCAGGGCATTGGCAGTCTGTATAGAACTAGACAAGGCAATAGCTGAGGCAATAGCTCCCACAGCAGCAATATTGATGGCAGTAACAATAGCTGCAGTGATGCCAAAATCTTTTTTAAACCTGAATAGCATCATGGTATTAGGGGCCTCTACAGGAACTGGTACATATTGAGGCATTCTAGTCACCACAGCCACAGGAAAGGCTGTGGCATTCCAGCATAGGGCATAAAAACATATGCCCGGAGTGCATACTAACTTTTCTTCACCCAAGGATGCACTCCCATTACTTACAATCCACAGAAAAGGAGGCCAGAGACATACTGGCGAAGCTGAAAAGGTCTTATTGCGGTAAGAATGAAACAAAGAATTCCAAGTACCAGAACCACTACCGCTAGAAAGATCCAATTTGGTAGCAGACCCTAGGGAAAAATTACCTCTTTGATAAACTCCTCCCCCAAGCATAATGACAGGTCCCAAGTCCATGCAACTTCCATTTACCCCACACAAAAGCCACAAATCAAAAGGATTGGTGGCAGTCTGCTGAGGATCCCTAGTAGATATATCAAGCATTCCTGTACAAGACTTATTCACTATATTACTAATCATGGGGCTAAAGGAAAAATAATCTTGTTGAACCCAAACTGCTCTGCGCTCCTGACATCCAGTCCAGGGAAAAGGTCCTTCCTCTCCTGTGGATCCTCTACAAAAAGGTGCCCAGCGTGGCTGTCTGGGGGGGTCCCGGTCAGAGACTCGTGTGGGCCACCATCCTTCAAGGCGAGAACCATTGCCTGAAAACAAACCACCACTCCTACCCCCAAACCTCAGTTGTGGTAAAAAATCTGCTGACTGCTGAGACAATTTAATGCATTCTGTGTCATCTGACCTATTGAAGCTCATTAAAAAGCACAGACTACCCTTCAAGCTGACATTTCTATTACCCTCTATAGGGCTTCTCTGATCATCAAAGGGAAGGTAGGGTAAGCCTAGGCTTCTATTACTGCTAAATAAGTGTGGAAACACAGTTGCATCATGTCTGACCGGCATCGGCTTTGGGAATATCGACAGGATCCCCCATCTCGGCTCGGTCATTCCTGACATACTCACTGCTACTATCACCAGGATCCTTAGGAAGGTCTTCATGATGAATCTTCCTCACAAGGCGTTCAGGCACCCACACTGGATCTTGTTGATTCTGAGGAAAAACACAAACAGACCCTCTCACCCATGTTAGCACGGGGTCAGGCTAACAAATATCCTTCAAAATATCCTTCCACTTCACCATGCCTTTAGGTGGACCATGGGAATCCTGATGTCTGTCCGCTGCTGAGCAGCCTTGAGCATCCAAATTGAAAAAGTTTAAAGTAAATAAGGCTAAAGACATTCTCTCCTTGGGGGTACGGCCTTGCCTATTCCCCCTTTCTGTTTTTGCAAACATTCTTTCAAGGTGCGATGAGCACGCTCCACAATTCCTTGTCCTTGAGGATTGTATGGTAATCCGTGATTAAGCTGTACCTCCATCTGGTTGCAGAAGGAGACAAAGGACTGAGCCGTGTAGGCTGGTCCATTGTCCGTTTTCAGCTGCTGTGGTTTTCCCCATGCAGCCCAGGCTTCTAAGCAATGCCCTATGACATTGCGAGCCTTTTCTCCACTCATAGGTGTAGCATGTATGATACCTGAGCAGGTATCCACAGATACATGAATATATTTTAAGGTTCCAAACTCTGAAATGTGGGTAAGGTCCATTTGCCAGATTTTGAGTGGCATCAACCCTCTAGGGTTCACGCACACACTGGGAGGATGATGATGAATCACACACTGAGGACAGTCCAAAACCACTTGTCTAGCATCTGCTCTAGACAAATGGAATTTCTGCTGTAGAGTTCTTGCATTTACCTGAAATAATTGGTGAAACTGTCTGGCTTGGTCCAGGAATGAGCTCCAAAAAATGCATGTCATCCTAGTCCATTGATCAACTTTATCATTACCCTCACTTAATGGTCCAGGTAATCCTGTATGTGCTCTGATATGTTGAATATAAAAACACCTTTTTCTTTGCCAGATTAAAACTTGTAACTCTTGTAATAAGTCACATACAGTACTACTATTCTTAATAGGACCTGCTAATTCTAATACTTTCACTGCGTTGACCACATAAACTGAATCTGAGATCAAATTGAATGCAAATTGACATCTTTTAAACACCTCAATTACTATTTTCAACTCTACTATTTGGGGGAGCCCGGTTGAAATTGACATAACACGGGCTCTTGTCTTTCTATCAAATAGGCTCCGCAGCCTGTCTTTGAGCCATCAGTAAACACATTTGGTGACCCTTGAAGTGGTACTGCTGAAGTAACCTTAGGGAATATCACTGGGTGCTCCTTAAAAAATGATAGCAATGGATGCTTAGGATAATGGTTATCAATCACTCCTTCAAAGCTACATTGCAATATTGCCCAATAATCTACAGTGCCACACAAAATCTTAATTTGATGACTGGAATAGGGCACTATTATACTGGCAGGAGCAACTCCAAAAGACTGCAAACATTGTTGGATACCATTCAAGGCTAAAGCAGCAACTGCAGTGGGATAATGTTCTATGGATTTTTTTTTGAGAAATCTTTGAATAGGTCCATAATAATGGTCCGTCCTGCCATAACAATCCTGTAGGTTGACCATAGGTGGCAAATATGCACAATGCAATGGGCTGTTCTTCCTGCCATCTCTTTAGGAAGGCACTCTGTAACCTTTCTTCCACTTTACATAAAGCTTTTCTTGCTTCTTCTGTTAATTGCCTAGGAGAATTAAGTGCTGAATCACCTCTCAAAATATCATATAGGGGTCTTATTTCATAATTTGGTAGCTTCAAATAGCCTCTTACCCAATTGATATCTCCTAACAACCTCAGAAAATCATTTAGAGTCTTTAAATTATCTTTTCTTATCTCAATCTTTTGAGGTATTATCTTTTCTGGTCCAACCTTTGCTCCTAAATAATTAATCACATTTTCCTTTTGAACCTTATCAGGAGCTATAAACAACCTTTTCTTTTTTAATAATTGAACTAATTCTTCATAGGCCTGATCTAACATTTGTTCACTCTTAGCTGCCAGTAAGATATCATCCATATAATGAACACATCTCAAATCTAGAAAATTCTTTCTCAAGGGAGCAATGGCTTCCCCCACATACAGTTGGCACATAGTGGGGCTGTTTGCCATGCCCTGAGGTAATACTACCCATTCAAACCGCTGATCAGGTTCCTCATGGTTACAGGATGGAACAGTAAATGCAAATCTCTCACTATCTTTGGCACACAAAGGGATGGAGAAAAAACAGTCCCTTATATCTATAACTATAATGGGCCATGAGGCTGGCAAAGATGATAAAAGCGGCAAGCCGTGTTGCACTGGGCCCACGATCTGCATTTGTTGGTTTATGGCACGCAGGTCATGCAACAATCTCCATTTTCCAGATTTCTTTTTAATGACAAAAATAGGTGTATTCCAGGGAGATACAGATGGTTTTATATGCTTTAAAGACATCTGTTCATCCACCAACTCTTTGGCCGCATTCAATTTTACAGAGGAAAGTGGCCACTGAGGAATCCATACTGGGTCCTCCGTCTTCCAAGTTATGGGAATGCCCTCCTCAGTGGCCCCTAGGAAAAACCCAGGCCCTGTCTCTTTTGTCTTTGCTGCATAGATATGGGACTCTTCCGCCCCTGCAAATATTTTCCTATTCCAAAGCCTGGAGCATATCCCATATCTTGCATCATACGTTGGGCTGAATCAGAATAGTCATTACTCAATTTAAATCCCATATCCTTTAAAAGGTCTCTTCCCCAAAGGGAGATAGGGAGCTCAAGTACATATGGCTGCATTTCTCCTGAGTGGTTTTCTTGGTCCTGCCACTTTAATAATCTTGCACTCATATCTGGAGTCTTAGCATAACCCAGGCCTTGAAGTGTTTGAGAAGAGGCTTGTACGGGCCAACCTGAAGGCCAGTCTTTCTTTGCTATGATACTCCTATCAGCCCCAGTATCCAAAAGGCCCAGGATATTTTTACCATCAACTTTTAACTCCAAGACGGGGCGTTGGTCCAAATCCAAGGAGAGAAAAGTCAGATCTGTGCCCGTGGACCCAAAACCATCTTTTCCTCTCTCTCGATCCTTTGCCGCATAGCAATCATGTAAGCTCGGCAACATGATCAACTGAGCAATTCTATCTCCAGGAGAGATAGCTGTTATACCACGGGGGGAGGCTACCATGATCTTAACCACTCCTGTATAATCTGGATCTATAACCCCAGGATGGACAATAAGTCCTCTCAAGGCTGATGATGACCTCCCTAACAGCAAACCAACTGTACCAGATTCAAGGGGTCCTTTAAAATCTGTTTCAATTAACTGGACCCCCATTTGGGGCATTAATATGAGTCTAGTGGTGGAGCAGAGGTCCAATCCTGCTGAGCCTGCAGTGGCTCTCCGCGGTCTCTCGGATGGCGGAGGTTGGGCCATCTCTCTTGATTCTGTTCTTTGTCCTGATTCTCTACTGCCCCATATATTTGTGGGCCCTGGGGTCGTGGGCCCCGCTGTCCGTTTTTTGGACGAGCGCCACCATAACCTTGAGTTAAAGGCTGGCCATGGATGTCTGTCACTGAATGGCATTCATTAGCCCAATGGTTCCCTTTTTTACATTTTGGGCATAACCCCGGCCGCCTGGGGCATTGTACACTTCCTGTACTTCCTGTACTCCTTCCCCCAGGGCACTGTCTTTTAAAGTGTCCCATCTTGCCACACTTAAAACAAACTCCTGGACTTCCTCCACCTTTTCTGGTCAACTGTACTACCGCAGCAGCAAGACCAGCATTAGTTAACGGCCCTCCAAGTTCTCTACACACTTTCATCCAGGCTTTTAGCCCTTTGTTCTTGTAAGGGGTGATAGCGGCTCTACACTCTTTTGTGCATTGCTCATAAACCAACTGTTTTATTAGTGGCATAGCAGCATCTGGGTCACCAAAAATCTTTCCTGCCGCTTCCACCAATTGTGCCACAAAGTCTGAAAAGGGCTCCATGGGGCCCTGTAGAATCTTAGTTAAGTTCCCACTCACCTCCCCTTTGTTAGGAAGGGATTTCCAAGCCTTGATAGCTATCTGGTTTATTTGTTCATAAACCTGATTGGGATATCCTGTCTGCTGGTTGGCAAATCTCCCCTGCCCAAGCAGCATATCTCTATCCCAGGCTGGATTTCCATCTCTCTGATTAATGGCTCCTTGCTCAGTGGCATACTCAATCAAGAAAGCTTTCCAGTCTAAATATTGCCCTGGACTTAAGCAGACGCGGGCCAGGCCACTCCAATCACTCGGAGTCATACAATGTCTGCTTAATGCTTCCACTTGAGCCAATGTAAAAGAAGCGGTAATGCCATAGGTACGAACCGACTCTGCAAGGGATTTAACTACTTTAAAATCAAGCAGTTCCTCGTACCTGTTCCCTTGTGGATCTTGATATACCGGATAGGCAAACTGTAATTCTGTTCTTACTTGTGTCCACATCCCCGGGCAGAAAGATCTCCCTACTTTCAGGGACTGAACAGGCTGATCTATCTGAACGGCTTCTGGGTATGGAGGGGGAGTTGAAGGCGCCGCGGCAACAGCTTTACTTACACCGACCGCCACCAACGTGTCTTTCTCTTTTACCTTTTTCTTTTCCCTTTTTCTAATAGCAGTCCTCTCTAACTGTTCTATTAGAGCGTGTAGCTCCCCTTCAGAATCCGTACCCTCTGAGTCCTCAAAATCTCTAAAATCTCTAAGATCGGGATAGAGAGGGACCTTCCTTTTGCTTCCCTTTTCACTGTCTGCCTGCTCAGGTCTTTCGCCTTTGTTACTTTCCTTTTCACTGTCTGCCTGCTCAGATCTTTCCCCTTGCAGCAGTTCCAAGGCTGATTCTCCCTCCTTGATTGCGTTACAGCATCTCTGATCTTCTAAACAACTCCTCACCATCTTCCAAATCGGTCTTACTCCATGCTTCAGAGTCCTTTGCTCCCAAGCAAAATCCAAGTCCCTGCCTAATTTGTCCCAGCAGGATACCGTAAGATTCCCAGACACCGCAAACCACGGAGCCACAGAGTCGCATTCATTCAAAAATCTCTCTAGGGTAGACTTATTAAGTTTCAAATTCCTAGCTAAAAGTAGCTCCTGAAGAGCCAGAAAAATTGGATGTGACTGAGACAATCCCATGATTAAAAATTTACTTTCGGTTCGCAGCTTCCCCGCGAAACTTTACCTTTTGTTCGCTATCTCTGCGAAACTTTACTGTTTGTTCGCTATTTCCGCAAAACTTTATCTTTTGTTCGCAATCTCCGCGAAACTTTATTGTCCCAATTTATCCTGGGAACTTACCAGTGCACTGCCCCTGACTGCAGGAGTTCTGAGCTTTTCTGGTTCCCCGTACGGGCCACCACTTGTTGCGTCCCCCTCGACCAGCAAGGATGACACAACTCGCAAAAGCTCTTCTCCAGCAGTTTATTCAGGTCCCTTGAAAACAGTCTTCTGAAAATGCCTGGGCAGACCCAACCCACAGGCTAAATACTATATGAACCGCCAATCAAATAAAGCCACGTGGTGCTATCTTAGAGGCCCACGTATGCAGAAGCAAGCCAGATCAGCGGTCCTAACCAAATATGGACTTGTTTACCACCGAGAGCGCTCACCGTCGGGCTGGTGGAAGGCGGAAACCGGCGCCATCTTTAGGGCGCAGCATGTCGCAGCTCTCTACAATTTCCAACTTGGTCCCGTATCAGGCCTGAAATGTACACTCCTCTGCTGGAAGGCTGGAGCTGGGCCAGGCACCTGGGCAGGAAAGGTGGCAGAAGCTCAGTGCCTCTCAGTGGGCTTCAGAGGCTCCCACTGGGGTGACCAGTGGGGGTGACTGAGACACTAGCCTAGCTAGGTCACTGGCAGCAGCAAGGCAGAGACCTGGCGCCCATGCAACCCTGATCAGCCAGGCAAGGGGCAGCAGATTCTTCATGAAAGGAAGACTGCTTGTCTCCCAGGCACAAAATAAACAGCCAGACTCAGGCAGTCATATTGGAGGCATGTAGAGAGAGGGTTTATTTCATGAATCAGAGGCATTATAAACCTTTGGGCAGTGGGGAAGGGTTTTGGAGGTGAATGTGTTTGAATCTTGGGGCATCGCCCTATCAGAAGAAAAGAAACATAATATGTAATTAACCCATGTGCAACGGGGGTGGGGGGAAAACTCTAGGTAGCCTAAAGGCATAGACAAATGCCATTGGCTAAAAGCCAAGGCACAGACATTCATCGTTAGCATGGGGAAGTACTTTCAGAAATCTCCAGGTATTTGATGGTTAGGTTTCTTATTGGGGGGTAGGGTTGGGCCTCATGACACTCCTTTAGAGGATCTGGTTTCTTCATATCAGACGGAAGAGAGAGGTTCCACTGAAAAAAGGGAGTCCATCATTTTAGCACGGAGCTTAGGGGGATTTCTGGAAACACCAGACTTCTACCTTATCAGCAGAAATTCCCCACAGTTAGTGTTGTTTTAAGACTAGAATGTTCTTTACAAATCTAATGTAGCTCAAGCAGAAACCAGGGTTCTCACACAATTGAAGACCTCTCCCTGACTAGTTCAGAGATGCAATATTAAATTTTTCTTTCATATTTTCAGTATATGGGGGGGGGTATTCCTGCTTCATAAGTTTTAGAGTTGTTTGAGAATTGGAATGAAGGTGAAAGAAGAAGATGAGAAAGGAAAGAGGTGTGTGATTGTGCGGGTGTGTATGTGCATGTGCATGCATGCACGTATGTGTGCAGGTGTGTGAGCATGTAGAAGCCAGAGGAGGATGCAGGATGCCCTTGCTTTATTACTGCTCACCTCATTTCCTGGATACAGGGTCTCTCACTAAACTGTAATATTTTGGTTACACTGGCTGGCCCTTGGGTTCCCAGATCTGCTTGTCTCTGCCCCACAACACTAAGGTTATAGGCACAAATTGCTGTTGATCACTTACATGGCTGCTGGGCTTCAGACTGGGTTTTCATGCTTGTGCAGAAAGCACTGTTACCCATCAAGCCCTCTCCCCAGCTCTTAATAGGGTTTTTATTTGGCTAACATTGGCTAGTTTTCATGTCTGCCAGTAAAGTAGACTTGCAGAAGCTGGCTGTGATTACAAGCACAATTTCCTAATATGATCACTGTCTGGATGTTCTTTTATGATCTTCTGAGCCTCTGCTCCTCATGGTTCCTTTCACTGTTTCATATTGCTCATATCCTCTTTCTTTAGCTTTCAGCCATCAATAGCCCACCCCCAGTGGAACATTTCCTCCAACACCACCTCACCTACTCCAACAAGACTACACCTCCCAATGATACCAGTCTCTATGAGTCTATGGGGCCATTTTCATTTAGGCTTCTGAAAATAGTTTGTATTTTATGTTTTAAATTCTATTTTGTGTAAATGTGTGTGTGTGCGTGCGCACATATGGACATGTACATGTCATGGCACATGTGTGGAGAAGACAACTTTCAGGAGTCAGTTCTCTCCTTCCATAATGTGGTTTCCAGGAGTTTAGCTTACGAAGTCAGCCTTAGTGGCAAGCAACCTTCCCTGCTGAGCCACCTTGCTGGTCCAGCAGTATCTATTCTTAAATGTACCTGCTAAGACAACTTCGAAGTACATCATTCAGTTTGGTTTACATGTTCAAGAGGGTATGAAAATGTTTGTTATTTACACAGTAAGACTTTGGGGGACAACAGGACTGACTTTCAAAACCTGATCTGAAAATAGTCTAAAAGAAGAGATGGGACTGGTCTGGAATTTTTATTATGAGTTTAGGGAAGGGCTTATATAAAGGTCTTTGCATATATGAACAGAAATTCTGTGGTGCTCACAGGTGTCATAGAAGGGAGGATGTGAACTTTCATTTCATGTCAGCTTGCCCAAATGCAGAGGAAGGGCGAGAGCAGTGTAATGAAATTCATGGATAACCACCAATCCAAACTGCACATGGTGGTGCATACTTATAATTCCAGTACCCACAAAACTGAGACAGGAGGATCTCTGCAAGTCTGAGGCCAGCCTGGGATACATAGAGAGTTCCAAGTCAGTCTAGGTTACAGAAAAGTCCACATTACCACCAACAAAAGCATTCATCCACCAAACATCAAAATGGACTTAAATTTTATGACAGAGTCCTCTAGTCCTAGGGGCATACACCAGCTTTCTGAAATCTCTCTTCCTGGGATGGCTTCTATCTCATGACCACCGAGGACTATTGTACTGCTTAATAAGTACACGAGTGATTCTGGGGCAGAAGATGCCGACATTTTCTTCATTCTCGCCAGTGCTTCTCTTGGGTTCCCGTTGCTTGGGCTGGTTGAGTGTGGGGTTGGATTGGGTGTGCCCTGTCTCCCTTACAGGAAAGTAGAATGCCACATTATTTTCAGGGGGTGGCAGCTCTTCCTTAACAGTTCCCATTGATCCCATTATCAGACATTATTGTTCTCATTCAGCTGGCATGGGTACTGAGAATTTATTATGACATTCTTCTACTGCTTTATGCATTATAGTATGTTAGGAGCAGTATTTTAGTATGCTTCTTATTTCCGTGATACAACACCATGACCAAAAGCAACTTGGAAAGGAATGGATTTATTCCACCTGTGTGTCTAGGTTACAGTCCTTCACTGAGAAAGGTCAGGACAGGAACTCAAGGCAGGGTCTTGAAGCAGAAACCACACTACCCTCCCTCCCTCCCTCCAATCTCTCTCTCTCTCATGTGTGTGTGTGTGTGTGTGTGTGTGTGTGTGTGTGTCTGAGAGAGAGAGAGAGAGAGAGAGAGAGAGAGAGAGAGAGAGAGCATGAAAGCTGAAGCTGACTAGAAATAGTGGTCACTAATTGTTTTCAGCTTTGAAGGCTTAGCAAAGGTTCCGATATCTTAGCAAACACCCTCATTTAGCATGTTCTTTTACATGTAAGAGGTGGGAGGGAATATAATATTGGGCATAGATGCAGATGAATTTAAAGGTTTCACTCTGGTGAAATTTGAGGCAAGGACAGCAGCTGACAGTAAGGGAGATGAGAGAAGGTGTGTGACATTTAGAAGGAACGTTGTCTTAGGGGCTGGAAGAATCAATCTACTGGAGAAACGGCACCACCCTCAGATGTAGCATTGCTGTGTGCCTTTCAAGGTTCTTCATAAAAGCTTTTGAGGGAAGGAGGCATATTACCTGGGAGATCTTTTAGTTGCTAGTTTACCTCTTTGGTGAAGTCATGGAAAAGAGTGAGTAGTAGAGGATTAATGTAGGCTGAGAATATTATAGGGTGTGAGGATTGAGCTCTCCTTTGCCCTCACTAATTCATGTTGAAGCCTTAGCCCCCAGAGTGACTGAATTCAGCATAGGGTTAAATGAGGTCCTAATGGTGGGCCCTGGTAGAGTAGTGTCCTTAAAGGAGGAGATACAACTTCAAATACAATGCAACCAAGTATTTCAGATGTGGCTTTGTGGTCAGGATTCTCAGGAGGAGGCAGCCTGACTCTTTTAGAGATTTGAGGCAACATAGACCCTTGGGCATTTCTGTTGTTGGCGTGGGAACCTTAGAGCTCCAAGCTTGAGCACAGTGCAGCCTCATGCTCTCCATGTTCAGGAACAGCTGACAGAGTGCAGCTTTGCCATCAATGCCAGGCAAACTCATGACCTCATATGTACTTGGAGTCCAGTGGTTGAGATCAGTAACTCAAATGTGGAGAATCTGATAACATTTGACATAATATCCCCAAGAGAGAGTGAGTTCATTGCAGTCTCTCACATATGGGATCTGATAAGATGTTGTATTCTCCAAGGGAGGAGAGACTACACTCCAAAACAAAAACATCACCTCCAAAACTATGCAAGTATTTGGAATCATCTCAAAAAGTATATAACAATTACAAATGACAGATGGGAAGTGTGTATGTAGGCAATAATGCCAATTGCATTGTATTTAAGGAAGATTATGTACATAACAGGTACATGATTGTACTATCCAGAATATATTACATGCCTAGAACAACCAAGAGAGAGAACTTTGGTTTAGATTTGTTGCTTATCCTCTGAAGTCTCATGCATTGGAAGTTCAGCCCTCTCGTTGGCAGTATTGGGAAATGGTATGGAACCCCTAGGAGATGGGGTGCAGTGTCAGGTCTTCAGGTCAGCTGGGATGTGCCTTTGGGAAAGACTGTGGGACTCTAGCTTCTCTCTGCTCTGTTTTGAGATGCATCTTATGGCGACATAATGCAGACAAGATGGCTTTTCCTGGAACCACGCCATTGCCAGTGTGATGCCTGAAAAACTAGAAAAACTGTGAGTTTAATGAGCCACTTTTCTTTATCAGGTTTCTCTGCCTCAGATATATCACTAGAGTAATGAAGATGTATTACCACAGCTGTGTTCATCTTCGCATCAGTGAAAGAAAACGTCTATGAATAATTGTGCTTCTCTGACTTAGTCTTCATTCCTTTTTAAAAATAGGAAACAGAAGCAGCTCTTCCTTATTGCTGTAGGTTCATTAAAAAAGTTGTGACTAGATACTTCTGCTGGCCTGCAATTTCCATTTGGAGGGAAGCCCTTACAGTGGCTAGGACTATTTCCTTATTTTAAATTGTCACCCAGCCTTGCTGTATATAAGGAGGGCACAGGTCCTATTTCTTCCCCAAGAACCAAGTAAACAGCAGTTCCGGGGCTGGGACCATTTGAGGAACTGAAAGCTTCCGCCTTAGCAGCTGTGTCGTTGCTTGGATCATTATTCATGCTCCATGATTTCTGAAAGATAAAGGGTAATTAAAACCCCCTTCAGCCTGTTTTTGTGCCTTAGTATGACATTTTTCTTCAGCTCAACAAAGGAGAATCAGAAAGGGATTTGTCCCAAAGTGGGGATTGGCCTATCTCTCCTAACATTTGGGTGCAGTATACTGACTCTCTGGGTATTCTTGGTTCCACACTGCTGCTAGTCAGCATTTTGGTGGTTGCTTTGTTAATCTTTGAACTAATGAGTTGGCACTACTACACATGTATTTATGTGTTGACCATGGTCCTCATGCTTTCATGCCTTGTCACACTGTCTCAGAGAAAGTTTTACAGCTTTGCAATAACCAGAGACCTCTGCAAATAGACTTTAATTAGTGTTTGCACTTGTTTTGGTTTCTAACAAAATGAACAATACTGGGCTGCTTTAGCCTTTCAGAAGAGTGGGATTGTTGTTCTTTTGGACAAAACAGCTCTTTCAAGTCAGCATGAATGAGCAGCAATTGAGCACAAGTCCTCTTTGCTAACCTCACATTGCACGCTCAGTCAAATGAGCTTAGACAACTGCAGTTTGTAGTAACTGTGTTTGACAGTTATAATTAATGTGCATTGAAATCTGGAGGAGACTTAGGGAGTTGTCCTGGGTTGATGGTGCTAGAGGGAATTTCTGATGACATTAACATTTTCTTTTCTTCCTCAAAATTCTTCTGTCTTCTTAACAGAATAATGATGTTTCTTTGAACTGATTTTGGGTTAGGCTAATACAAAGTTTGATAAGGGAGGATGTGAAAATCATCTCTATCCATTTATCTCTGGTTCCTTTGGACATTTGACCCAAAAGGTTGTCAGGAGGGAAGCACACCATGCATGTAGCTAACTGTATAAAATGATAACACTATCCTGACTTAAGCTTTCTTGGAATAACATAAGGCTTTGTGCTAAAATGTACTCATTTAAAACGTGTCTGGGGTGTGAATGAAACAGGCTGCTCAGCAGACAGGCAGAGCAGCTGCTAGCAGATGAACTGCTGTGTACACCGGTGCCTAATTTGTCTCTCCCCCTCAGCCCTCGTTACACTCCTACATCTTTAGTATCCCAGTGTCTTGTTATCTTTTAAAGAGATGATAGCCAATGTTATGTGGTATTTTCTGAAATGTTTCTATTTAAAGTAAAACTTCTGTTTGTAACTATTCATAGATATCATGTATAAAAACAAGGTTTACGAAGAATCTCCAGTGGGAGATGATTGAATTGGTGGTAAGCCATTCTCTTGGCAAGAAAAACCACTTGCTTCAACTGTAGACAGACTTCTGTCCAAAAAGGACAAAACTTGGAAGCAGATAAGTCGACAGCCTAGCTCTGCCAAGACAGGGTAGGTAAGCCCTTCATAATTCCTGCTCTACAACCAATGTCTGTCAGAGAAATGGGGCCAAATGGCTGAAGATTGATGCTGTAATGTATGGAGAGAAAATGGGAAGTGTCCAGGCAGCCACTGGTATGTCATTTCTTAGTTTTGGAAGTTGCAGGCCCTGCAATTCCTATATAATCAGATATATTTATCCCTCTCAGGTCTCTGAGGTGGTTGAAGAATAGATAGCTAGAGTCTCATAGTTAAATTTTGAGTTGTTTAGGAATCAAGAGGGTGTTCTGGATCTAAGAAGATATTTTTAAAATTATGAGGCAAGTTAGTATGAAAGCTGAGTTAGATATAGAACTTTAAACTCATGGAGGTGGTTAGATAGTAGAATGTTATAATCAGGTGCCAAATACATATGGACTGGACATTGGGAATGTATGCTAAGCCATATAACTCTTATAATCATGGCCTATTTATTTCTGTTGTTTTGTATTGTATTTATAGTTATAAGAAAAAGAACCATTTTTTTGGGCTGAAAGGGAGAGGGATGGGGGGTTGAGGGGGAGGAGGGTGGAAGGGTGGGACTGGAGGGGGGAGTAGGGAGGGGATTGTGATTGAGATGTAACTTGAAGAAATAAAAAATAAATTATTTAAAAAAAAAAACAAAAAAAAACCCCCAAAAAACAAGGTTTATTACAGGTTGTGATATGGCTCAGCAGGTAAAGGTATTTCCTGCCAAGCCAGATGCCCAGAGTTCTAGCCTCAGGTCCTCAAATGCTACCAAGGCACACGTGCAATCCCTTTCCCGATTGTATGACAATACTCTTACTGGGAAAACAAACACACTTGTCTATTTCACCCAGATAGGGAGCCCATGGCAGATCAAAGTATGGATACCTCCAAAGTCCAACTTGGTGAATGAATGAGTTTTATCGCTGTTATTTAAAGGAATATGGGTGAGGAGTTACCTATAGTAGCAGAAATGACTAAAGACAGCTGGTGTCAGCAAGGCCCACTACAGTATGAGTGATGGCTCAACAAATTCTGGGAACATGGAGCGCACTGTACAGCCTACAGGCAGCTCAGTGGGTTGGAGAGGCTCTTTTGGGTTTTAATTTTGATCATTTGTAAAGCTTTGTTACTTTGTAAATGTAGAAACTGAAAACTTCAAAGGGTTTATTGGAGGAAAGTTTTGTGGGGCAAGTGGCACCAGATCACAGATCTTTTGGGTTCTATTGAGAGGTATCAAGGGAAAACTTTTGTTGTAAGGTGTTTGTGGAAAGAACACAAAGAAAGGGTGTGGTGTGGTGGTGCACACCTTTCATCTCAGTACTCGGGAGGCAGAGGCAGGAGGATCTCTGTTCATTCCAGGCCATCCTGGTCTATTTGTTAAGACCCTGTCTCAAGTCCTCACTCACTCCCAAAAGAAGACAAAGAAAATATTTTATTAATTGAAATGAATAATGCCTAGTTAGAATATAGTTGGTGGTTTCTGATGGGTTAAGCTTAAGTGTATGTGGAGTTTCAGTTTGCTAGTAGAAGCCCAAGGCTTTAGAGTCTTCTCCCTTTAAAGGTTTCCTAGTCCTTCCTTCCTTCTTTCCTTCCTTCCTTCCTTCCTTCCTTCCTTCCTTCCTTCCTTCCTCCCTCCCTCCCTCCCTCCCTCCCTTCCTTCCTTCCTTCCTTCCTTCCTTCCTTCCTTCCTTCTTTACTTTCCTTTGCTATTGGGCATGATGTTACACACTTAGAATGCTAGCACTTAGGAGGTTGAAATAGGAAAATGGGGAGCTTGAGGCCAACTTGAGTTATGTAGTGAGACTCTATCTCAGACAAACAAAAGCCAAAATAAAACAAACCACATTTTGATTGCTAAGAAATACTTCACCCAAGCCTTGAGTTCTGTGCACATCAACATTGTTAACCCTTTTAGGGAAGAGGTAAATTTGGAAATGGTTTGAATTTCAACAATGAGTCTGTTAGATAAATGTACTACACTTTTTAAAAAACCTATATTACTGTATTTAATAGTACAGAATAGGGAAACATGGCCATAGAGACTTGGCTGAAAATAAATTCATGAGAAGTGTTCTATTGGGGATTCTAATGGTATAGAATCCATTTGTTCCCTCTTGAGAGAATTGTAAGGATATAGGGATGTTAGGCAAGAAGAAAGGGAATGAAAGATCCCTCTGATGCCATCTAATTCCCAGGCACTATTAGAGCCATGTAATATCAGTAATATCTGCTTACACCGAGACAGCTGGCCTCATCAGTGGCCTATAGTGCCTTTGTAAATAGGAAATTCAAGATTTTAAACAGGAGATGAGACTGGCACATCTTTTTTTCTCAGGATTTAGGAGGCTGAAATAGTTGGATTGGTGGATCAAGGTCCATGTGGACTACATAGTAAGGTTCAGACTAGCTGAGAGATAGCACATCTCAAAAAAAGTAAACTAAAGTGTAGGGGTAAAGCTCAGAGGTAGAGTGCTTACCAAGTATGCACAACACCTTGGGTTCTACTCTTTCACTGCAAGAGCCAAGCATGGTAGAAACTGCAGTGCCTGAGAGGTAGAGGCAGAATGAAGAATTTCAAGGTCATCTTTGACAATCTCCTGAGTTCAAGGCCAGCTTGAGTATGTGAGACCATCTCTAAATACATTAATTAATAAATAAGATACAGATTTAAACACTATGAAATCTCCATGTTGCTTTGTCTTAGTGTTTTTGTTTCCGCAATTGAAGGACTCTGACAAAGTCAGCTTAAGGGAGGGAGGGTTTATTTTGGGTCACAGTTACAAGGTGCTGTCCACCAAGGTGGGGGAAGTTGAGCGAGGACTTCCTTTCTACAGTTAGGAAGCAGAGACTGATGACTATGAGCAGCACACTTTCTTTTTGTCACTTACCATATTAAAACATTATTTTTGTTTATGAGTGTCTTGCCAACATGTATGTCTGTGCATACATGCATGCATGGAGGCCAGAAGAGGGCATTTGAATTGGAAAGAATGTTGTTTCATGTGCTTGTTCCTTGTCTTGGTGATATGGACATATATATGTATTTTTGGGATATGCTGACTTATGCTACTTTGGGTATAAAGCCTGGAGTACTGAGCTACCTCATATGGTAGATCTTGACTTAGATGGCACTTCTTTTAGTTTCTTGAGGAAGCCCTAAACCAACCTCCAAAATGGTTGTACCTGTTTATGTACCCTGCACAAGCGGCAAATAGGGGTTCCTTCTTCTTTATATCCTCAGGAGTAATTTATTTTCTTGCTGAATAACATGAGATGGAATCTCAAAGGGGTTGTAATTTGTGTCTCCTTGGTGTGTTGGTGTGTAAGGATGTTTAACACCTTTTCAGGCATTTGTTGATCATTTGTGGTTTATTTTATTGATTAGATGATTTTAAAAAAATATTTATGTTTTTAACATATATGAGAGATCTTTCTGTATATATCCCTGCATACCAGAAGAGGGCGTCAGATGTTTGCATGATTTTTTGATGTTTAATTTGTGTAATTCTTTATATATTATAGACTGCTTACTTAACTGCTTACCTAACACATGGTCGCCAGGCCTTTTCCCATTCAGTAATCTGTGTCTTATGCTGCCCATCATTTCTTTTGAGTACAGCCTTTTAATTTCTTGCAATCTCATTTACCAGTTATTGAAGTTATGCCCTGTGCTATTGGAGTTCTTTTCAGTCCTTTCCTGGGTCTATATTTTAAAGTTGATATATTTGAAGTCTATGTATCCTGTGTCTGTATATTTGCCTCTGGCAATTTCAGAGTTTCAGGCTTGGCATTGATATCTTTGAATTGAAGTTCGTGTAGGTCACAGGCATAGATACAGTTTGGTTCATTCACATGTGGATACCCAGTTTTTCCTGTAACACAGTTGGCTTCCAGCAGCTTGCTAAATGTTGGATGGCTGTATCTGCGTGGGTTTATTACTGAGTCCTCTTTTTTTTATTTTATTTGTCTATGTGTCCATTTTGTACCAGTACTGTGTTGGTTTTGGTGCTATAGTTTTGTATTATAAGTACATTAAGTTTTGTGATGCTGCCAACATTACCCCCCCCCTTTTTTTTAGATTCTCATTGGTTGTTTGGAGTATTTTGTGCTTTCACATGAACTTTAGGATTTATGTTTTTAGTTCTGCAAAGAGTGCCATTGGAATGTTGCTTAGGATTGTATTGAGTTCATAGATTGCTTTAAGTAACACTGCCATTTTTCCAATATTAATTATGTCAGTCCATGAGCACAGGAGGTCTTTCCATCTTCTAATATCTTCTTCAGTTTCTTTCTCCAGTGTCTTAAAAGTTTTCATTGTAATTTTTTCCACCTCCTTGGTTAGTCTCATTTGTAAGTATCTGATTAAAAAAACCAATATTGTTAATGAGATTGTTTTCCTTATCTTCCTACAAGTTTGCTATTGCTGTACAGAAAAAGTACTGATTTTTGTATTTTGTCTTCTGTTACTTTGCTGGTAGTATTTATCAGATCTAATAATTTTCTGGAACAGTCCCAGGGGTCTTTGAATATAAGATCATGCCATCTGCTAATAGGGACACCTTGATACCTTACTTTCCTACTTGGATCCCTTTTATTTTGATCTCTTGTCTTAATAATCTAGCTAAAACTATGAGTGGTATATTGAACAAACATGGAAACAGTAACATGCTTGACTTGTTTCTGATTTTAAATTAAATTCTTTGAGTTTTTCCCTATGTAGGATAATTTCGACTATAGGTTTGTTGTATATTGACTTTATTTTTATGGGCTACAGACCTTTTATTCCTAGTTTCACAGGGTTTTAGTCATGAGGATATGCTAAACTTCATCAAAGGCCTTTTATGTGATTTCTGTCCTTTTAAAAATAGTATATTTTTTGAGACTGGGAGTTACCATGTAGCCCTGGTTGACCTGGAACTCTTTATAAAGGCCTTAAAATCAGAGTTCCCTCTTCTAAGTTCTGGTATTAAAGGTGTGTCTCATCATGTCCAGTGGTGATTTCTGTTCTTAAGTCTATTTATGTACTAAATTTCATTATTTGATTTGGGTATGTTGGAATATCCTTACATTCGTGGATGAAACTAATTTGGCTGTGATGTTTAATCTTCTTAATATGTTCTTGAGTTCACCATGCAATATTTTCTTAATAATTTTTGTGTCAGATCGGTGAGATGGTTAAGTGCTAGAGATACTTGCTGACAAACCTGATGACCTGAGCTTGGTCCCTGAAGCCCATATTGTGAAGGAGAGGATTAACTCTGACATCCATGTACATGGCATGATAACACACACATACACACTAAAAAGCTGAAAAATTTTTTATGTTTATCAATGTTTATCAAGGATATTAATTTGTAGTTTTGTTGTTGGTTCCATTATCAACTTTGATACTTTAAAAAGTGAATTTGTTAGTATTTCTTCTCTTTCTATTTCATAGAACAATTTGAGGAGCCTTTTGTTGCATGTAGCATTAATATTTATACTTGATACTTATGATTACTATGACAGAGATGGTATTCCTTAACCTGCAATTCATAAATGAACATGCAGAGACCTGTTAGATTTTAATATAGCCTTAAGCACTGGGGCTGGGCAGATCTTAACCCTCTAAGTTAGGTTTCTCCTTCTCAGCCCAAACTCCCATAAATACATCACATGTTCCATTTGGTCTGGTCCTCTGAGAAGGTTGCTCCTGGCCACATGTGCTTCTTATTTTCCACCTAACCCATGGTGTGTGTCCTTCCTCCTCTCCCATTCTCTCACCTCATGGGTTTCTTTTTCTCACAAACCTGAGAACCTAAGCTCAGCCTACCTCTCTTTCAGCTCAGTCCAGGCCAAGGTAACTTTATTTAGCTAATCAGAGATGACTTAGAGGCAAGAGTTACAAATATCATTTTGGGTACATGAGTGTGGGCTTGAATAGTAAGCAACACAGGGGCCAAGCAGTCAACATTTGAATAGAAGCAGCATAAGACAGATCATGACAGCCTTTCTTTAAAGCAGCGATTCTCAACCATCCTAATGCGGAGACCCTTTAATATAGTTTCTTATGTTGTAGTGACCCCTAAGCATACATTTTTTTGTTGCTACCTTATAACTGTAATTTTACTGCTTTTATGATTCTTCGTGAATTTCACATCATGCACCCCAGTCCCACTCATCTCCCCATCCCTTCGTATCTGCCTTCTGCCTTTGCAACCTCCTCCCTAAAATAAAATATAATAATAATAATAATAATAATAATAATAATAATCTTGTCATGGAAGCTGTAGTGTATCACAGTGTGTCCCACAGTATACCCTTTTGCCCACACATCTTTACTTGCAAATGTTCATTGCAACGACTCATTGGTCTGTTTCGAGGCCTCTGGCTTCTGCTGCACTATCAATACTGGATCCTCACAGGGACTCCTCTTGGAGATCTTGTTGTTGCCCTGTGTCATGGAGATCTTCCAGCTTTGCATCTGCAGGACCAACCCTTTCATTCCCTCCAGGAGATCATAGATGGGGTAGATGTTGGGGTGGGCCAACCCAAAGCCTTGGATCTGGGCCTGGGAGGTAGTCCAGACCATGGACATCTGCTTGGCTTTTGGTAGGAACACAGGCCACAGACATTGACTGCAGCAGGGACCACAGACCCTGACATGGTCTTTACTGGCAGCTTGGGCCAGGACCTCATCATGGCCTTCTCATATTCGCCTGGTCCTCACTGACTTTCAAGTCACCAGTTCAACCTTTCTCCACAATATATGAACCCCTTGGCTTCACTTTCTCTTCCATCTCTCCTCTGCATACTCTATCTTTTCTATCTCTCCATCACACATTTGTTCATCGTTCTGGAGTCTATGGTACTTGGGTTTCTTTCTTTGGGCCTCCCTGGGTCTGTGTGACTGGGGTGGTGGTTTCTAGTTTTATTTTGCTTTGATTTACTAAGGCACAAGAAATTATTTAGACTTTATCTGCTTGTTATGGATTGTTGTACAGACATCTAAGCAAATGGGAACAAGACTACAACAGAATTATTAGGTATTTTCAAGTGAGACCAACAGAATATTAATAATGGAGTAATCACAAGAGTATATTAGAATTCTATGCTTGTATGTTAACGTATTTTTAAATTGCTTTCTGTTATTATATGTAAACATATTTTCTGCCAGCACAATATTTAGTTCAGGCAAGAACTGTTAAGTAGATGACAACATAAGGAATAAGCAAAATTTACATGATCTAAAATGTAGCTTCTTTTTAGTTCTATAATTGAACTTTCCAAGTATCTCTTACCTTGTCATCTTTTTCTTTAACACACAAAATACTCATCAACTTTAAAGGGTTAAAAATACAACTATCTCCCTACACCTAAAGGCATTGCAGGGCTGTTTGCTGTGTCACACATGTGTCAGTAGGTGGCAGAGAGGAGAAAGGCTGTCTACGCTCAGAGTTCTGACCTATGAACATCTGAATGTTCTAATATTTTAACATTCTCTGAAAAAAAAAGAGCCCAAGTTGACTACCAGTCTGGTGCCAGGCAGACCCAGACAGGCTCCCAGGGCAGGAAGCAAGCTGGAGACTAGAAGGACCTAGCCTGGATGGGCCTGGGCAGGAGTGAGCCTGAGGTAGATGACCCTTGCAAGGGGCTACTCGGGTGGGTCAGGTGACGATTGAGCTTGAGACAACCGGCCACCAGTCCAGTGCCATGAGGTCTGGACAGGGATCTTGCCTGAGATGACCACCAGTCTGGTGCCATGAAGGTCTGGGTGCAGGCAGACCCAAGATGACCACTATCCATCGCCATGATGCACGAGTGGGGCATAGGACTCCTGAGACCACTGCTGAGATGACCCCAGACACTCAGAGATCCTGGGCACCACTAAAGGAGCAAGTAAGTGGTGGAGAAATGGAAAAGAAAGAGAAACGAAAGGATGTCGGCACAATGAAGAGAGGTAGAACTGGAGACTTGAGCGTAGTGACGAACAGCCTGTTGTGAGTAGCCCTTGATGCCACCTGAGACCATGGTGGGATCCTGCTCTGTGATGCCACAGATGGCCACATCTGGGTCTATGGCCCTGCAGCAGCAGGGATGTGGGGGTCTGTTACCACCAAAGGCCAGGCAGATATCCCTAGTCTGGGCTGTTGCCAGAGACATATTAATGTCCGAGAGCTGTGCAGAACTGGCCTCACCCCTCACCTGGGCTTTGTGGTAGAGCTGGTCTGCCCCTAGTCAGCTGTAGTACTGGGAAAGAGCAGGTCCTGCACCTCATCTGGGTAGCACAGTAGAGCCCCTGATGGGAGCTTGAGTGAACTGGCCTTGGGGGTGTAAGAGTTAGAGAGCAGGCAGGCTGATCAGATCAGATACCTCTCAGGCCCAGATGCAGGGCCTACCCGAACATCTACGCCATCGATGAACTGCTGGAGTGCACGAAGGGGCTAGTCCTATAAATCCAAAACTACAGGATCTCCATGATACGGGCAACAACAGAATATCTGAGAGGAGTCCCAGTGAGGTTCCAGTATTGATAGTGTAAGAGGAAGCCAGAGGCCTTGAACCAGACCAACAAGTCATTGCAATAAACATTTGTAAGCAAAAAAGTGTGGACAAAAGGGAATACTGTGGGACATACTGTGATACATTGTATCTTCCATAACGAGATTTTTTTTCCGCTCTATTGGGAGGAGGTTGAAAGGGTGCAGGGTGGGTACAAAGGGAGGGTGAGATGAGTGGGATTGGGGTGTATGATTTGAAATTCACAAAGAATCAATAAAAAGGTAAACAAAAAATATTTGTAACCATCTCCTGTATTGTTTAGCGTGACAAGTTTGCATTTTGTAGCCTTTGAACAGTGAAGAACTCAATCCCCACTAGAGGGCGCATGAGCGTTGTTTAATTCACCCCTACAGGCTTTTGGACTTTGTAATTAAAATGAACTTTTGATTCTTTACATTGGTAGGTGAATTTAAATATTTTGACACCAAAGCGACCCTGACGGTTTAAAACAGATATAGTCAGTCTGGTTTCCTTTCAGGTTAGAAGTAATTAGGGGCTGTTGAGGTATGTCGTAAAGGTGCTAACTGCTAAGCCTGAGAGCCTGAGTTCCGCATCTGGAATCCACAGGGCTGACGGAGAGAACCTACTTCTGCAAGGGTCCTCTGATGTCTACATGCACGTTGTGGCACATGCATGGGCACATCCACAATACGCAGATGAATGTAAAAAATTTAAAAAGTACTCACCAACTTCAAAAAGAAAGAGATATATTCAAACTTCCAGCACTCCCAAATAAATCATTTTGTTTTTCAGTAAACAACTCCACTCCTGATTATTGAAGATTGAGGTACATGCTTTTTTTTTTTTTTCTCTGTCATTACCTATTCTAGGATCAGGTTATGGGTGGGGAGGGGGTCAGTTGAAAGCAGTGGTACTTGTGAGTCCTCACTTGTGTCAGAGCATGATTAAAAACCCCTAAAGCACGCGCTCCACCACCAGCAGCAGAACTTCTGGGTACTTGCCAGAATATAAGCGTGTGGGCTCTGCCCCAGACCTGTTGAAGCAGCAGTTCTGGGCACAGGGTTTACCAGTTCGTATGTTAACAGTTTTGCTGAGTGCTTCTGGTCGTATTTCAACTGGAGTATCACCAAGATGGTCGTTTGTCTTTCACAAGATATTCAGAACCAAGGCTTCATTATTAAGAATTAAAAATAAAATGATGTGACTGTGTGTGGGAATGTGCACATATGAGTGCAGGTGCCCGAGGAGTATAAGCAGGGCTTCTATCTCTTCCTGAGGGCTAGAGACAACAGGCGGTTGTGAGCAGTGTACGGACACTGGGAACCAAATGCAAGTCCTCCCCAAGAGCAGTGCATGGTCTTAACCCCTGAGGCACCTCATTTATTTAACATTAAAGTTGTTAAAGATTTATTTATTTTATTTTATATGTATGAGTGTTTTGACTGCAAGTATGTATGTGTACCAAGTATATGCCTGGTGCCTGTGGAGGCCAGAAGAGGGCAGTAGATCCCAGGAACTGGAGTCAGAGATGGTTAAGAGCCAACATGTAGATGCTGGGAATTGAACCCAGGTCCTCTGCAAGAGCATCAAGTGCTCTAAACCACTGACCCATCTTTCTAGCCTTTCATTCCTTATCATTTAACAACTAATTTATTATTGGTCAAAAGTAGACTTTTCTCCAGGCTAGGTTTCATACACTTATGGAAATGCTAGTCAGGGACAGGTACTTCTTTTTTTCATGGAGAAAAACATAGAATGTATTTAATAAAAATCTTTAAATAGTTTCAACTTTTTGGTTAACATGGACTATTTATACTTACTAATGGAACACTGTATGATATCCCAACATATGTGTGCAGCGTGTACTGGCTAAATTTGGGTAATTAGCATTTTATTCTTTTCATTTCCTTCTGTTTGAAGGCTTGAGTCCCACTGTTCAAGAGTTCAATGAAATACAAAATAATTCATCTTGAATTACGGTAACAACAGAAGTTGTTCTGTTTGTCTGTGATTTGGTATCTCCATACCCAACCTGTTCTACTTGCTACAAGCTTCCAAAAGAAACTTATCTCTCACAAATCATAGAAGAGATGTCAGCCCAAAGGAAGTTCTGGAAATAGATCATTTATAGGCAGAAGACACCAGGTCAGTCAACGAACATAGGCATCAAGCACAGCTAGGTAGGTAGGAGTCAGATCTGGTGCAGCCAACTCAACAGCTTCAAG
>CAJQZJ010034413.1:2661772-2674343 GCA_907164525.1 Lophiomys imhausi
GTGTGTGTGTGTGTGTGTGTGTGTGTGTGTGTGTGTGTGTGTGTGTGCGTGTGTAGGGGGAGTGGTGTTGTTAAAAAAAAAAGTGCTATCACTCTGGGAGAAAGACTACAGGACCTTGACCGAAGCATCAGGAGGAAAACATCTTAGTAGACCGAGAGATTGAAGATAGCACTGCAGAGACACTCATGGTGATTTGGCCCTTCAGGGTAACTGATGCTGAAAAAAAAAAAACTTGCTTGGTAAGGAGAAGAAATTATTTACCATTTTCTTCTTCCTATCGACCCAGTGACTCTTACTAGGGAATGTTTCCAACCCATGATCAGGAAATAAGACTCACATCTGCTAACCCTCCCTCAACCCCAAAAGAAAAAAGACCATCAAAGATGGATGAAAATTCAAGAGCAGATAGCTTCTAGAACAAGAAAATAAATTTTATTTTAAAGGAAGAAAATTCTAGTATGCACCAAGTATGACACAAGGTTGGCACCCGCCCAGTGACCAGATATGTTGTCCTGAGGGATTTCCTTGTGTTTCTTCCTCTAGCATTTTTTATTCCTGACTATTGGGTGGCCCTTTTGTGAGCATCACCTCATCCAGCTGTTTAATTTGTAGCTGCCAACTTCTGACCTGTTAGTTTCAAGATGTAGAGACGTCCCTGCTTCTGGCTCTTAGCCCCAGCTGAGTTCGGATTGCTAGTCAATCCTGAATTTTTTTTCAAGCCTGGCTTGTCTCACCTCTGCCCTGGAGTAGCACAGCAGAATTCTGTACAGAATTCAAATTATTTATGTCTACATAAACCTCAATGTATTTCTCTTTTTTCCTGATTCTTCCCCTCCCTTCCCTTCCATCAATAAGCCATTTGTGTGTGTGTGTGTGTGTGTGTGTGTGTGTGTGTGAAATATTTACTTTGAAGAGGTTTTTTTTTTGTTTTGCTTTTCAAGATAAAAATTGTATGAAGGTTTTAAAGTGAAGTAGTGTGTAGGGTGCTTTCCTTAGCAAAAACAAAGTAATTGTTTGACCATCTGGTTTTTATCCTAAATGTTAGTTTATTTGACAGTTTGAGTAAGGGCAGTTGGGCCTCTGGGCTGGCCATCTAACTTGGAGGTGAAATGGTCCCAACTACACGTTTCCTGTTTGGCCTGCTGCAATGCAGATGAGCTATCAAGCATATGCAGAGCTCATGTCTGAAGGCACAGGGCACAGATGTAAAGCAGATATACTCCCATCTCAAACATGGGGAAGCAAGCTGTGCAATATTGCAATGTGTTGCATCCTTCTGGAACATTCAACAGTAATATGTTAGTGAGTTTCCCTCTGTAGTGGAAAGTGTTCAGGAGACTAAGTGGAAAGAAGAAAGATGGTGAGTTTTGCAGTCTTTACAATTTCATGTGTTTCATATGGCACAGTGGCTCCTGCATAGCTTTAAGGATCCCACCAACAGATTTGCTTTTAAGCAGTAGCCCATAGTCTGAGTTTTTTCCTCAACATTAAAGTATGTGCTAAGGATGAACATTCTTTCGCTATGACCTTATACAGCTGATATTAGACAGACACAACTAGCTATCTTATTAGAAAAATTAGCATGAATATAATATTCACATTTTAGTAACAGAAAGATTTTGTATTAGAATTAATTTCTTGGCCCCAAGGAAATCTGACTATAACAAATTAGTGGGTGTTTTAGGTGATGCCAGGCTAATTGAACCTGTACTCTTGCCCTCTATCTGACCTCTGTCTAGTGCATACTAGGCTGATCTCAAACTCACTGTGTATCTGCAATTGGCCTTGAACTCCTGATCCTTCTATCTCAGCATACCAATGCCTGCATCTATTGCCCAGCAACTCCCACATGTGGAGCAGGCAGGACTTAGAGTGTTCTGGAGGATGTTACATGTAAACAAAACCTGCCTTTGATTTCTCACTTCTTTTCTATCAAGAAAAAAGATCACTAGGAAATTCAAGTGACCATTGAAAGGTCTAAATGAAAGCTTCAGAGACAAATGTAGATTCATTATGAAGAAAGGATGAAAATTAGGAAAAATGTTTAAACAAAAATTACAAATATTGAATGGTATGCCTATTTCATAATTGTATGATGGAGAAAACCCAGGTTCTCTTGCTGTTTCTGTTGTACTATTCTTGTTTTTTTTTTTTTGTGTGTGTACTTGAAAGTGAATTCTCCTGTTCATGCCTGTCTGTTCCCGTTTCTTCTCTGATTTATACTACTTGTATTTGTTTCTACTCTGTCCAAATAGTAAAACTTGAAAGTTGTGATATTTTAAGTTTTTTCTTTTTACTTTTTAGATTGAGGGTAGCAATCTCCTAGGTAGAATGGAAAACATTTAGGAGATTTCAGTAATCTTTATGCTGTTATTTTGTTGCACTATATTTAGACTCACCCTCAAATACCAATATGGTGGATGTTTCTGCAAGAACAGGTCACCTGGTGAGTGCTGATACTCTGGGTTTGAGTGAAAGTGCAAAAAAATCAGAGAAATTTTATGATGTGTGTGTAGAAAAGATTTGAATATCTGACTTATAGACAAAGCATACTTCTTTGGCACCTTTGTGTTTAAGAAAATAAATAGTGTGTATCATGTACCTGAATTCACATAAAAACAAATTTCCACCAATCTGAAAAATTCTTTACTATTAAAATTATTTCTTAAATATACCCATGTAAGTCTTAATTACATGATTTATTACTAATGAGTTAGTCTGGTCAGCATGGTGAGCTATTTTTGGTTTGCTTACTGATTTTAAGTTGACAAAATAAATGTAATTGGAAACAGATGCTTTCACAGCAGTTCTGGCAATCTTTCATTTCAACTTCAAAATGCACCTGATCTCAGGCTAGGGCTGTAGCTCCATGGTAGCACACCTGCCTAATATGAGCAAGACCCTGGATTCCACCACTAACATGGGGGAAAAAAGACAGTGGGCCTGAAGGAACCCAACACATACACACACACACACACACACACACACACAGAGTCAGATTTGGCACTCTATGCATAGTATGTTTTCTCTGTACAGCACACACGTGGTGTGTAAATGTGACAACATCTTTTTGGATGTACTCTTAGAAGAGTCACATTATCACTTTTCATGAATTCTGTGCCTGACAGCCCAATATTATGTGAGGTGGAAGAAGACTATATAAAGCCACTGATATCAGGAGCTGACATCTGTGCCATGATGCTGACTGACTGAGAGGGTGTAAACTGAATCAGGTGTGCTACCTTACTAATGAAACGTTTAAAATGCAGTGGGTAACAGGCCACATGTAAGATATCAGAACCTGGCATAATTGGGAACCTCAATCAATTGCTCTTAAATATTTTTCATTTTTATTTTTTGTGATATTAGAGATTGAATCTGGAGTTTTACACGAGTTAGGCAAGTACTATGTCACAAGGCTACACCCCTGGCCTCTTTTATATTTTTCCTTTTAATATTTATTTATTAATTTTATTTATTCAATTTATTTATTTATTTTGTATTTTAGTGTTTAAACATTTAATATATGCATATATTGCATTCTGAACAAATTCACCCCTCATTCCTTGCTTCTCAGATCCTCCCAAATCCCCACCAGTTTTCCCTCTGAGTTCATGTACTCTTTCAAAAGTCTGTTTGTTCCACTCAGTGCTGCTGTGGTAGGCAGGGAGGGCTGCAGGGCCATCAGGAGCAGCCTATCAAAGGTTGTATCCCTGAGTCTCCCCAACTACCCAGGTTGGCCTTTAGCCTCTGATATTTTCACCTTAGTAACTTTTTATTTTAAATTTTCCCTATGCTACTTCTAAATTGTCCCAGTAGTTAAAAAGAAATACTGTTTGGCTTAGCTTCTTACAGCAAGGTCTGACTAAGACCAGAAGAAGAACCAAAGGCACCAAACATGTATTTAAAATTCTGTATGTATGTGTGTGTGTGTTTTTCCAAAAGCATAAGGACACAGGTCTTTCCAGCCTCTGTCACAACCTGGGCTTTTGTTTGAGCACTGCTGTAAAATGCAGGAGTTTTTCTATGCCCACCTGAGCTCTGAATAATAACATGGAGATCTTTATATTTATTAAAAACTTCAGGCACTGGAGCTGGGCACATACTCAGCTATTCTAACTTGATAATACTGGCCTGCCCTACTTCCTAGCCATGTGGCCTGTTACAGGGTCATCTTAGTCTCACCTGGCACCTCCTTCTTCATCCGTGTTCATCTGGAGACCTCTGCCTCTGGTCTCCATCTGAGACCCTCTCTCTGGGCCTGGAAGTACCGCCTTTTCCTATCCTTCCCAGGCATTGACTGTTCAGCTCTTCATTTGAACAGTCAGAAGGTGATGGAGAACAAGATACAAAAACAATCAATAAAATACTTGATCACCTATTATGATCAAGTAGGCTTTATCTCAGAGGTAAGGGAGTGATTTAATATATGAAAATCAGTAAATGTAATCTACCATACAAACAATCTGAAAAGGAAAAAAAACATGATCATCTCAGGAGATGCAGAAAATGCCTTGAAGAAAATTCAACATCCCTCATAATAAAGTCTTGGAAAGATTAGGGATACAAGGGACATAGGTAAACATAATAAAGGCAGTTTACAATAAGTGCATAGCCAACATCAGCACAAACAGAGAGAAACTCAAAGCAGTTCCACTAAAAATCAGGAACAAGACAAGGCTATGCATTCAGTACAGTACTCGATGTCTTAGCCAGAGTAATAAGGCAACTGAAAGAGACCAAGGAGGTACAAATTGGGAAGGAAGAAGTCAAAGCATCTTTATTTGCACATGATAGGATAGCATACAATAAGTGACCATAAAATTTCTACAAGGTATAAACACTTGTAGCAAAATAGGTGGATACAAGAATAACTTAAAAAAAATCAGTAGCCCTTCTATATATAAATGACAAATAGACTGAGAAAGAAATCATGGAAACAACAGCTTTTACAATAGCCTCATATAAAATATCTTAGGGTAACTCTAACCAAGCAAGTCAAAGAATTATATGATAAAAACTTCAAGTCTTTGATGAAAGAAATTGAAGAAAAAAATCAGAAGATGGAAAGATCTCCCATGTTCATGGATTGGTAGGATTAACATAGTAAAAATAGTCATCCTACCAAAAGCAATGTACAGATTCAATGTAATCCCCATCAAAATACTGGGATGATTCTTCACATACCTTATAAGGACAATTTTCAGCTTTATATGGGAAAGCAATAACAAACAAACAAAAACCCTACAAAACAAAACAAAGCAAAACAAAACAAAACCCAGGATAGCTAAAACAATCCTGAATGATAAAAGAACTGTGAAGGGTCTCACCATTCCTCATTTCAAGTTTTTCTACAGAGCTATAGTAATAAAAACAGCATGGTATTCGTGTAAAAATAGTTACACTTATCAATGTAATTGAATTGAAGACCCAGACATAAATCCACATACCTATGGACACATGGTTTTTGATAAAAAGACAGAAATACACACTTGAATAAAGACAATATCTTCAACAAATAATGCTAGTCAAACTGGATGTCTGCATGTAGAAGAATTAAAATAGATCCATATATATCACTGTACACAAAACTCAACTTCAAATGGATCAAAGGTACACTGAACCTGATAAAAGATAAAGTGGGGAATAACTTTGGATTTATTGACACAGGAAAAGACTTTCTTATCAGAATACCTTTTGTACAGGCACTAAAATCAACAACTAATAATTGGAACCTCATGAAACTGAAAAGTTTCTGTAAGGCAAAGAACCTCATCAATAGGACAAAATTGCAGCCTACACAATGGGAAAAGATTTTTACAAAATTCACATCTGATAAAAGACTAATATCTAAAATATATAAAGAACTCAAGAGAGTTGATCTCAAAAAAAAAAAAAATCCAACAAAAAAAATGAGGTACAGATCCAAACAGAGCATTCTCAATAGAGGAAACTCAAATGACCAAGTAACATTTAAAGAAATGTTCAATATCCTTAGCTATCATAATGCAAATCAAAACTACTTTGAAATTTCATCTTATACCTGTCAGAATGGTTACAATCAACAAAACAAATGATAATTCAAGCTGGTGAGAGTGTAGAACAAGAAGAACACTCCTCCATTGCTGGCTGGAGTGTAAAGTTGTACAGCTACTCTGGAAATCAGTAAGTAAATCAATTTTTCAGAAAGTTGGAAATTGCTCTACCTCAAGATACAGCTATATGACTCTTGGGTATACACACAAAAGATGCTTCATAACACCATAGAGACACTTGCTCAACCATGTTCATTGTTGTTCTAGTCATAATATTCAGAAGTTGAAAACAACTTAGATGTCCCTCAATGGATTAATAAATAAAGACTGTAGTAATTCACACAATGGAATATTATTCACCCATTAAAACACTGAAATCCTAGAATATCCAGGAAAGTAGAAGGAACTATTATATTATTTTTAAGGTTATTTACCTGTTTGTTATTCATTTATTTCTTTATTTTCTCATTTCTTTAAAATTTTTTTTAATTTATTTTTTATTTCTTTAAGTTACATCTCAATTGCAATCAACTTACTACTCCCCCCTCCAGTCCCACAGTCCCACACACTCCCCCCTCCAACCACCCATCCCCTTCCTTTTTTTTAAAGTTTAAGGTATATCTTTCTTCCCTCCAACAGCTCCCCCTTTCAGTCCAACAAATGGTTCTTTCTCTTATAAAAATAAATACAATACAAAACAACAGAAATAATTAGCCCACAATTATGAGAGTTATATGGCTTAGCATATATTCCCAATGTCCAGTCCATATGTATTTGGCACCTGACTTTAACATTCTACTATCTAACCATCTCCATGAGTTTAAAGTTCTATATCCAACTCAGCTTTCATCCTAACTTGCATCACAATTTTAAAAACATCTTCTTAGATCCAGAACACGCTCTTAATTCCTAATCAACTCAAAATTTAACTATGAGACTCTAGCTATCTAGTCTTCAACAACCTCAGAGACCCGAGAGGGATAAATATATCTGGTTATACAGGAAATGCAGGGCCAGCATCTTCCAAAACTAAGAAATGACATACCAGTGGCTGCCTGGACAGTTCCCAGTTTCTGTCCATACATTACAGCATCAATCTTCAGCCATTTGGCACCGTTTTTCTGACAGATTTTTCTGATTGTAGAGCAGGAATTATGAAGGACTTGCCTACCCAGTCTTGGCAGAGCTAGGCTGTCGACTTACCTGCTTCCAAGTTTTGTCCTGTTTGGACAGCATTCTATCTACAGTTGAAGCAAGGGATTTTTCTTGCCAAGAGATAGGCTTGCTACTAATCCAACCATCTCCAATTGGAGATTCTTAGATGCTCATCTTCTACTTGGAGTAGAATAGGGGGTGCTGTCAGGAGCTGACATGTCTTGATATCAAAAAAATCTTAAGTTAAGAAAACATCTTTGAATACTATATTCTGCAGATCTCTTGAGGTTTTTGAAGACCACCTATCTAACTCATATTTGGAGAAGCAAATGTTGCTTTTCTCTTAGCAACTTGATTACTGATTAGCTTAGAAAATAACTGTGATAGTCTATCCTAGTACCTAACAAAATGACATGCTTGAATGACTATTAGTTTGCATTTCTTAATTATCCTAAACAGTTTATGACAGTTGGTAGCAAAAGGCCAAAACTTCACATTTCATTTTTAAGCATTACCTAGGTACAATACCTTAAAAAGAGTTAACCTTAATTTTGTAGCAATATACAAAGATCAATACCAATGTGGCCAAATATAATATTAATTTTGTATCAATATATAAAGATCAATACCAATTTAGCCAAATATAATCTTAATTTTGTATCAATATAAAAAGGTAGAAGGGCATATTCAATAATCTGTCCTTTTTTCTTGATCATTCCTATATTATGTCTATGTCCCATTTTTTCCCAAGTCTGTTCACCCCTACATAGGAGAGAAAGAAGGATACAGAAAAGAAAAGGAGAGAAGTCCCTGGGTCTATTCTCCAAAACCTATTTAACGAGATCATTTAACAGCTTGTAATCTCTCCTTCTAAATAACAAGATTATCTATAAACCATCAAATGACCAAAGGGGAAAAAACACCCACTCCACTTTCTGGAGATGGGATGTTGCTCTCTTAAAATGACTTCCTGCTGATTTGGGACATAGTAAACCTGTTTGGGGCCAAAATAAGAATGGAAAAATGGTTAAAAGTGTTAATAGAATCATTTGATGTTCAGCCCTTTTATGCTCAGTTATTTAAATGTCCTAAGAAGTTTGTAGACAGAGGCTGAACTTCAGGGCTTTACTGAAGTTCTGGCTGGAACAGTCTGTGGAGCTGAATGATCTTAGCAATTTTGAGTTGTTGTGGTTGTAGACTTTTGAGGAAACAGCTATTGAGGAAGTCTGCAAGGCTGGATCGTCTGGGCCACTTGTCTTCTTTGGTGTCTGATCTGTTTTCTTCTGAGGTTTCAGTTGTCCAGTTGTCCCTGGATTCCTTGGATGGATGCTTTAAATCTCCTGGAAAGATAAAAACAGAGCCCTGCCCTAATCCTAACTTTGGGACACTACCTTTTTTTGGGAGGGTAAGGTAATATTTTTCCTGGAGCATATTTGTTTTTTTGACAATATAAAAAGTATTATCTTTCAATTGAGATTAAAAAAGAAATTTTTTTGATATCTTGCAACTAAACAAACTTTTAAGTGTATATATTTTGAGATCTCAAAGGACAATTTGCTTTGAATTTCAGCATGCCTTTTGTGAGTAGCTTTTAAATTTAAATCCTTCCAAATCCCATGTGCCTGTCTCTGTATTCTAAGTATTGGGATCAAAGGCATGTGGTTCCCAACTGATGGGATTAAAGATGTGCTCCACCACCCCTGGATTGAAGTTTTTTTCTGTTTAGAGTTTACTTTGTGTCAGGCTGACCTTGAACTCTGAGATCTGCAGGTTTCTGTCTCTATTGTGTTGGGATTAAGGGTGTACCCTTCTCAAATGATGGGATTAAGGGTGTGCACCATCACCACCCTGTTCCTTGTAACTCTAGAATTTATAAGACAACTAACTCTATAGTGATCCTCCTGTCTTTGCTGGAGTTAAAGGCATGGGCTAACACCACACATTTCATGTATTTTACCTTAGTTCCAAGTTTTTTCAACTCTTGGAGGTTTATAAAACCAGGTTGAACAGCTGTAACTTTTAATTTATTTACAGTATTTTAAACCTGTTACCTGCTTTTTGATGCCAAACCATGAAAATATCCTATACCTCTACAAAAACAAACAAACAAACAAACAAACAAAAAACTTTTAAGCTGCTATCAAGTTTGTGTAATCTATGTGGCCACCTGCAGTCTAACATTCTAATCTGAAATTAAGATCATTTTCCTTTCATGCCAGTAAGGCAAGTATACCTTTGGTAAGTTATAGTTTGAAAATTTTATATTTATTTTTATTATATTTTTTAAGCTTATTAACTCATTTCTTAAAAAAGTATTATTTACTTTTAGAACATAGTTTCCTCCCTCCACCCCTCCTGGCCCCTCTCTTCCTCTCTCCTTCACTCCCTCTCTCCCTTCCTCCCTCCTTCCCTCCCTCTCTTCCTCCTTTCCTCCCTCCCTCCCTCCCTCCCTGTTCCTCTACATGGTACTCTCCTTCTCCTCAGATGAGGTGGGCCCTTACATATCATACTCCCTCAGATCTTCAGTCATGTGAGGGCCAAGAGCTTCCACTTGTACTGGAGCTTGATTAGGCACACCATCTGGGATGTGGTGTTCCACTAACCTGTAGCAGATTTCATAACTCACTGGTGGGTAAAATTTTTTCTAGGATAGATATGCTAGGTTCCTATTTATTTGAGTGTGTGGGTTGTAGGATAGTTATCCTGTGATATATGGTTAATATCCCTTCATAAGGGAATACATACCATGTTTATCTTTCTGGGACTGTGTCAGCTCACTTAGGATGAGCTTTTCTAGTTCCATCCATTTGGTTTCAAATTGCATGATTTCCTCATTTCTGATAGCTGTGTAATATTCCATGGTGTAAATGTACCACAGTTTTTTTTTTTTTTAATCCATTCTTCAGTTGAAGGACATCTGGGTTGTTTCCAGTTTCTGGCTATTACAAATAAAGCTGCTATGAACATTGTTGAGGCAATGTCCTTGTGGTTTTGTTTAGAATCTTTTGGATATATGCCCAAGAGGTGTATGGCTGGGTCTTGAGGTAGATTTATTCCCAATTTTCTAAGATATCTCCAGATTGATTTCCAAAGTGGTTGCACAAGTTTGCAGTCACACCAGCAATGGGGGAGTGTTCCCCTTTCTCCACATTCTCACCAGCATGTGCTATCATTTGAGTTTTTGATCCTAGCCATTCTGACAGGTGTGAGATGGAATCTCAGAGTTGTTTTAAGTTGCATTTCCCTGATGACCAAAGATGCTGAACATTTCCTCAAATGCCTCTCGGCCTTTAGAGATTCCTCTTCTGTGAATTCTCGGTTTAGTTCTGTACCCCATTTATTGATGGGGTTATTAGATTTTTTGGTGTTTAATTTCTTCAGTTTTTCATATATTTTGGATATTAGCCCTCTGTCAGATGTTGGGTTGGTGAAGATCCTTTCCCAGTCTGTAGGCTGCCGTTTTGTTCTAAGGACAGTGTCCTTTGCCTTACAGAAGCTTTTCAATTTTATAAGGTCCCATTTATTGATTGTTTGTTTTAGAGCCTGACCTATTGGTGTTCTATTCAGGAAGTTGCTACCAGTGCCAATGAGTTCAAGGCTTTTCCCCACTTTCTCTTCTATTAATGTTAGTGTGTCTGGATTTATGTTGAGGTCCTTGATCCACTTAGACTTAAGTTTTATACAAAGTGATAAGTATGGATCTATTTGCATTCTTTACATGTTGACATCCAGTTAGACCAGCACCATTTATTAAAGATGCTTTCCTTTTTCCATTGTATATTTTTGGCTTCTTTATCAAAAATTAAGTGACTGTAGGTGTGTGGGTTTATTTCTTGGTCTTCAGTTCTATTCCATTGGTCAACTGGTCTGTTTCTATACCAGTACCATGCTGTTTTTATTACTATTGCCCTGTAGTATAGCTTGAAATCCGGGATGGTGATACCTCCAGATGTTCTGTTATTGTACATGATTGATTTAGCTATTCTGGGTCTTTTGTTATTCCATATGAAGGTGAGAATTGTTTTTTCCAGATCTGTAAAAAATTGAGTTAGTATTTGAATAGGAATCACATTGAATCTGTATATTGCTTTTGGTAAGATTGCCATTTTTATTATGTTGATCCTACCTATCCATGAACAAGGGAGATCTTTCCATCTTCTGATATCTTCTTCAATTTCTTTCTTCAGGGACTTGAAGTTCTTATCATACAGGTCTTCCACCTGCTTGGTTAGAGTTACCCCCAGGTATTTTATATTATTTGTGGCTATTGTGAAGGGTGTTGATTCCCTTATTTCTTTCTCAGCCCATTTATCTTTTGTGTAAAGAAGGGCTACTGATTTTTTTTGAATTGATTTTGTATCCGGCCACCTTGCTGAAGGAGTTTATCAGCTGTAGGAGTTCTCTGGTGCAATTTTTGGGGTCAATTATGTATACTATCATATCATCTGCAAATAGGGATACTTTGACTTCTTCCTTTCCAATTTGTATCCCCTTGATCTCTTTTAGTTGTCTTATTGCTCTAGCTAAAACTTCAAGTACTATGTTGAAGCGATATGGAGAGAGTCGGCAGCTTTGCCTTGTCCCTGATTTTAGAGGAAATGCTTTGAAAGTTTCTCTCCATTTAGTTTGATGTTGGCTATTGGCTTGCTGTAAATTGCCTTCATTATGTTTAAATATGGTCCTTGTATGCCTGATCTCTCTAGAACTTTTAACATGAAGAAGTGCTGTATTTTGTCAAAAGCTTTTTCAGCATCCAATGAGATGATCATGTGGTTCTTTTCTTTCAGCTTGTTTATGTGGTGGATTACATCAATGGATTTTCTAATGTTGAACTACCCCTGCATCCCTGGGATGAAGCCTACTTGATCATGGTGTATGATACTTTTGATGTGATCTTGGATCCGGTTTGCAAGTATTTTATTAAGTATCTTTGCATCCATTTTCATAAGGGAAATTGGTCTGAAATTTTCTTTCTCTGTTGGTTCTTTTTGAGGTTTAGGTATCAGGGTGACTGTGGCCTCATAGAATGTGTTTGGCAGTATTCCTTCTGTTTCTATGTTGTGGAAGAGTTTGAAGAATATTGGTGTTAGCTCTTCTTTGAATGTCTGGTAGAATTCTGTGCTGAAACCATCTGGGCCTGGGCTTTTTTTGGTTGGAAGACTTCTAATGACTTCTTCTATTTCCTTAAGGGTTATAGGACTGTTTAATTTGTTAACCTGTTCTTGATTTAACCTTGGTAGGTGGAATCTATTAAGAAAACTGTCCATTTCATTTAGGTTTTCTAATTTTGTGGAGTACAAGTTTTTGAAGTAGGACCTAACAATTCTTTGGATATCCTCAATGTCTGTTGCTATTTCCCCCTTTTCATTTCTGATTTTGTT
>CAJQZJ010034413.1:2674743-2720956 GCA_907164525.1 Lophiomys imhausi
TGTATTCTTTTGTTTTGGGGTGAAATGTTCTGTAGATATCAATTAGGTCCATTTGATTCATGACATCTGTGAGGTTCATTATTTCTCTGTTTGGTTTCTGCATTGTTGATCTGTCCAGTGATCACAGTGGTGTGTTGAAGTCTCCCACTATTAATGTGTGAGGTTCAATGTAGGATTTGTGCTTCAGTAGTGTTTCTTTAATGAATGTGGGTGGTCTTACATTTGGGGCATAGATGTTCAGTATTGAGATTTTATCTTGGTGGATTTTTTTCTTTGATGAGTATGTAGTGTCCTTCCCCATCTCTTTTGATTAATGTTGGTTGAAAGTCCAATTCGTTGCATACTAGAATTGCTGCTCCAGCTTTTTTCTTGGGTCCATTTTCTTGGTATATCTTTTTGCAGCCCTCTACTTGGAGATAATGTCTATCTTTTTTTGCTGAGGTGTGTTTTTTGTAAGCAGCAGAATGTGGGATTCTGTTTTTGCATCCATTCTGCTAGCCTGTGCCTTTTTATTGGGGAATTGAGTCCATTGATGTTGAGAGATATTAATGACCAGTGATTGTTACTTTCTGCCATCTTGATGTTGGTGGAAATAGTGTTTGAGTTAGCTTCTCTTCTTTTGGTTTTGCTGCAGGCATGCTATTTGCTTCCTGTGCTTTCTTGTATGTAGTTAACCTCTTTGGGTTGGAGTTTTCCTTCCAACATCTTCTGTAGAGCTGGATTTGTGTATAGATATTGTTTAAATCTAACTTTGTCATGGAATATCTTGTTTTCTACATCTATGTTGATTGACAAGTTTGCAGGGAATAGTAGTCTGGCCTGGCATTTGTGGGTTTTTAGGGTCTGCAAGATGTCTGTCCAGGCCCTTCTGGCTTTTAGAGTCTCTGAAGAAAAGTCAGGTGTGATTCTGATAGGTTTGCCATTATATGTTACTTGACCCTTTTCCCTAGCAGCTTTTAAAATTCTTTATTTTGTTTTGTCCATTTAGTGTTTTGATTATTATGTGGCGGGAAGATTTTCTTTTCTGGTCTAATCTATTTGGAGTTCTGTAAGCTTCTTGTACAGTTATAGGCATCTCTTTTTTTAGATTTGGGAAATTCTCTTCAATGATTTTGTTGAAGATATTTTCTGGTCCATGGATCTGGGACTCTTCTCTTTCTTCTATTCCTATTATTCTGGGATTTCATCTTTTCCTTGTGTCCTTGATTTCCTGTAGGTTTTGTGTCAGGACTTTTTTAGATTTGACATTTTCTTTGACAGATGTATCAATTTCTTCAATTTTATCCTCTGAGCCTGAAATTCTTTCTTCCATCTCTTGTATTGTGTTGGTGATGCTAGTATCTGTAGTTCCTATTCTTTTCTTAAGGTTTTTCAGTTCTATGGATGTCTCAGATTGGATTTTCTTCATTGCTTCAACTTCCCTTTTCAGGTCTTCCATTCCTTTAAGTGCTTTATTCATTTCCATCACCTCCTTTGCAGTACTTTGTTGTTGGTCTCTGAGATATTTGATTTCCTCCCTTAGGCCTTCTTTGCACTTGTGGTGAGGCTGTTTTTCCCTCTTGGGTGTACAGGTCCGCATGCAGGCTGGATATCAGGCAGACAGGCAGGGCCGCTGATGTGTGGCTGGAGCCATGGGCTGGATCCGCTCCTGGGCTAGATCTCCTCTAGCCGGAGCTCCTCTTCAGACCAGTTATGGAGCTGGCTGATCTCAGGGTGGTGTTCCCTGGAACTGCGTGGGCTGTTTTACCTGGTGACCAGTCTCAATGTTTGCTGTAGGAATTCAGACACTGTCTGTGTTTCACAGTCGGCTAGGGGTCCTCACATTCACTCCACAGAGACTAATCTCATTCACCTACTACTCAGATGCACTGCTCTATGGTCGGCGCCATCTTGTATCCCATTTCAGTGTTTTTATGGTATGTTACATGTTCATACTAATGGGTTTCTACATCTATATTGTGGAAGGAATATCTTGTGTATTCAAAGATCAATACCAAAGTGGCCAAATATAATCTTAATTTTATATCAATATACAAAGATCAATACCTATGTAGCCCAATACAATCTTAATTTTGCATCAATGTACAAGGGTCAATACCATTGTGGCCAAATATAATCTTAATTTTGTATCAATATACAAATATCAGTACTGATTGTATCTTATCAGACCATCGTGGAATAAACCTGGACTTCAACAGCAAAAGTATCAACAGAAAGCCTACACATACATGGAAATTGAACAACTCCTTACTGGATGACTACTGGGTCAGGGAAGAAATAAAGAAGGAAATCAAAGACTTCTTAAAATCCAACAAAAATGAAGGCACAACATACCCAAACCTATGGGACACAATGAAAGCTGTGTTTCGTGTAAAGTTCATAGCACTAAGTGTCTTCAAAAAGAAAATCGTGACAGCAGCTCATATTAACAAATTAACAGCTAAACTGGGTGAATTGGGAAAAAAAGAAGCAAACACTCCCAAGGGGAGCAGAAGGCAGGAAATCATCAAACTTAGGGATGAAATCAACAACTTAGAAACAAAAAGAACTATACAAAGAATAAATGAAACCAAGAGTTGGTTCTTCAAGAAAATCAACAACATAGACAGACCCTTAGCCAAATTAACTGGAAGGCAGAGGGAAAAACCCTAAATAAACAAAATCAGAAATGAAAAGGGAGAAATAACAACAGACATTGAGGAAATCCACAGAATATTTGGGTCCTACTTTAAAAATCTATACTCCATCAAACTTGAAAACTTAAGCAAAATGAACAATTTTCTGGATAGATTCCACCTACCAAAGCTAAATCAAGATCAGATTAACAGATTAAACAGACCTATAACCCCTAAGGCAATAGAAACAGTCATTAAAAATCTCCCAACCAAAATAAAGCCCAGGGCCAGATGGTTTTAGCACGGAATTCTACCGGCCCTTCAAAGAGGAGCTAACACCAATACTCTTCAAACTCTTTTACCAAATAGAATCAGAAAGAACATTGCCAAACTCATTCTATGAGACCACAGTCACCCTGATTCCTAAACCACACAAAGACACAACAAAGAAAGAGAACTTCAGACCAATCTCCCTCATGATAAAAGACATCTTAAAATTAATATGGAATCAGAAAAGACTCCAGATGGACAAAGTAATCCTGAGCAAAAAGAATATTGAAGAGATGCTATTCCAGACTTCAGTAAAAATTATAGAGCTCTAGAAATAAAAAATAGAAATAAATATGGTACTGGTTCAAAAATAGACATGGAGACCAGTAGAATAAAATAGAGGTTCCAAACATGAGTACTTGTAATTAAAGCCATCTGATATTTTAAAAGGACGCAAAAACATAACATTGTAGAAATGACAGCATCTTCAAAATATGATTCTGGGAAACTGGATTACACATTCATACAAAATAAATTAGATCTGTGTCTATCATCCTGCACAAAATAGATACAATTGGATCAGAGACATCAATTTGAAGCCTGAAACTCACACTAATAGAAGAAATCAGACAATCCCCCACAAGATAGATGGGTGAGAAAGGACTTTTAGAACAGGCTCACAAAATCCAAAATGTGTCAAAATCTTCAATTATTATTTTTTTGTAAAAAAAAAGTCTAAGATGTAAAGGTGTAAAGTCTTTATCTCAGGGTAAAAATTAATGCATTTTGCTACATAACTAACAATGTGGTTGGTCCTAGGTTGCCTTTTCTAGTGCTGCTTAGACTCAATGAGTAATGTCTGTTGTATGTATTGCCCTAACTTTCCAATATCAAAAAGCTCTAACTTCTGAATCATATTTGACCTGAACTACTTCTTTCTACTAATTTTGGACTTGTAAAAATGGAAGAATTAGGCCCTTTCCTTGTTCTCTATGGTTTCTGAGTTCCGGTTCCCATACAATTTGAAGAATGTCATCACATATGAACTTTTAGTATAAGCTGTAGTGGCTTTTTGGAAATAGGATATGAAATCAAGACCCCAAGAGGACCAACAATGAGAAATATCTGCCTTTGTATAGTCTCCTAACAACGTTGTAATTGCCTGTGTGCCTGCTGAAAATAAGGGAAAGGTATTTATATATTACTTCCAAGGCTAGACTTTCAAAGATTTTTCAGAGTCTTTGGTCTCTTCAATTTGTGGGTGTGTAAGAAGCCAACTTCCACATTGTGAGAATGCACACAGCCTTCAAGGAATGACCCAAATGGAGAGGGGTTGACTGCAGCCATGTGGAGGATGAAAGGTTTAATGTGTGTTTTCTAGCCCTTGAGGCATCAGATGAGCATGACTCTGCTCTTCACTGCAAGACTGTGAGAGGCCTATAGTCCCCGCAGTGGAGCTAGGTATCTCCATTATAAACAACCCACAGAAACTACGGCAAAAGCAAATGACCACTGTCTTCTAATCACTAACTTTGGGTGATTTGTTTTGTGGAAATACATAACTAACACAATGAGTAATAATGAATAAATAATTAATTTTTTAAAGCATCCATCGTTTGAAAACATTTCTAAAAACAATGTGGTATCTGCTTCCTACATAGTACTTCCTGCATGATTTGCATATTGACTAAATCTGTCATCATTTATCATATATACTTAAATATCTTCTCCAGCTTCCCTCACTGAACTATTGATATATTTTCCAGAAATCTTCTTTGTATGACCATTCAAATTCAGGACCCACAAATAGTTTTAGATTAATCATCTCTCATTGTGCCAAAAGGTTCCTGCAAAGCTCATGGTTTAGAGCAATGTCAGTTTATCATTTCTTATGATTCTGCTGTACAAGTCTATTGGTCTTGCTCTAAATTTGCACATGTCTGTTGGAGCTGAAGAGTCTAACATGGCCTTACTCTTGGGTTTGTGACTTAGGCTTGGATGTATAGAAAGCTGCTATCTCTCTTTTAATATTATCTTCTTGAGTGACAAAGTCCCCAGTATTTTCCATAGTATCTTGGTCCCAAGAGAACAAAGATACATGTTATAGGAATTTTTGAGGTCCCAGGTCTGGAGCTTTTACAATGTCACCTCTGTTACATGCTGAACCCAAGGTAAGTTTAAAGACAGTTCATATTCAAATAGGTGCTGTGGCAGTTTGAGTAGGTATGGCCCCCATAGACTGATGTGTCTGAATGCTTGGCCCACAGGGAGTAGCATTATTAGGAGGTGTGGCCTTATTGGAGTAGGTGTGGCCTTGTTGGAGGAAGTGTGTCACTTTGGAGGCAGGCTTTGAAGTTTTACATATGCTCAAGCTACAACCAGTGTGTCCACAGTCCCCTTCTGCTGCCTATGGATCAAAATGTGGAACTCTTGGCTTCTTCTCCAGCACTATGTCTGCCTGCATACTACCACGATTTCCATCATAATGATGATGGACTAAACTTCTGAAATTGTAAACCAGCCTCAATTAAATGTTTCCCTTATAAGAGTTGCTTTGTATTGTATTTATAGTTATAAGAAAAAGAACCATTTTTTGGACTGAAAGGGAGAGCTGTTGGGGGGAAAAAGAAATACCTTAAACTAAAAAAAAAAAAAAAAAAAAGAAGCGAAGAGGATGGGGGGTTGAGGGGGAGGAGGGGGGAAGGGGGGGACTGGAGGGGGTAGTAGGGAGGGGATTGTGATTGAGATGTAACTTGAAGAAATAAAAAATAAATTATTAAAAAAAAGAGTTGCTTTGGTTGTGATGTCTCTTCACAACAATAAAACCCAAACTAAGACATGTGCAGAAGTAGCAAAATTTCATTGTAAAAAGGGCACAGAATTTGATTTATAGGGACATTATTATAATGAAATAGTATGTTGTAAATATAGTTCACCAGAGTTCCAGTAGTTTTTGGTTTTGAATACATAACCAGAAGGTCCAGAATGCCCCCATCAAACATATATATATATATATGTTTTGGCTCTCTCACATATATATATATATGTGAGAGAGCCAAAACATGGAACCCAATTTTCTCAATGCTTTCAGATCCAGTAGTTCAGGTTCAGGGAGAAGGTTTTACATAAACAGTTCAGCAGACAAGATTGTTTCTGAGCTCAAGACTCTGCTGATCTTGCTGAGGTGCAGAAGACAGAAGATGCTGCCTTGTTCAGCAGATGTGTGTGCTGCACTCTTTCAGTCTTAACATCTGCCCTCGGGGCATTTGATAGGGCATCTGGGTCCTGTTTGCCTCTACCTGCCTTTTCTCTTATGTACTTTTCCAGATGGCAAAGATGCCAGGAGAGAACTGTCATGACTTAAAATAATTGCAGTAGGTGTCAGAGGGGTATTGTGGAGTTATCTGCTGGTACTTTATGTGCAGGACAAACATTAAGTTACAGAGACTTGAATAAGAATGACATATGGAATCATATAGCCAGAAGATAAAATACAACTTGCTTGCCCATCATTCTCATTTGAAAACTAAATAAATGAAAATTTGGGGAATATTAAGTAACATGTTCACATTAAAATATCTTTTTAACTACAGACATTACACTACAACCTGGAACTCTGACGCATTATCTAGTGTTATTTACACCATGTATCTTGAAACTATACTGAGTTCTTCTGAGTGTTTACTGAGAGTTAACTCAGTGTGTGCCAAGTGGTGTGTTAATTCAACTTTATCAGTATATTCTCCAGCAATCAGTTAAATCATGGGCTTTCAACCAAATGGATGGAACTAGAAAAGCTCATCCTGAGTGAACTAACTCAGACCCAGAAAGATAAACATGGCATGTATTAACTTATAACTGGATTTTAGCCATATAGTACAGGATAAGCATCCTACAATCAACAGACCCAAAGAAACAGGAACATTTACTTTGTTACCTGTTAGTGGGACACTTCACCCTAGTGGAACTACCGTATAGGCCCCTAGTGCAAGAGGAAGCTGTTAGCCCTCATGTAACTGGTGAACTGAGGGGGTCTGATATGTGGGGGCACCCCACACCAGATAAGTAGGATAGATGGGAGAGGGGATAGAGGGTGGGACTGGGAGTGGTGGAGGGAGGTAGGGTGGTGATGGAGATGTAACTTGAGTTAATAAATAAAAGAGTAAAAAATAATGAAAGTTATATCACCTGAATAAAAAAAAAATACTATTTAAATCTCATTGTTTTTTATCTATTTTCATTTTGCATATCCTTTTCATTTAATTTTGTTAGAACTTACTTGTCTAGAAATTTGTCCATGTCTTCTAGAATTTTCAATTTATTGGATTATAACTTTTCAAAGTTTTCCCTCATGATCCTGTGGATTTTATTGGTATGTGTTCCAATGTTCTCCTTTTGTTTTTAATTTTATCTATTTGAGTCTTCTCTTTGCTTTGGTTAGTTTGCTTATTGACTTGTCGATCTTAATATCTTTTCAAAGAACCAAATGTTTGTTTCTTCCATTCCTTACATTGTTCTTTTAGTCATCATTTTATTAATTTAAGTTCTTGTATTCAATATTTCTCTCCTTTTACTGATCTTGTCTCTTTTTTAAGACCTTGAAGTACATAATGAAATTATTTACTTTAGAGCTGTCTGGTTTGATTTCTAGTATAGATGCTCTATAAATGTTTCCCCTTAGAAAAGCTCTTGGTATATCCTAAAGATTCTGGTATGTTGTACTTCCATCTTCATCTAATTCTAGGAAGTTTTAAGTTTCTCCAATAACACATGCATTATTCAAAACTGTATTGTTCAACTTCCATGTATTGTTCTTAGTTTTGTAGTTTCATTTGCTATTGATTTCTATTTTCATTCTATTATGACCTGATAAGATAGAAGAGAAAGTTTCCTAAATTAACCAAATGTGTATTCTACAGACAACATGATTTTTTAAATTAAAATCTTTGTCTCATATATTTATCTGTTTGTAAGCATGGTCTATTAAAATCATTAACTATTATAGTACTGGGGCTGATTTCTCCCTTTTTGTCCAGTAGTGTTTGCTTTATAAAGCTGGATATATCAAAATTTGGTGCATGCATATTTACAGTTGTGACTTAATAAAATAAGACTTATTAATGAATTGTTCTCTTGATAAGTATGCTGAAGGTGTACCTCTAAATTATTTATTAACTCTAAACACCTTCCAACCCACCAGCCTGAGGCACAGGAGAAAGGATACTTCTCAAGCACATGTCCTTGGGGCAGTTACTCAGCAGTCCATCCAAATCAGCCAATGCTAAAGGGAGCACAGCAATCAATCAGCAGTTGTTGCAGTTTTTACCCATCTCTGGTATCACGATGGCAGTTGCCACACCCCCTGCTTGGGACCCTGGCCTCTGGGCAGGTTGCACAGTCTCACAGGTGGCCATTGCCACACACTCACTTGAGGCCACCGACTCGTCCATCTGTTTGAGTTCGTTGAAGTTTCACAGGGCAGGTGGGGTCTCGGTTTAGGTGCCTTGGCTTTTGAGGCTCCAAGAGAGCCTTCACCTAGGCTCAGCCCATCTAGGCTGCAACTCTTGGCAGCAAGTCTCGGCAGCCCAATCTCCCTAATATCTTTCGAAGTGAAGCAACAAAGAGCAGCATTGCAAAATAATGCCAAGCAAAAAGCCCCCTTGAGTTTTCGGGCCTTCCCATTTATACTCTTTCTAATTATGCACACAAGTGTTTTCTAATTGGCCAACCTTATGCCCCTCACAAGGTTCACTTGTTGACTAGGATCGAGCTGTCCCAGGTGTCTTTCCATAAATATTTTCCCCACAGGTGTCAGTCATCAGGACCCTTTGCAAGCCCCTTTTGTGAATTTGTTTTTCAGCGGTAGATTAAGCACTCCCAGACCCTCACATACTCATTCAACACAATTGTGTTTCCAAAGAAATCCAAACCTCCACCACAGAATGCAGTGAACTTTCTTGTGATCAATTTTCACTTGAGGTTCATTTTGTTGAAAACAAATATAGCTGCTCCTATTTGTTTTCAGATTCCATATGCTTGAAATATTTTCTTTTTTTTCCACATAACTTTATTTGTTGAATAAATGAGTATTTGTCAATATGTACATAACCACAAAGAGCAAGTACTAGATTGAGAGCAAAGTATTTGGGTTCTAATATGCAAAGCCACTTCCCAGCTATGAGGGTTCAGGTGAGGAGCTGGACCTGAGCCCAGCTTCCTCAACTGTAGGCTTTTCTATCCTTTTATTTTCTGTCTACATGTGTCATTGCTAGTGAGGTAAGCTTCTTGAATTCAATAAACTGTTGTACTGTTCTTTAATACAGTCAGTCAATCTGTATCATTTAATCGGAAAATTAAAGTCATTTACATTCACGATTATTATTAAAAGGCAATGGCCATTTTGTCGTAGTTTTAGATGATCTCTGTTCATTTTTTTCTCTTTTATTACATGTAAAGTTTTTTGTTTAGGGTTCTAAATGCCTCCTGTATCTGGATGCCACATTTCCCCAAAGTATTTCACTGAAAATATTTTCTATGATTTTGGACTGTATCTCAGCTCATTTGTCTAAATCCATTGTTCTTAAGTTTGGTATTCAATGATGTCTTAGAGGTCTTGAAAATTCTGATCATATCACAGTTTGTGAAAACTCACAACCCCTGTCTTAGAACCCTGTTGTTGTTTCTTCTGTTTCTGTTCTACTGTTGAGACTTTTAACTAAGTTTTAAATTTGATTGCAATTTTCACTTCTAAGATTTCTGTTTTTTAAAAAGAATATTTATATATTGAATTATTCTTTTACATCTTGTATTGTCTTCATTGATTTATTCATTTCTATATTCTATCTTCTTTGATTTGTCAATCAGTTTTAAGATTTGCCTTTGGGATTCTTTCTCTAGTGTTTCATCTACTTCAGTGTCTTTGTTACTGAAGAGTTACAGACTTTGGAGTCATCATGTTGGCTTATTTTTCCTGTTTTTTTTTTTTTTGTGTGTTTTTATGCTGAGAGCTGCACATCTGTTGGAATGAATATGTCTTCCCCTTTGATGTGAGGGTCTTGTAACTGAGCAGCTTTCTCTCAAGGGCTCAATCCTTAGCACTGATAGAAAGGAGAGAAAACACCAGTACAACGACTTACAGACAAATGAGCTATAGGGCTACAGTAAAAGCTAATTAAAATCAATAACTTTACCATTCTTAGCTATAGAAAGGGAAAACGTGAAAGTAGAGTAAGTTAAGTTAAAGGTTAGTCAACATGAAAGAAACAACATAAGAATGAAATATAAAAGAGTCAGGGAAAGGGAAAAAAGAAAGTTAAAAAAAAAAGCTAAGTGAGGAAAGTAAAAGAAAACATTGTGAGGAAGTGGGGGAGAAAAGAGCAAGAGATAAATTCCTGTTACAGAGTCAAGAAAACAGAGGAACTCTTCTGGTTATATTTTTTTCGTGTTCTCTATTAGCGGTGTCTTCCACATCCTATGGGAACAGTAGCAGATAATAGTGGCAGCCTATCATTTCTCTTCTACCCACTGCACTGGTTTATTCTGGATTCAGGGTGAGGGTCAGGGTGTTCAGGGGCATGTTGTTAGGCTCCTGGCTGCATCTAATTTAGAAATTTCCTTCTGTGTGTACTTGGAGTTGCTGTAAGCTTCACTAAGCTTCATGGCCTGTGGGCTGAATGGGTTCCCACTTGCTCCAGAAGACCCCTCTCCCTCAGCCTGTGTCCCCCTGGGCAGCAAGTGTTCATATGTACTGTTTTGGTGAGTGAAGAGAGAGACTTGTAGCAAGTGCCTCAGGATCTCTAAATCATGATTATTCTGTGGTTTCTGTTCCTCAGAGTATCTCAGTCTCAATCAATAGTTTTTCTCTTAAGATGGTACTTGGTATGGACCTTGAGCATCCGGAGTGAGGATAGATTTTCTTTCTATGTTAGAGAATTTTGGGTTTCTCCTGGGTCCTAGTCTCTAGGGCCTTCTTCACTCTCTAGTCTTCCCCTATTCTTCTGGACCTATGTTTTTTACTTCCCAGGAGCCAGATTTGGTGTTTCAGGCTGTTTTCTCTTTTCCCCTTTGCTGTCTTCTCTCTCTCTCTCTCTCTCTCTCTCTCTCTCTCTCTCTCTCTCTCTTTTCTTTGAGCTTTCCTGTTGCTTTCTCACATTTATCAGGACTCTTCTTTTTTTATCTCCTCAGAATATATTTTCTCCTGTTGTCTAAATTCTTCTCACTTCTTATGTGAGGAGTAGGAAACTCCTACTTTGATTTGTTATCTTTTTATCTCAAGATAACAAGCAACAGTTACACATTCTTAAATTTACAGCTCACATAAGAGCAGAGAGTCACAGTCACCCATGATTTTCACATTTCAGGAGCATTCAAGAAAGAAGAATCACAAGCCTGCCCTTGGTCAGTTTGTGGGAAAAAGTAATGTTGCAACAGAGTGTAAATAATGGATATAAAGACTCAGTAATGCATAATGGTCAAAATGGGAAAGATGTTAATTTCTTGCATGTCTACAATTACAAATATGTTTTATGATACAAATATGAGTCTCATTCAAGTAGTAATTCAGATGGTCCCTTCTGTCGCACACATCTGAATCAAACAGACAGAAAGGAAAGCAAGAAGGTTACGTACAGTGTTTTTGTGGATTATATATGAGATGGCACATAGCTTTCCACTCATATCCTTTGTTTGTTTTTGATTTTTTGAGACAGGGTTTCTCTGTGTAACAGTACTGGCTGTCCTGGGACTTGCTTCATAGACCAGGCTGCCACTTACATCCTTTAGAGAACTTAATCACATAATTGGCATATTTCATTGTGAGGGAGGTTAAACAATGCATACCACTGTACTTGAGGCAAAAGAGGAAATAGTTTGATGGACAGCTGGCCAGTTCCATTTAAGTATTTTTATAAAAACAACATGCTTACATATACATGGGATCCTCTCAGTTATAATACAGATGCACATGCCATCTATTCAATTATAGTTGGATTTTAGCCATATAATACATGATAACTATACTACAACTAATGCACCAAAGGGAACATGAACATGATAGATTTTTTTTCCTGTCAGTGAGACACTTTGCCCTAGTGGTGCTGCCTTGTAGGCCCCCAGTGTATGAGGAGGCTCTTGGCCCTCATATGACTGCTGAACTGGGGTGGGAGACTGTTATGTAGGGACACTCCGCTTCAGAGGAGTGTGATGGAGGGGATAGGGGGTAGAGGGTAGAAGGGCGGGACTGGGAGAGGTGGAAAGAGGACACTGTGATGGAGATGTAACCTGAAGTAATAAATACTAAAAAAAAAAAAAAAAACTGATTTAAAAAGGAGGCCAGAATTATGCTGTACTCTCATGTGCTCTACTTGTTTTGATTCACCAGCCTTTCTTTTAATTTATTCATTTCCTTGGATTTCATGCAAATATTTCTTTTCAAATGTTTTGTTAGCATTATACTAATTATACACAACAATGGATTTCATCATTACATATTCATACATGTGTATGTATATACAATATAACATATTTCAGTCCAATTCATCCCATTACCCTCTTTTATCCCCTCTCAGCTCCTGTCAATCCCATTTCTCTTCCAGATTCGTCCCCTGTCCTAGTCAGGGTGACTTGTGCTGTGATAGAACACCATGGCCAGAGACCACAACAACTTGGGGAGGAAAGGGTTGATTTGGCTTATGTTTCTTCATCACTGTCCATCACTGGAGGAAGTCAGGACAGGAACCTGGAGGCTGGACCTGATGCACAGGCCATGGATGGGTGCTTGTTACTGGCTTGCTCCTCATGGCTTGCTCAGCCTGCTTTCTTATAGAACCCAGGACAACCATCCTAGGAATGGCAGCATCCAGAATCAACTGATCCCTCCCCCATCAATCACTAATTAAGAAAATGCCCTACAGCCTTGCCTACAGCCTAATCTTATGGAAGCATTTTTCTCAACTGAGGTTCCTTCCTCTTAGATGAACATCGCTTGTGTCACACTGACATTAAACTAGTCAAAACATCTCCCTCTACTTTCATGTCTAGCTTTTTCACAACCAGGATCATGCAAATATTTTTAAAGTTAAGTTTTTCATTTTATAATAAAAATGTTTTTCAAGTTTCTTTTTAAATCATGTTCAATTATTTTGTTTTATAGTTAAGAAATATGAGTGATATAAAGAGGTTAAACAACTTGCTTATGGTTGCACAATTAGTTGACAAGAGACCAAACTAGAGGCTTTTCAACTTTCTCCTTTATCTTAATTTGGGATAATATCAATGATATCTGTTGAAACCTTTATTATTTGTCTTATAATCTATACATATGTTGACTATATTGTTGAATTAATTTTATTAAGGCTTTGTATGAGTATTTAAAGATTTTGGAGAGGTCACAGAGGTTCTCACTACTGCCTTTAGATGGCACAAGTTAGCTAATCCAAGCTTCTTATAGTTCCAGTAATTACAGGAGGCTAAAGAAAAGCTTATGGAAAGCAGGAAGAGTGAATAATTTTTAAAAATGGACATGTTACCAGAAAGATGTCCTGGGATTAGAGCATAAAACTGGTCCTTTGAATGAATATGTTGAAGAGGAAAACACTTGGAAGGTTTTCTAGATGTTCTCCAATCCTGCCGAGGTCAGAAGTCACAAGAAGTATATGACTTCTGTCATAGATTCTGGGATAAGGTTAGAATTGGATAAGCCTCTGAAATGGATGGACCAGAATCCCAGAGCTCTGTTTCCCACAGCCCCAGATACGCAGGACAAAGCCTGTCTCCATTGGCTCTTGCTGGTTAGTACAGCTGCTCGTGGCATTTGCTGATTCCTGCTCTCAAGACTTACACATGTTGACTGACAAGCTCTTTGTGTGTCTCTGTGGGGCAGTACTACCCCACAGTGCTTTGCACTTAGTAGGGCTCCAGATGTTATATGTAGAATTTAATTTTTAATTTCTTAAAATTTAAACAAAACAAGGAAGTTAGCTTGATTTTCTTCTAATTCTTGTGCACTGAAAGGTTTGATGCACACTCTTTTTTCCCCTATTGTTGTTTTTGTTTTAAAGACAAGATTTCACTAAGTAGCCTAAGGTGTCCTCAAATTCATGATTCACCTGACTCAGTCTCCCAAGTATTAGGATTACAGGCATGTGCCACCATGTCCAACCTATCTTTTAAATTCTTAAATGCAAAGTGTTTTTTTAAATAATTTTTGGTGGAAAATGAATTATGGCCAGAAAGTCAATGCTGCTCTGATGCATCATGATGTGTGGTTTCTGTTGGGAGGACCAGAGCTCCTGCGTTCCCACTCTTAACTTCCCTCTGGACAAGGCAGCAAGCCTGGCTCTTATTTGCTGCACATGACAGTGTCAGACAATGTTGATTGTCAGTGACTTAGGTTTTAGTCTGATGCCTCAGCAACTGCTGTGTCTCCTAGAGGAAGAGCTTGTTATCAAGGAAGTGCTTTATGGCTTCACTGAACTACTGTTAATTTTCAAATCTGTATGTAAATAAAAAATAAATTACATGTTTTAGTGTGTGTGTGTGTATGCACTCACATGTGTGTGTGAACATGCACTTGTGGAAGTCAGTGGGCAACTTGTCAGAGGGAATCAGTTCTCTTCTTCGACTATATAATGTCCTGGGGATTAAACTCAGGTTGTCAGGCTTGGCAGCTCGAGTCTTTTCCCACTGAGTCTTCTCACCGGCCTGTTTGAAAATTTCATTTAGATGTATTTTCTGTCCTAGGTAGACATTTCTACACCTGATATTTTGACTAATTTTTTGGGGTCTATATTTTAACTTAGTACTTTAAAATTAGCTTGTAAAATAAAATAAGATAATTTTACATCGTATAAAAATTAGCGTATAAAAACAGTTTCACCATGATATTACCATATGAGTATATTTTGCCCATAGTTTTGTCTACTTTTTCTCACTCCAAATTTCTGTGAGTCATATTTTCATATTTTATATTTTAGGTCTAGAACCTCTCTCCTCTGCCTGTCCTCAGTCATTAATATATGAGGCTAGTCATGCACTAGCCTCCAGCCTTAAAAAACAGGAATTTTCATTTAACCAGCTTAAATTGACCAGATAGTAATGTACGCTGACAGTCATGGAGTAGGGGCAGTGGTGTTTAGTGGCCTAGGCTGCCTGGGTTTCTATGCTCTGTTGCAACTGCTTTCTAACTGGGTAAACTTGCCCCATTCACCCTGTGACGTGAAGTATGACAATTAAAGTACTTCCATCAAAGATTGCTGATATAATTTATTGGGATACAGTGTAAACTCCCCAAAACCAGCTGACCTTGAATAGTAATAAGTGTTATTGTTATTAACTGTTATTTTTATTCATAATTATTAGAAGACATTAAACATGAACTGCCCTAGAAAATTTATAGTATAGCTGAATTAATATTCATTTATAAAGTATAAAATTGTAAAATCAGAATTAACTAATTGGTATAGATTATGATGTTGGCAATAAGAGCTATAGTTAAAGAGGAATTCACAGAAGATGTAGGGATTTGGCTGAACCTTGAAGGGAGGGTGAGGCTAAAGTCAGCCAAGAAGCAAGGAAGACAAGATTCTTTGTAGAGACAGCATGTATTATGTTTAGTATTCATTGAGTTCTAAGATCTTGGGGTCTCTCCATCTTTTATGGGTAAGATGCCTCTGGGGCTTGATTCTGGCAAGGCAAGGAAGACTATTTGTTCAGGGCTTCAGGATTTGATGAATTTATTTTGTGTCGATTAACAAAGTAGGTGGATAAGTAAAAGAAGTGGTAATTAGCAGCATGATAGGACAGATTGTGACATAATCATGATCAATGGGATGCCTCAGGTGAGCACAGGTGGATGCAGAAGCAGAACCAAAAGCTGTTTGTGTCATTAATCAGCATTCTGTCACATGTGAGAGTGGGTTTATTGAAATCATTAAAAAGCTCCTTAAAAAAATAAAATAAAATAAAAATACAATTTTAAATACCCACAATTGATTCTAGTGAAATACTATACCAGAAATGGATTCTAACCTTCCAAAAAGTACTTCCAGAAAAAGAAAAAGGCCACATTCCTTAAAGTTGGATGTAGCTCACTGTCAGCATGTGGTCTCACCAACTTTACCAGATTAAAAAGCTGATCTCTTCATTGGAAACCAACAGTAGAGACCAGAAACACAATATGGGCTCTGTATCTTTCTGCCTTGTGTGCTTCTAATGTCACCCAAGCTTTCTGCCATGTGTTTCTTCCACATGAGATCCCCAGGGAGGTATAAAGGAAGGGATTCTGGACATCACAAATTCATCTGTTGAATTTGAAACAATTAATTGTATCTGCATATCAAATGGTTAATACTGTGAAATTGACTGCATCTAAGGTCACCTAGGAGACAAACCTGTGAGGGATTATCTAGATTAGGCTGACTGATCTGGGAAGACCTGCCTCACATGACAGCACTATTCTATGGGCTTGGACCCTCTACTGAACCAAAGGAAATGAGAGCCAAACAGGAGCATCATTGTTCTCTGCTTCTTGACTCTGACTATGATGCAATCTGCTGCCTACTCAGGATCCTGCTTTCAGGACAGATGGCACTCTCACACTGTGCACCAAGACAAACCCTTCATTAAGTTCAGATATTTTGTGACAGCAATGAGGAACATGACTAATACAAGTAGGTTTGAAGTTGTATGATTGAAGAGAAATCTGGTCTCTTATTTTTTATTTCTTATTTTTTTACTCTTCTCTCACACATTATATCCTGACTGGAGTTTCCTCTCCCTCCACTCCTCCCAGTGGTGAGCCCCCCATAACTCTCTCCCCCAGATCCACTCCTCTCCTCTGTTTCCCTTCAGAAAAGAGCAGACCTTGCAGGGATATCAACTGAACATGACATAACAAATTACAATAAGACTAGGCCCAAACCCTCATCTCAAGGCTGGATGAAGCAATCCAGTAGGAGGAAAAGGGTCCCAAGAACAGGCCAAAGGCTCACTGTTTGAACCCCCTATAAGCTTAGTTGATTCTATGAGCCATATTCTCATGATGTCTTTGATCCCTCTGGCTCCTACAATTCTTCCTCCCTGTCTTTTGTGGGGTTCTCTAAGTGCCACCTAATGTTGGGCTGTGTGTCTCTGCATGTGCTCCCTTCTTGCTGGATGAAGCCTCTCTGATGATGATTGGGCTAAGCATCCAACCCTGAGTGTAGCAGAATATTATTAGGAATAATTTCATTGGCTTTTCTTTTTTTCCAGCTGTGTTTGGTTCTATACTAGGTCTCTGAGTTACCCAGCTTTCAGTTCCTGCCCATCTAAGCAGGGTCAGACATGGGCTTCCTGTCTCTGGTATGGAGCTCAAGTTGGACCAGTCATTGGTTGGCCACTCCCACAAGTTCTGCACCACCATTTTGGTCTTTTACTTTTTTAGCTGCTCTGATTTGCTCACCCCAGCTTGGGTATGGGTCAGTATCAAGTACTCTATGTGTAATTAAGCAAGATATAAGCATCTAGATTAAGGTTTGAATGGACAGTCAAGTAGCTCAGCACTTAGGAAAAATTTTGAAAAAGATTTTTTCCTCAAGTGAGTTAGAAAATGCTGGAGAATAGAGCTCATGCACCCAATTGACTTTGAAAGATTAGGTGCCTACAATGCCTAGGTCTTCTTTCTCAATCTATAGTTACATAGTTAAATCTCTCTCTCCCCCTTAACCTTTTAGGTTTTGGTGAATCATCAGATTAAATAATTAGTCATTTTCTTTCCCTCTTATCTATTAATGAAAACAAACACCAGAGTTGTGATCTCATGCTAAACTAAACTAAATAAACCTTTTTCTTTTCCTGCAAAAATTCATTCAAGTTATATACATTCAGATCTCTTAAATCACACACTACTTTCTTTCTTTTTTTTTTTTGGTTTTTTGAGACAGGGTTTCTCTGTGTAACAGCCCTGGCTGTCCTGGACTTGCTTTGTAGACCAGGCTGGCCTCGAACTCACAGAGATCCGCCTGCCTCTGCCTCCCAAGTGCTGGGATTAAAGGCGTGCACCACCACGCCCGGCTTACACAGTACTTTCAAACATTAATTTTAATCTTGCTTTATAGCAGATTGAGTGTTGTTCCATTCAAAATATTTTGAACTGAAACCTGTAAGTGTGAAATTATTTGGAAAAGGAGTTTTTGCAGATATAATTAATGCTGTTGAGAGAAGATAATCCAGGGTGAGAAGGAGTCCTAATCCAGAAGCAGAGAAAAGAAAAAAACACACAGAAAAAAAAAAAGAAGACACAGAAAGGAAGAAAATGAAAAGGACAAGGCAACCATGGAGAATGATAAAGACTCAAGCCAGGAGTGCCAAGGATTCCTAGTGGCCAACTGTAGGTTAGAAGAGAGTCATTGGCTCATCCTTTGCTCTTCAACAGAACACCTGCTGCAGCCTTCCTTCCCCCCCTGCCCACATCTCCTGTGGATCCCACAGACCATCTCCTTCTAACCTCCCTCCTTCCACTCATTGCCTTATCCAGCTCCCAACTCCAGCATGCACCCCCTGCTAATTCATAGGGTATACCTGTCAGAAAACCAGGTAGGCTGACTGCAGATCTTCTGTTATTTTGTTCTCCCAGATACAATCTGTAGTCTCAACCCCAGCTCTGCAGCAGAACATCCATGGCAGTCTTTCTTGCCTCCCTGTCCACATCTCCTGTGGATTCCACAGATATTCTCTTCTAACCTCCCTCCCCCAACTCACTCTTTTGTTCCAAGCCCAATCCCAGCAGGCACCCTCTGTTAACCCAAGGGTCACTCTTGCTTGGGAAACAAGTAGGCTGAAGGCAAATCTGCACCTCTGCTTCTGCCCCTCCAGATTCAATCCCCCTAGTCTTATCTCCAGCTCTGTTCTACTGTGATCTTACTTTTCTCTTTGACTCCATCTCCCCAATAGATGACAAAAATATTTTCTCTCAAACTTCCTTCCTTCAACTCATTTCATTATCCCAGCCTCCAAGACCAGCAGACATACTCTGAGAGTATGCCAGCTGATCAGACCATTGAAATGGGACCACAGAAAATCTTTTTTTTTAATTTTTTCTACATTTATTTATTAATTCAAGTTACATCTTTTTTTTTCTTATTTCCCCCTACAGTTTCCCCTTTCAGTCCAGCAAATGGCTCTTTCTCTTATAATAACAAATACAATACAGTACAACAGAGGTAATTAGGCCACAGTTATGAGGGTTATATGGCTTAACGTACATTCCCAATGACCAGTCCATATGTATTTGGTACCTGACTTTAACATTCTACTATATAAACATCTCCATGAGTTTAAAGGTCTATATCTGACTCAACATTCATACTAACTTGCAACACAATTTTAAAAGTATCTTCTTAGCTCTATAACACTCTCTTGACTCCTAAACAACTCAAAATTTAATTATGAGACCCTAGATATCTGTTCTTCAACCACCTCAGAGACCTGAGAGGGATAAATATATCTGATTTTATAGGAAGTACAGGGCCTGCAGCTTCCCAAACTAAGAAATGACATACCTGTGGCAGTAAAGGGCTGGGAAAAGGTTTTCCAAGCAAATGAACCCAGGAAACAAGCTGGAGTAGCCACCCTAATATCAAACAAAATAGACTTCCAATTGAAGTTAATAAAAAAAGACAGAGAAGGGCATTACATACTCATTAAAGGAAATATCCACCAAGAGGTCATCTCAATATTGAACATCTATGCCCCAAATACAAAGGCACCTACATTTATAAAAGAAACACTTCTAAAACTTAAATCGCACATTGATCCAAACACTTTAATAGTGGGAGACTTCAACACCCCACTCACAACTATGGACAGATCATCAAGACAGTAGCCAAACAGAGAAATAATGAGTCTAACAGAGATCATGAACCAAATGGACCTAACAGATATCTACAGAACGTTTCACCCAAACACAAAAGAATACACCTTCTTCTCAGCACCTCACAGAACCTTCTCCAGAATCAACCATATAGTTGGACACAAAGATAGCCTCAACAGTTACAAGAAAATTGAAATAACCCCTTGTATCTTATCAGACCACCATGGAATAAAGCTGGACTTCAATAGCAAAAGAATCAACAGAAAGTCTACATTCACATGGAAACTGAACAACTCTTTACTAGAGGACCACTGGGTCAGGGAATAAATAAAGAAGGAAATCAAAGACTTCTTAAAATCCAATGAAAATGTAGACACAACATACCCAAACCTATGGGACACAATGAAAGCTGTGCTACGAGGAAAGTTCATAGCACTAAGTGCCTTCAAAAAGAAAATTGTGACAGCTCATATTAGCGAATTAACAGCTAAACTGGGTGAATTGGAAAAAAAAAAAAAAGAAACAAACACTCCCAAGAGGAGCAGACGACAGGAGATCATCAAACATAGGGCTGAAATCAACAACTTAGAAACAAAAAGAGCTATACAAAGAATCAATGAAACCAAGAGTTGGTTCTTCGAGAAAATCTACAAAATAGACAAACCCTTAGCCAAATTAACTAAAAGACAGAGGGAGAAAACACAAATCAACAAAATGAGAAATGAAAAGGGAGAAATAACAACAGACATTGAGGAAATCCAGAGAATATTTGGATCCTACTTTAAAAATCTATACTCTACCAAATTTGAAAACTTAAGTGAAATGGACAATTTTCTTGATAGAAAATCTGATAGTAGATAGCACATAGCCACCACACACTTCTAAAGCCAGGGATGAAGCAGAAACCAAGGAGCAAAACACTCACCCAACAGAGACAAAACCAGATATCATCACCTAGACTTATAATCATCCCACCCTGAGATGCCTAGATGTCAGCATAAAAACACAATCAACAGCATCCAGTGCAACATATCTTCACCAGAGTCCAACTGCCCTACCATAGCAGCCCCTGAATATTCCAACACAGCTGAAGCACAAGAAAAGGGCTAAAAACATCCTTGAGAAGATGATAAAAGTCCTTAAAGAGATAATGATTAAATCCCTTAAAGAAACTTAGGAAAATACAAACAAATGGTGTGAGGAAATTACTAAAATTATTCAAGATTAAAATTGAAGTAGACTTGGTGAAGAAGGCTCAAACTGAAAAAAATCTTGAAATGAAAAATTTGAGAATTCAAACAGGAACTACAGAGGCAAACTTCACCAACAGAGATGGAAGCGTTCTTCCATAATCTCAGGCATCAAAGATATGGTAGAAAAAAATGGTCAAAGAAAATGTTAAATCTAACTAAGTTGTAACATAAACCATCCAGAAAATCTGGGACACTATGAAAGGACAAAAATCTAAGAATAAGGAGAATAAAGGAAGGGTAAGAAGCCCAGGAAATATTTTCAACAAAATAATAAAAGAAAAATTTCCTAACCTGAAACTGGAGATGCCTATAAAGGTCCAAGAAGCATACAGAACACCAAATAGATTGTATCAGAAAAGAAAGTTCTCTGCCACATAATAATCAAAATCCTAAACATACAGAACAAAGAAAGAATATTAAAAGCTGTAAGTGAAAAAGACCAAGTTAAAGGCAGAACTATTAGAATTACCCTTGACTTTTCAATGGAAACTCTCAAAGTTAGAAGGGCCTGGACAGATGTGATGCAGACTCTAAGAGACTACAGATGCTAACATAAATTACGATTCCAAGCAAAACTTTCAATCACCATAGATGGAGAAAACAAGATATTCCATGATAAAGTCAAATTCAAACAATATCTGTCCACAAATGTATCCTATAGAAGATACTAGAAGGAAAATCTGTTGGACTCTGCTGGTAAGGTCCAAGTCTGTCATTACTGGAAAGCCCCTGAGTTCTGTGCTAAATGATGAACTCCCTTTTATCAGAGGGGTTCCTTCTTCCATCTGATCTGGGGGGTTCCCAGACTGCTGGACCACACCCTCTATCTGAGCAATTGACACATAGCCTTCAGAGAAGTTACAGGCCCAATCCTTTCTCTGATAAGAAACCCACCTAGTGATCATCTAAAAACCCTCCCCATGCTAATGAGATCTCTCTTGGCTTTTAGTCAATAACCTTTGTCCATGCCTCTAACTGTACCTGGAGTTCTCCCCCCATGCCTGCTGCCCATGGGATAATTAGGTACTGTGCTCCCCTTCTTATGATAGGGTAATGCTACTGCATATAAGTGATATATCCCTAGCACTCCTTGTCCTAGTGAATCAAACACATTCACCTCCAAAACCATTCCCACTTCCCAAGGTTTATCATGTCCCTTTTCACAAAATAAACTCTCTGTCTTCCACTCCATTCCTCCACCATGATTGTCTGAGACTCAGCTGTTTATTTTGGGCTGGGGAAGGAAGGGCTTTCCCCACATGAAGAACTTGTTGCTGGATCTGCCTGCCTAGCCAGGCTTGCTCAGGGCGCAGGCTCCTGCCTTGCCACCCTCCAGCTGCCTAGCCAGGCTTGGGTCTTGATCAATGCCACCAGTCACCCTAATTGCTGCCTCCAAAGCTCCCCTCATCTCCACCTACCACAGTTCATCTGCAGCAACTGTTTTGTTGGCTGTTCCTGAAGCAGCCACCACAAAAGCCCAGAACCCCCTGGCCTGGGCCCAGAAGCTTAGCTAAAAGAGCAGTAACCTTTCACTGCATGACAGATCTGGTTGCTTAGCTGAAAAGAGTTGTAACACTTGGTGGTGGAGAAAATTCTTTCTCCCACCTCTTCAGGATATCCTGTAGCATTGGATGGATCCCACACCATGTTTCATCCTTTTCTGCCTGGAGACTGACATAGCCCAGATCTTCTGCTGGAGGAGCATACACTTTTGGTTTGGTGCCTGACAAGACCTGAGCTTCCCGTGAGAGTACTGGACAAGGTTCGAGTCTCTCCAGAAGGCACAGAATGACAAAACTCTAGCCGAAGGAGGTTGATTACACCCACAAAAACACAGGTAATAAATAGTCTCATACCAGTAAGACCAAAAGAAGGGAAGTGCACACACACATACACTCACAAACTACTACTACCACCGCCACCACCACCAATAAAATAGCAGGAATCAACAACAATCATTGGTCATTGATATCTCACAATGTCAATGAACTTGTTTCCCCAATAAAAAGATACATGTTAATAGAAAGGATGAGAAAACAGGATCCATCATTCTGCTGCATCCAGAAAATACACCTCAGCAAAAAAGATAGATATTACCTCAGAGTAAAGGGTTGGAAAAAGATATTTCAAGCAAATGGACCTACAAAAAAAGTTGGTGTAGCCATTTTAATATCTAACAACTAGACTTCAAACCAAAACTAATCAGAAGAGATAGGGAAGAACACTACATACCCATCAAGGGAAAGATGCACCAAGATGACATTTCAATTCTTAACATCTATGCCCCAAACACAAGGGAACCCATTTTTGTTAAAACAAAAACAAAGCAAAAACCTCTATTACAGCTTAAATTACATATTTACCCTAATACTCTGATAGTAGGAGACTTCAATATCCTACTCTGACCAATAGACAGGCTGTCTAGACAAAAACTAAACAAAGACATGCTAGAGCTAACAGACATTATAAAATAAATGAACCTAACAGATACTTACAGAACATTTCATCCAAACACAAAAGAATATACCTTCTTCTTTGTACTTCATGGAACTTGCTCCAAATTGACCACATACTCAGTCACAAAGCATATCTCAGCAGATATAAGAAAATTTAAACAGCTCCCTGCATCCTATATGACCGCCGTGGATTAAAGCTGGATATAAACAACAATAGAAAGCTTAAAAACTTATGGGAACTGAACAACTCTTTACTGAATAAAAATGGGTCAAGAAAGAACTAAAGAAAGAAATCAAAGACTTTCTAGAATTGAATGAAAATGAATATGCAACATACTCAATCTTATATCACAATGAAAGCAGTTCTTACAGGCAAATTCATAGCACTAAATACTTATAAAAAAAAAAAAAACTGGAGAGCTCTCTTACTAGCAATTTTAACCTGAAAGCTCTAGACAAAAAAAAGAAATCATACCCAGAAGGAGTAGGTGGCAAGAAATAATCAAACTCATGGCTGAAATCAATAAAACAGAAACAAAAAGAACAATATAAAGAATCACTGAAGCAAAGAGTTGGTTCTTTGAGAAAACCAATAAAATAAACAAACCCTTATCTAAATTAATTAAAAGGCAGAGAGAGAATACCCAAATTAACAAAATCAGACATAGCAACAGATACAGAGGCAATCCAGAGAATCATAAAGACATACTTCAAAAACCTGCATTCCATTAAATTGGAAAACCTAAAAGAAATGAGGTAATTTTCTCAATAACTGCCACTTACTAAAGTTAAATCAAAATCAGATAAGCAACGTAAACAAGCCTACAACCCCCAGTGAAATAGAAACAGTCATTAAAAATCTCCCAACCAAAAAAATGCCCAGGGGCAGATGGTTTTGGTGCAAAATTCTACCAGACTTCCAAGAAGAGTTAATGCCAATACTCCTCAAACTATTCCTCAGAATAGAAACAGAAGGAACACTGCTCAGTTTTTTCTATGAGGCCATAGTTACTCTGGTACTCAAATCACATAAATACCAACAAAAAAGAATTATAGATCAATCTTCCTTATGAACATAGATGTAAAAATACTCTATAAAATACTTGTAAACCAAATCTAAGAACACATAGAAAAAAAGATCATCCAATATGATCAAGTAGGCTTCATCCCAGGGCTGGTTCAATATATAAAAATCAATAAATTCCACCATATAAATAAACTGAAAGGAAAAAAACTACACGATCATCTCATTAGATGTAGACAATGCTTTTGACAAAATCTAACATTCTTTCACAATAAAAGTACTAGGAATATTAAGGATACAAGGGACATATTAACTATAATAAAAATAGTTTATAGCAAGCCTATAGCTGACATCAACATAAATGGGGGGGGGGGAGAGAGGAAAAAAAGCAATACCACTAAAATCAGAAATAAGAAAAGGGTGTCTAATCTCTCCATACATGCTCAATATAATACTTGCAGTCTTAGTTAATGCTTAGTTTTCCTGAGCATTATTGAATTAAGGGAGATCAAGGGGATACAAATTGGAAAGGAAGAAGTCAAAGTATCTTTATTTGTCCATGATATGATAGCATACATAAGTGACCCTAAAAAGTTCTGCCAGGTATAAACACTTTCAGCAAAGTAACCAGATAAAAAATTAACTTGCAAAAACCCAATAGCCCTCCTATATACAAATAACAAAAAGACTGAGAGAAATCAGGGAAACAACACTTTTCACAATAGCTTCATATAATATAAAATATCTTGAGGTAACTCTAACCAAGCAATTCAAAGCCTTGTATGATAACAACTTTGTGTTTGAAGAAAGAAATTGAAAAAGATATCAGAAAATGGAAAGATTTCCCATGGTAAAATTAACATAGTAAAGATGGCACATCTTACCAAAAACAACCCTCAGATTCAATGAAATTACCCTCAAAATTCTGACACAATTCTTCTCAGACCTTAAAAAGACAATTTTCAACTTATATGGGGGGGAAAAAATACCCACTACCATCACCACCAACAACAAAAACAGGATAGCTAAACTATCCTGAATAATCAAAATAACTGCAGGAGGTCTCACCATTCCTCATCTCAAGTTTTACTATAAAGCTATAGTAGTAAAAACAGCATGATAGTGGCATTAAAAAAAAAAAAACAGGGGGGAAGGAAGATGGAGGCGACCTACACTGACGCATTTTGAATGCGGGGAAAAAAGAGCCATAAAAAACACAGAGTTATTGGGCTCTGTGCAAAAACCGGAGGGGCTAGACCCCCCCGGGAACACTCACAGCTACCAAGGGACTGTTAAAAGTCCCAGGGCAAGGCTCTCACCCATCTCTCGCAGACACGGAAGCCACTAAACCCGGGATTCGGGAACTCCCATTTGGAGAGGTGCCTGGTAAGATCGATCCCAACACACAGCAGGCAGGATCAGAGGCCACTTGGCGTTAGTTCACTAGCCTATTGGACTCCCCACGCCTCAGGTAGAACTTATACTCACTTAAAAATTTTTGCGAGATAGTGGAAGTTTTAGCAAGGAACAAACAGGGGGCTCAGAGGGTGGTCCGCAGCCGCTCATGAAGCGGAGGGCAGGAGGTTCAGACAGAGCGCGGAAACCGGGAACACAAAGGCGGGCGGCAGGAGCCGAATCCTGCGCACTTACGGTAGCGCAGCTGGGGAGGGAGCCCGGCTGGCAGGGCCAAATCCCCATGAACCCATGGCAGGACAACTGGGGAGAGAGTCAGGCGTGGGCTGGGCCAGGGATCCACACACCCAGGGCTGAGCTGCTGGGGCGAGAGGTCCACTCAGGTGGCCGGGGGATCCGGGGCACTGTACACCCACGGCCGAGCAGCCAGGGAGGGAATCAGACTCAGAGGCCAGGCCTGTGGCGAGAAGCCTAGTGAGAAACCAGAAATCGGGACCATAGCTGTATTCTGGAAAATCCAGACATAATAGGTGTGGAGCCAGACCCTGTCAGCCTCCGTGACGACAAACAAAGCCCACAGAATCTGTGCCTGGGCAAACAGGTCAATACCATCAGAACCATTACAGGCTGGTAACTCAGAGTGCAACATAGAGAAGTCTGAATTGGGAGCAGTGAAACAATTCCGGTCCATTACTCACAACCTGGGATTAGGCTGCACCAGCTCACAGTGCCTCAGACGATTAAAACCACAGTGACCCTGAAATCCCCCTGTAAGCAACAACAGATAGCCAAGTAACTCGACCCCTGCACCAAAGCATCCACTGTGGATCCAAGCACAGAAAACGACAAGAACAGACAGCTAAACACACCCAATGGCCAAAGGTAAAAAAAAAAAAATAGAAATCAAGGAAATATGATGCCAACAAAGCAGAATCATCCTAGCTCATCCAGTTCGGATGACCTCACACCAAAAGAATCACATGAAAACGTTGACAATTCTGCATTATGGAAAGTGATAGAGTCCCTGCAAGAAGAACTTAAATCTATGAATGAATTCAAAGAAGCCACAATTCTACAACTCAAAACAAGGAACAACACCATTAAAGAGCTCCAAGCCAAGGTGACAGAGCTTGAACAGGAAAAGGACAAGGCTATGAAAGATTTTCATACAAAAACAAGCAAGCTGGAGAAGGAAATGTACAAAACGAACAAAACCATACAAGACATGAAAAGAGAAATAGAAACAATAAAGAAAACACAGTCAGAGTTAAAAGAGGAAGTGGAGAACCAAGGGAAGAGAACAGGAACTACGGATGTGAGTATCAACAATAGGATGCAAGAGATGGAAGACAGGATCTCAGGCATGGAAGATTCAATGGAAGAAATCAGTACAACATCCAAAGAAAATGAGAAGGCTAAAAAGTCTCTCACCCACAACATCCAAGAAATCAAGGACTCAATGAAAAGACGGAACCTAAGAATTATAGGTATAGAGGAAAGAGAGGACTCCCGACTCCAAGGTCCAGGAAATATCTTCAACAAAATCATAGAGGAAAACTTCCCAAACCTGAAAAAAGAGATGCCAATGAAGATCCAAGAGGCTTACAGAACACCAAACAGATTAGACCAGAAAAGAAACTCCTCTCGCCACATAATAATTGAAACTCCAAATGTACAGAACAAAGAAAGAATATTAAAAGCTGTAAGAGAAAAAGGTCAAGTCACATACAATGGCAGACCCATCAGAATTACACCTGACTTCTCCCCAGAAACGTTAAAAGCTAGAAGGGCCTGGTCAGATATACTACAAGTCCTGAGAGATCATAGGTGCCCAGCCAAACTACTTTACCCAGCAAAACTCTCTATCAACATAGATGGAGAAAACAAGATATTCCATGACAAAATCAAATTTAAACAATATCTACCCACAAACCCAGCCCTACAGAAAATCCTAGAAGGAAAATCCCAACCCAGAGAAGAAAACTCCACCCACGAAAACAAAGGGAATAGAAAACCCCTCAGCAACTTAACCAAAAGAGGCACAGGACCACCACCTATACCAAACTAATGGGAAATAACAACCCCAGGTAACTAATATCCATCAACATCAATGGACTCAACTTCCCAATAAAAAGACATAGGTTTACAGAGTGGATCCGCAAGCAAGACCCTTCCTTATGCTGTATACAAGAGACACATCTAACTACGAAAGATAGACACTGCCTCAGAGTAAAGGGCTGAGAAAAGGTTTTCCAAGCAAATGGACCCAGGAAGCAAGCTGGAGTAGCCATCCTAATATCAAACAAAACAGACTTCCAACTGAAGTTAATGAAGAAAGACAAAGAAGGGAACTATATACTCATTAAAGGGAATATTCATCAAGAGGAAATCTCAATACTGAACATCTATGCCCCAAATACAAAGGCACCTATTTTCGTAAAAGAAACACTTCTAAAACTTAAAGCGCACGTCGATCACAACACATTAGTAGTGGGAGACTTCAACACCCCACTCACAACAATGGACAGATTATCAAGACAGAAGACAAACAGAGAAATACTGAGTCTAACAGAGATCATGAAACAAATGGACCTAACAGATATCTACAGAACGTTTCACCCAAACACAAAGGAATACACCTTTTTCTCAGCACCCCACGGAACCTTCTCCAAAATCGTTCACATAGTTGGTCACAAGGATAGTCTCAATAGATACAAGAAAATTGAAATAACACCTTGTATCTTATCAGACCACCACGGAATAAAGCTGGTCTTCAACAGCAAAAGAATCAACAGAAAGCTTACACACACATGGAAATTGAACAGCTCCTTACTGGATGACCACTGGGTCAGGGAAGAAATAAAGAAGGAAATCAAAGACTTCTTAAAATCCAACGACAATGAAGACACAACATACCCAAACCTATGGGATACATTGAAAGCTGTGCTATGAGGAAAGTTCATAGCACTAAGTGCTTTCAAAAAGAAAATTGTGACAGCTCATGTTAGTGAACTAACAGCTAAGCTGGGTGAATTGGAAAAAAAGAAACAAACACTCCCAAGAAGAGCAGAAGGCAGGAAATCATCAAACTTAGGGCTGAAATCAACAACTTAGAATCAAAAAGAACTATACAAAGAATCAATGAAACCAAGAGTTGGTTCTTTGAGAAAATCAACAAAATAGACAGACCACTAGCCAAATTAACTAAAAGGCAAAGGGAAAGAACCCAAATCAACAAAATCAGAAATGAAAAGGGAGAAATAACAACAGACATTGAGGAGATCCAGAAAATATTTGGGCATTACTTTAAAAATCCAAATTCCACTAAATTTGAAAACCTAAGCGAAATGGACAATTTCCTCGATAAATTCCACCTACCAAAACTAAATCAAAATCAGATTAACAGCTTAAACAGCCCAATAACACCTAAGGAAATAGAAACAGTCATTAATAATCTCCCAACCAAAAAAAGCCCAGGGCCAGATGACTTTAGCACGGAATTCTACAGGCCCTCAAAGAGGAACTAACACCATTACTTTTCAAACTCTTCCACCACATAGAAACAGAAAGAACACTGCCAAACTCATTCTATGAGGCCACTGTCATTCTGATTCCTAAAGCACACAAAGACCCAACAAAGAAAGAGAACTTCAGATCAATCTCCCTCATGAACATAGATGCAAAAATACTTAATAAAATACTAGCAAACCAAATTCAAGAACACATCAAAAGTATCATACACCATGATCAAGTAGGCTTCATCCCTGGAATGCAGGGATGGTTCAATATACGAAAGTCTATCAATGTAATTCACCACACAAACAAGATGAAAGAAAAAAACCACATGATAATCTCGCTAGATGCAGAAAAAGCATTTGACAAAATTCAACACCCCTTTATGCTAAAAGTTCTGGAGAGAACGGGCATACAAGGACCATACCTAGAAATAATAAAGGCAATATACAGCAAGCCAGTAGCCAACATCAAATTAAATGGAGAGAAGCTTGAAGCATTTCCTCTAAACTCAGGGACAAGACAAGGATGTCCACTTTCACCATATCTCTTCAATATAGTACTTGAAGTCCTTGCTAGAGCAATAAGACAACTAAAGGAGATCAAAGGGATAAAAATTGGAAATGAAGAATTCAAATTATCCCTATTCGCAGATGATATGTTAGTATACATAAGCGACCCCAAAAACTCCACCAAAGAACTCTTACAGCTGATAAACAACTTCAGCAAGGTGGCTGGATACAAAATTAACTCAAAAAAATCAGAAGCCCTTCTTTATACAACAAACAAATATACCGAGAAAGAAATAAGGGAAACAACCCCCTTCACAATAGCCACAAACAACATAAAATACCTGGGGGTAACCCTAACCAAGCATGTAAAGGACCTATATAACAAGAACTTCAAGCCCCTGAAGAAAGAAATGGAAGAGGCCTTTAGAAGATGGAAAGATCTCCCATGCTCATGGATAGGTAAGATCAACATAATAAAAATGGCTATCCTACCAAAAGCAATATATAGATTCAATGCAATTCCTATCCAAATACCAACACAATTCTTTATAGACCTGGAAAAAGCTATTCTCAACTTCATATGGAACAACAAAAAGCCCAGAATAGCTAAATCAATCCTGTCCAATGAAAAAACATCTGGAGGTATCACCATCCCAGATTTCAAGCTGTACTACAGAGCAAGAGTAATAAAAACAGCATGGTACTGGTATAGAAACAGACCAGTGGATCAATGGAATCGAATTGAAGACCCAAACATGGACCCACACACCTATGGCCAACTAATCTTTGACAAAGAAGCCAAAACGGCACAATGGAAGAAGGACAGCATCTTCAACAAATGGTGCTGGTCCAACTGGATGTCCACTTGCAAAAGAATGAAATTAGACCCATACCTATCACCTTGTACAAAACTTAATTCCAAGTGGATCAAAGACCTTAACATAAGGCTGGCCACACTAAAGACATTAGAAGAAAAGTAGGAGAAACCCTCGAACTCATTGACACAGGTGACAACTTCCTGAACAGAACACCAACAGCTCAGGACCTGAGATCAACAATCAATAAATGGGACCTCATGAAACTGAAAAGCTTCTGTAAGGCAAAGGACACTATCATTCGAACAAAACGGCAACCAACAGACTGGGAGAAAATCTTCACCAACCCCACATCTGATAGAGGGCTATTATCTAAAATCTACAAAGAACTCAAGAAACTAAAAGCCAAGAAACCAAATAATCCAATCAAAAAATGGGAGATGGAGCTAAATAGAGAATTCACAAAGGAGGAATCCCTAAGTCCTGAGAGACACCTGAAGAAATGTTCAACATCCTTAATCATCAGAGAAATGCAACTCAAGACGACCCTGAGATTCTACCTAACACCTGTTAGAATGGCTAAGATAAAGAGCTCAAATGATAGCGCATGCTGGCGAGGGTGTGGAGAAAGGGGAACCCTACTCCATTGCTGGTGGGAGTGCAGGCTTGTGCAACCACTATGGAGGTCTGTCTGGCGATATCTTAGAAATCTAGGAATAACCTTGCCTCAGGACCCAGCCATACCACTTCTGGGTATACACCCAAAGGACCTCTCACGGAGACATAGGGAAGTCTCCTCATCTATGTTCATAGCAGCCTTATTTGTAATAGCTAGAAACTGGAAACAACCCAGATGTCCCTCAACTGAAGAATGGATTAAAAAATTGTGGTACATCTATACAATGGAATATTACTCAGCTATCAGAAACAATGAAATCATGCAATTTGCAACCAAATGGATGGATCTAGAGGAGCTCATCCTGAGTGAGCTAACCCAGTCTCAGAAGGATGCACATAGCATCTATTCACTTATAGTAGGATTTTAACTATATCGTACAGGATATCTGTACTACAACCAACACACCAAAAGGAACATGGACATAAATTTTTTTTTTATCTTTTTATTTTTCCTTCTTTTTTTCTTTTTTCTTTTTCCTTTTCCCTTCTCTTTTTCCTCTCTTTTTTTGTGGATATTCTTTGTTTTTGTGAGTTTGTGTGTTTGTTGGTCTTTTTTTTTAGTATTCCCCCAGTAGCAATGAGACACCATTCACTGGCAGTACTGCCTCGTAGGCCCCCGGAGAATGAAGATGCTCTTGGCCCTCATATGACTCCTGATTTGTGGTGAGAGACTGTTAGGCAGGGACACTCCATCCCAGAGGAACAAGACGGAAGGGTCAGGGGGTAGAGCATGGGAGGGTGGGGCTGGGAAGAGGGAAAAGAGGACAATATGATAAGGATGTAACCTGAAGCAACAAACAAATACATTTACTAACTAAAAAAAAAAAAAGGCAGGTGGCAGGGCTGAAACACTGTGAATGGAATAGAGGATATAGCCATTCGGCCTGGTTTTGCAGACCTCCAGGTGTCGAGAAGACGTGGAACTAAGGTAAAATACAAGAGAATTGTGGTATTGGCCCATGCCTTTGACTTCAGCGGAGACGGGGGGAGCACCGTAGAGTTGGTGGTCTTATGTATTCTGGAGTCATACAGAGCGGGGTGGTGAGGGTGCATACTCTTGGTCCCACCATTCAGGAAGAGTACACCCTTGGTCCCAGCTCCCAGCACACTGGAGACAGAAACGGGCAGATCCCGGAGCTCAGGGTCAGCCTGATGCTGGGCAAACTATAAATAGAGAAAGACTTCGATCCAGGAGTGGTGGAACACATCTTTGATCCCCTCAGATGGGAAAAACAGGTCTCTGATTCCAATAATTAGAGTTCAGAGACACACACATGGGATTTGGAGGGACCTAGGTTTGGAGGCTACTTACAAAAGGTCTTCTCGATGCAGGCAGATTGTCCTTTGGGATCTCAAAATATATACACCAGAGCTGGTTTAGCTCCAAGGTGACAGAATGATTTCTTCTTTAACCCGGATTGAAAGATAACGCTTTGTATGTTGTCGGAAGGCCAAATTTGCTTCAGGAGAAGTACTACCTATCCCCCCCCCCAAAAAAAAAGAGGGCAATTGTCCCAGGGTTGGGATTGGGGCAGGGCTCTGTTCTTATCTTTCCAGGTGAATCGAAGCGTCCATTAGGGGAGCCCGGGGACGGCTGGACAGCGGAATCCTCAGCAGAGAGCAGAATCAGGCACCAAGGAGGACGAGTGACCCAGTTGATTCTGCCTGGCAGACTTCCTCAATAGCTGTCACCACGGCAATCCAATGTCGCTGGGACCGTTCAGCTCTATACAATTCCCCGGCAAGAACCTCAGTGAAGCCTGCAAGATCAGCTTCTGCCTACAAACCCCTTAGGTTATCTAAACAGCTGAGAACAGAAGCACTGAACATAAAAGAAGTGTACTAACATTTTTAACCATTTTTTCCATTTGAGTTCGGGCCCCAAACAGGTCTACTACGACCCAAATCAGCAGGAAGTCACTTTAAGAGAGCGACGTCCCATGCCCAGAGGGTGGGGAAGGTGTTTCTCTGCCCTTCTTTTTGGTTATTTGAAGGATAACTGAAAACTCCGATATTTAGGGGAAGAGATTACAAGCTGATAAATGGTCCTGTTTAATGGGTTTTGGAGGTTAGCCCCAGGGACTTCCTACTTTTCCTTTTCTGTATCCTTCTTCCTCTCCTATGTAGGAGTGCATGGGCTTGAGAAAAATGAGATATAGACATAGCACAGGAAGGTCCAAGAAGAATGGGCAGATTATTGAATATGCCCTTATACCTTTGTATATTGATACAAAATTAGTAGTTTATTTTGCTAAAGTGGTATTGACCATTGTTTAATGTGCAAAAATAAGATTGTATTGGATTACATCGGTATTGATCTTTGTATATTGATACAAAATTAAGATTATAGTTGGCCACAATGGTATTGACCCTTGTATATGGACGTAATATTAAGATTGTATTGGGCTACATAGGCATTGATCTTTGTATATTGATACAAAATTAAAGGTAACGCTTCCTAATGGTATCATACCTAGAGATACTTAAAAATAAAATGTGAAGCTCTGGCCTCTTGATACCAACCGTCTAAAACGGTCTAGGATAGTTAAGTAAAACAAACTCCTAGTCATGCAAACATGTCACTTTGTTAGCTACTATGACAGTCTATCACAGATATTCTCTAAACTACCCAGTAATCAAGTTGCTAAGAGACAAGCAACATTTGCTTACCTAAATACAAGAGACGGATAGGGCATCTTCAAAAACCCCAAGAGATCTGCAGAATATGGCATTCAAAGACGTTATCTTAAATCAAGATTTTCTTTTTTTTTGATATCGAGACATATCAGCGCCTGACAGCACCCCCTATTCTACTCCAAGTAGAAGATAAGCATCGATGAGCCTCCACTGTAAGATGGTTGAATTAGTGGTAAGCCTATCTCTTGGCATGAAAAAACCCCTTGCACCAACTGCAGACAGACTGCTGTCCAAAAAGGACAAAACTTGGTAGCAGGGAAGTTGACAGCCTAACTCTGCCAAGACAGGGTAGGTAAGTCCTTCATAATTCCTGCTCTACAACAAATGTCTGTCATAGAAACAGGACCCAAAGGCTGAAGACTGATGCAGGAATATATGGAGAGAAATTGGGAACTGTCCAGGCAGTCATTGGTATGTCCTTTCTTAGTTTTGGAAGCTGCAGGCCCTGCACTTCCTATATAAGGAAATATATTTATCCCTCTCAGGTCTCTGAGGTGGTTGAAGAATAGACAGCTAGAGACTCATAACTAAATTTTGAGTTGTTTAGGAATCAAGAGGGTGTTAAAGATCTAAGAAGATACTCTTAAAAGTGTGTTGCAAGTTAGTATGAATGTTGAGTCAGATATAGACCTTTAAACACATGGAGATGGTTAGATAGTAGAATGTTAAAGTCAGGGGTCAAATATGTATAAACTGGACATTGGGAAGGTATACTGGGCCATTTAACTCTCATAAATGTGGCATATTTATATCTGTTGTTTTGTATAATACTTACTGTTATAAGAGAAGGAACCATCTGTTGGACTGAAAGGGGAAACTTCTGGGGGGAAGAGGGTGAAAGGGCGGGATAGGAAGGGGGAATAGGGAGGGGTTTGTGACTGAGATGTAACTTGAAGAAAAAAAAAAAAAGTATTTAAAAAAAAAAAAAAAAAGTTTTATAAAAAAAAAAAAACAAAACAAAACAAAAAAAACAAACCAGATCCACTAATGAATGGAATTGAATTAATCGAGACATAAATCCACACACCCATGGACACCTGGTTTTTAATAAAGAAGACAGAAATTCACACTGGGAAAAAGACAACATCTTCAACACATGGTGCTGTTCAAATTAGATTTCTGTATGTAGAAGAATGAAAATAGATCTATACCTATCACCCTGCACAAAACTCAATTCTAGATCAAAGACCTCAGCATAAAACCAGGCACAGCAAACCTGATAGAAATGTGGGGGATAGCCTTGATCTCACAGGCATAGGAAAAGACTTTCTGATCAGAACACCTTTAGCACAGGCATTAAGGCCAACAATTAATAATTGGGACCTCATGAATCTGAGAAGTTTCTTCATGGAAAAGAATACCATCATGAAAGCAAAGAAGCAGCCTACAAAATTAGAAAAGATTTTTTAAAAATCAAATCCACATCTGATAGAGGGCTAATATCCAAAATATATAATGAAATCAAAAATTTGATCTAAAAAACAAATAATACAATTTTAAAAATGGAGTACACATCTAAAGAGAGAGTTCTCAATAGAGGAAACTCAAAAGGCCAAGAAACACTTAAAGAAATATTCAACATCTTTATCCATTAGAGTAATTCAAATCAAAACTACTTGGAGATTTTTATCTTACATCTGTTGGAATGGCTAAGATCAATAACACAAGTGACAGCACATGCTGGTGAGGATGTGGAGAAAGGGAACTCTCCTCCATGGTTGGCGGGACTGCAGACTTGTACAGGCACTGTGGAAATCTGTACGGTGATTCCTCAGAAAGTTGAGAATTGCTCTACCTCAAGATCCAGCTATATGACTCTTGAACATATAACCAAAGGATGTTTCATCCTGTCACAGGGACACTTGCTCAACCATGTTCATTGCTGCTCTGGTCATAATATCCAGAAACTGGAAACTACCTAAGTGTCTCTTGACAGAAGAATGGATAAAGAAGTTGTGGGGCATTTATTAGATGAATATTACTCAAGTGTTAAAAAGTAATGTCATGAAATTTGCAGTCAAATGGATGGAACTAGAAAAAAATCATCCTGAATGAGATAACCCACACCCAGGAAGATAAATATGGTATGTATTCACTTATATCTGGATATTAGCTGTTAAGTAAATGATAATCAAGCTACAATCCAAACACCCAGAGAGGATAGACAAAGAGGAAGTGACTAGTCAGGGAACTAGAATAGACCTTAAGAGTGGAATATAGTGGGAGAGATGGGAAGGGAGAGATGGGGTAGAGAGAAGAAATGAGGGAGGAGACAGCTAGACTTAAAGGCTTAAAGGGCATTTGAGGGGCAGTATGAAAACCTAGTTCAGGGGAAAGAAACAATAAAATGACCACTAATGATATTCTGCTATACTCATAGTTCGATGCCTTATTAGGTCATCATCAATGATGCTTCCTCCTGCAGCAGATGGGAACAAATACAGAGATTCACATTCAGACATGATACAGAGAGGAGAGGGAGAGGGAGAGGGAGAGGGAGGGGGGAGGGGAGGGAAGGGGAGAGAGAGAGAGAGCTTGGAACACACAGTTGTAAATGTGATGTCTTCATCAAACCCCTCCCCTCAGAGCCTAGGGAACTGTGGTGGGACTGTAATGGCCCAGCATTACAAGGAAGGGTCAAGGAGAGTTGCAACTATTGGAGGGTGTGTTCTGTAATTGTGGTTACCTGTAAGCTCATGTTTTTCTGATCTCCTTCAAATCCTAGAATAATAACTCTGAGCCTTTATAATATTTATAAACACCTAGGTTGTACAGCTAGGCATGTTCTCCAACTAGCCCATAACTTATTACCCCATTTATTCTATACTATTTCTGTCACATGGTAAGTTACTGTTCCTCGGTGTCATGTGTCTTCTTCCTCTGAGTTCCAGGGTGAACCTCCTTCTCTCTTGCCTGACTCTATCTCAGAAACCTCTCTTTCTCCCAGATGTCCTACCTCCTATTTCCTGCTTCAGCTCATAGGCCATCAGTTTCTTTATTGACAGTTGAAGCTTCCATACAGATACAAGAGACTCCCTCTACATACAACCCCAATACTTCATATGAGTAATGTAAGAGTTAGCTCCCTGTCCCCCTCAACCTGCACTATAAAGTTGGTTTCCCCACCATCAAACCCGGTAAGAATTTATTACCTTAACAGTTATCTGTCCTCATTCCTTGTTTGACCTTATAAGATCCCCCTCCCTACTGTATAGCCCCTGAGTATGCTGATGAAATAGCTTCCAATACCCCTGTCCGGGTCAATTGTATACATCCACACAAACCTTGCCACAAAGATTCTGGCCACCTCCCCATGGGCATAAACAGCCCTTTCCCCTCCCTAGTAAATAAACCAATTCTCCAAAGCTGATGACCAAGATCCTGCCTACACCCACCAGTCCTCTTCAGCTCTGTCCAGTGTGCAGTGAGCCTGGCTGCCCCAAGGGAAAAGCAGATACAAGTGGAAAACCTCAGGGAAGAGGATGCAAAAGGAGTAGGGGAGACAAAGTGGATGGAGAACACCAGAAGAATAAGGCCCTCTAAAACAACTAAGCTAACTTTATGTGAACTCACAGAGACTGGAGCAATCACAGGGTCTACACAGATTTGCACTAGGTCCCTTGCATGTATACTGTAGCTTTCAGTTTAGTACTTTTATGGAACTCTGATGGGGTAATGTTAAGCATTCTAAATGTTAATTAATTGGTCCTACTTGCTGTCTGTTACTTACCTTGTCTCTGATTGGCTAAATAAATGCTGAGGCCTGGAGATTGGGCAAAGATGGAGGTAGGCAGGAATAAGGTGTGGAGGCTTCTGAGACAGAGAGCTTTTTGGGAAGAGGAAGCCAGGAGCAGGAAAAAGAAGGACATATGCCATTGGTTAGATTAAAGAAGATCATTCAACATGGCCTTGAACATTGGCATAGCTTGGAGAATAGCAGTCCAAAGGAACGTATGTATATATGGGGTCATATTTGGGTAATGGAATTATGAGCTAGCTTAGATGGGCTATGATTTCTCAATCCAGGCCAAGGGTTGTTAAAATCCATCTGGTGTCTGTGGGTATTCATTTATAATAGTGGGTGAGGGATTAACACTGCCAAATCAATTAATCATAATCTAAATACTAAGTAATAATTTAATTAGCCATTTTTTCTACAGAACTCCTGAATGTGTAAATGAGTGCGTCTCTGATTCTTGTGCTTGCTCTTGGGCTTTTTTATTTTTCAGTTGGCTGTCTTGTCCAACTTTGATAGGATGGTTTTGCTTTATCTTACATTTTATTTCATTATATTTTGTTGTTTATCTCTTAGAAGACTGTTCTTTTCTAATAAGAGACAGAAAGGGAGTGGATTGGATGGGAGATGAGGTTGGAAGGAACTGGGAAAAAGTAAAGGGAGGGGAAACTGTATTCAGATTATATTGTATGAGAAAAGAAAAAGAGAAGAGAAGCACAGGATGGATTCTCTCTCTAAAAATCAAACCCTATTGATAGCCTGGGTTTGAACTTGCAGCCTTGAAAACTAAAAAGGAATAAACCTTTGCTGTTTTGAGTCAGCAGCTTTGTGTGGTTTGTAATGGCAGCAAAGAGGGCACAACCTCACAGAGCTTATCTAAAGAGTTGATTTGAATGAGATCAAAACTTGTTAACATGTTGACTTTGTCACTTGGTGATAGCTCACTATAGTTCACTCTTAAGTTAAAGTTTCTGGGGCCAGGGGATAGAAATCTTGAACATGGATGAAAAGATGAAATATTCTACTCATTTTTTTCCATTCCATGCCATGATACTTATTCATTCTCTCCATTTCAGAACAGATCACCTATCTTCTAGATCTGCACTCAGCATATGACACATAGAAAATATAGGCAGATGTATTAGTTGAATGACTTTCAAAACAAGGTACCATTAAGTGAGGCCAAAGAATGAGTTACCCCAATCATGCTTAGGTTGAATTGCATATTTTATCCTTTAATCCTTTGTGCTTGTTGTTGCAAGCCCAGAGAAGAGCAATGTTGTTGGGATCAGTGGTTTTTGCCTACAGAAACACTCGCTTTACATAGCATTCTAATGAATGTAATCAGCTGCTCACCATATTCATTCCCTTTCAAATCATTCTTCCACACATTCTAGTCATCAGGTCCTTATTTGTGGTTCCTTACACTACCAATGATTTTTTATATACTGACATTTTGTCTCTTTCTTTAAAGACATTTTTGTCTTTCTTTCAACTGTGGAAAGCTAGGTGCTCTTGTATTGCTGCTTGGGGTAGAAAATACCCAAAAAGTCAGCTCCTTTTTTTTTCTGGTAAGTCAAAGTTAAAAATCACCATTGAGCAGGAAGTTAAGAATTGGTTGGCAGAGCCCTTGCAACTTATAGCTCAGTAGCTTTTATATTGTAGTTCTGTGAATGGCACAGTTTAGCTCTATTATGCATTAAACAAAAATTGTAGGCTGTCTTAGACAATGCATAGTCCTCATAATAGTGTTTGAAAGGAGGAATATAACCAGAGTCACAGACTAAAAACTCAAGGAGAATTATAGAAATTAAATTCATTCATCACAAAACAAGAATAAACATCATGAACTTACTTCCTGGAGAGAATCAGAAAGCTTTAGAGTTATTGGGATAACAACTAATGCTCACCTTTTTTTATTCCCTTGATTAAAATGAGAGATATGTACTTTTAATTAAAATAGAAGAGAGGGGAGACATTACAGGGAACATGCATGAGTATAAGATAAAAGGGCCTATTGTAGTAGAGGAAAAGTAGGGAATGAGGACACTGTAGGAAACACCCTGCCTGTGATGTTTTATTGGTCACCTCCTCGCCTCCAGCCTAAAATGGAATGCACCAAATGAAGAAATTAACCCTGAGAAATTGACACACTGATGCTGTCTTTTAAGGCTCAGTTGTGATTTTTTTTTTCTTTTGGAAGAGACTTGTTCTAACAGGTAGCCAGAGACTGTGTTGTGGGCAGACTTGAAATCTTCAGATGGTATAGGAAAACCAGATTGATAGTTCACATTTTATTGTAAATTATTATCTATCAAGCAGTAACTTTTTATAATTAAAAAACTTGATTGTCATCTAGTATGTGTTCTAATACTAATAACTTAATCTCAACTACTTTAAGTATACTATTTAATATAATGTATGTTCGTATTTTTCATCACCATCAAACTACCACCTTCAGAATTCTTTTTATCTTGCAAAACTGAAACTTTGTACCCATCAAATTATAATCTACTGTATGTTTTCTTAGATGTTATTTCATGAGACTTTCTCCACAGTCTTGGAAGTAGGAGGGGAGATATTATTAATTCAGAGCCTGCAATAGACTCTCTGGTCTAAAACTCAGACTTTGGGTATTAGCACTTGATATTAACTATAGTTGGTTATTATAAGGATTCCATGAGCTTACTCAGAAAGTGTTTAGAATATATTCATTATCATCAGGTATATTTTGCAGACAGAAACTTAAGACCTGGACACTTTAAGATATGGCTAAAATCTACAGGGTTAAAAATGGCTAGTGGACCCTGAATTGTTGATTTAAAATTCATTCCTTTATGCCAGCTCACAGTTAATCAGCTCTAAGCTCAGTGTCAATCCAGGCAAAATGTAATAATCCAGGCTTTAGGCTAGTTTCAAAAGGCAGTGATGCCATCTAAATTGGTTTTATATTTTGACTTACGTGATAAGGCCGTGTAAAATCTTCACTTCATTTCTGACATCTTATTGGAGGTGAACTCAGCTGAACCAGGGGCCTTTATTAGGGAGACTGACACAAGGGATACTTTTAAACTGCAGAACATCACTGATGAAGGAACCAGAAAAACAGTATTAAGGTAGACTTTTTTTTTTTTTAAATAAGGTGAGGAATGAGATAGAATCCTGGCCCAAGGTATGGGATTGCAGGAGTGGTGTATGTGTATGTGTGGGGGGAGGAAAGGGGTCTGGTCAACCCCTGGTTAAGAGAAGAAAGGGTTGTTGTTATTATTACTATTTTAAAATATTTTATTTATTATTTGATAATTTCTTACTCATACACAATATACCTTGATCATATATACCCACAGTTCTCTCTTCCAAGTCTCACCCCTTCCCAACACATGCTTCTTCTATCTTCATGTCTTCTTCTTTTAAAATTAATCACTGAGTCCAGTGAGTGCTGTCTACATGTGTGTAGTGTGGGGTCATCCAGGCTTGCAGGGCTATGTATCAGTGGTAATTTGTTACCTCAGTAACAACCACCCGCTAGTGCACCAGTGGGCACAACTTGCCTGGCAAGTCCGTATCGTATGGTTCATATCTGGGTACAACCGCTGATGTCTTTTCTCTTCCAGTGGCCTGCATAGCACCGTTTAGCACTAGGTGGCAGGGAGGAAGTTTTCATGTGAGTTCCAGTTTTATTTTTCTATGTGCTGCAACCAAAGTGGGTTGTGTCAAAAATAGGATGCTGTCACCCTTATTCTGAGGCATAAGAGGTCTACCAAGTATTTCAAAGAAACTAAGGGCTCTAAGAGGGCAATGGGGGAAGTCTTTATATAACCTCTGAGCAGAAATGAAGCTAGTACAGGACAAACGATAGAACACGTAACATTTACAAAGCAATGTAGTTCTGTACTTCTCATCCTGTGTCCTATTATTTTCCCCATGAAGACCAAGCTTATCAAGCATCACTTTCTTTGTTGTATTGCTAACTTTGTTTTCTACACTGGCTTATCTTTTTTATGTAAGCAGGGTCAAGAGTCTCATCCCAATAAAAGAAACAAAACCAGCCAGATAGTCGTTCGTCCTCAGATATCCATGTCTTCTAATTTGTTATTAAGTCTTGCTTTTTTCTTTTTGCAGTGCTGTGGATCTAACACAGGGCCTTATCTATGCCAGGCTAGTGTTCTACCACTGAGCTATGTACATAGCCAGTTTTTAGCTTTTGATTTGAGAGTCTCACTAAGTTGCCTGCAGTGGCTTTGCATTGACTATGTAGTCCACACAGATCTTGAATTCCTGGTAACCCTTCCTTAGCTTTCTAATTACTTACCTGGCTACATCATACTTTTGAAGTGTTTTCTTCATTTTCCAGTTATACTTGCTCACCTCTTAACTCACTTGAAACTTCTAAAATGTGACTACTTCCTCTTTCTTCCACCAAGCCTTCATGATGCCCTACAATCCCAACAGATGGCCATTTCCTTGTCTTTTGAGTATAATGGTCTTTGTTTGCACTGCTCAGTGCTTACTATTCAGTAGCTTGTGCCTGATACACAGAAAGTGCTCAATAAATCTTTATTGAATTGACTTGACTGCCCTGTGATATCTGAGACTTTCTTTCAGAAGAGGAACTGGCTATGATACTCTGACATAATACAACAGTCTGACACAGAGATAATCTTCAGCTATGAGAAAAGGATTCAGAGATATTGATCCTAGGACTTCCAGATAAGATGACAGATTAGAAGCTGCAAGTGGACGAAGCAAGTCTGCAGCTGCTGCAGCACGGTGCAGTGGCAGCTTGCTCCTGCTGACTTCCAGACTCTCTAACATTGGCAGTGACCGCAGCACACGCCATCTCAGTCACTATGGTGACCAGCATTAGCTGCTCCTACCACTGAATTGTTCACAGCAGCAGCACCAGGAAGTTCTGAGAAAGAAGGTTCAGGCTGTGGAGAAGCAAATGCAGAGTTCACTGGAGCAGGATGCCACAGTGTGTAGTGGAAGTGTGGCCAAGAACCTGAACCCATACAGCCAGTGAGAGGAGATGATGTGGTGTCCTGCCCTCCCACCCCAGAATCACTGGAAATGTGCCATGGAACCCAGTGCAATATTCTGCTGGCTCATTAAGGTACTCAGGTGGATGGGCTTCTAACCCTTGAGGCCCAAGTCACAGAAAGCCCTGCCTACAGAAAGGGCAATCATTAATTCGCTAGGGGCAATGTTGTAACTTGCTGGGGACAGTCTGGGAAGTCGGGCAGAGTAGCTTGCTTTTACAGAAACCCTTCTCATATACAAGTGCACAGTCACGTAATATGTATGAATTATGGAGACTATGAGTCCATATCTCCACTGTGGGGACTGATACAAATTACAATCCTAGGGGAGATAAAAAAAAACATATTGTCTCAATGAGGGAAAATATTTGGGTTAAGCATAATACCTCCCATTTCATATTACTACCTTTTAAATAATTAAAACAACTTCTTAGTTATTCAGTTTTCTTCCAAATTGGTTTTTTATTACCATTTATAATTTTGCGCATTGTTAAGCTGTGTGTTCTAACTCATAGATGCTGTAAAAGACACGTACATGACAGTCCTTTACTTTTCTACACCTACAAAACTCTCTAGTTCTGTATCTAGTGGTGTTTCTGCTATATCTGGTGCCTCCAATGCATCCACTTCCTCACTGATAACCTACCTCACCTCTTTCCTGTCTCCATTCCGTCTTTGCCTTACAACTTAAATATCAATTCCTTAATCTCTAAAACATCAACCAACTAAACTGTCCTCACCAATACCCCAATTTCACTGTCTCTGAACCTTAATGAGGACATGAATGAAACACACAAGTGTCTGTTATTGTAAAGCTAAGGCGGTGATGATGTTAAATGGGGAGCAGGAATTGTGGGTATTTACTTCCTAATGGTAGCAAGAAATCTAATTTCTAATGAAGACAGTTCTCTAGAAGGACTCAAATAAAATAAAACAAAGAGTTGGAATGGGGCTGGGGAGTTAAAATTCATAGACACAACCATACCAACATGTACAACTTGCAGCAAAACCCAGAAAATACAAGACATGCCCTACAGGACACACCCACAACTTTATAAATTCCTGGATAATATACACCAAAGACAGTAAGATAACTGAAATGTCAGAGAAAGAGTTCAGATCTTATTCAAATTAGGAGACAGACGAAGTAAAGAAATCAATGTAGAACCTAAACTAGAATGTTTTCAAAGTGAATGAAATGGTAAATAATTTAGAGAACAATGTTTTATAATGTAGGAAAGAACTCAGCAAGAAAATTGATATCCTGAAAAAGTACTGAACAGAAATCCTGAAAATGAAATAATTAATCATTTAAATAGTAAGACAGATCAAAGGGCTGTGGATGTGGCTCAGCTGACAAAGCACTTGGCTGTGCAAACATGAACCTGAGTTTCCATCCCAAGCAGCCACATAAACAGCTAGTTACAGAGAGAGTCAGGGGCTGGAAAGATGGATCAGTGGCTGATAGCACTTACTGATCTTGCAAAAAATGAAAATCCAGATTCTAGTACCTATATTGGGTGGCTCACAACTGCCTGTAACTCTAGTTTCAATAATCTGATACCCTCTTTTGGCCTCTGCAGGCACCTACACATACATGCGCATAAACACATACATAAATAAAAATAAAATACATATTAAAAGCTTAGGGTGCACTGGCACTTGTCTATAATCCCAGCACTGGAGAAGTAGAGACAGAAGGTTTTCAAGGGCTGGTTTTCAAGGGCTAATTGGCTGACCAACCTAGCAGAATTGATGAGTTCCAGGTTTAATGAGAGAATCTATCTCAAAAAATAATATGAAGAACAATTAAAGAATATATCCAATATCAGTCTCTGACCTCTACATGTACATAGATAAATATATGCATACATATGCATGTGCACCCATATGGACATATGCTCAAACTCACACAAACTTGTACACATACATGCATTTTGCACACATATATCATTAGCCCTGCCCAACACCCATACAGAAATAAATAAATTAAAACAGCAAAAGTATCATCAACAAATGGGATGGAGAACATGAATGAATTTCAGGGATGGGAAGTAAAGTTGAAACAAAAATGCATCCAGACACACATAAAGAAAAAAATTAATATGCATCATTAAAACTTTCAACAAGTCTAGTATATATTCAAGAGACCAAATTCTAAAATTCATGGGGCAGAAGGAGCTGAGATGTAGCTTGAAGTATCTGCTGCCCCTAGAGGCATTGCAGATGTGGCTGCTATGTCCCATGTGCATCAATAGGTGGTAGAGAGGAGAGAAGCTAAGGAAGCTATGTCTGCATTCAGTGTTCTGACCTGTGAACATCTGAATGAATAGTAGCCTAACATTCACAGGAGAAAAGGCAATCTGGATACCAACACCACTTTGGCATCAAGGGGTCTGGACAGGGAGCTAGCTTGTGTCGACCACCAGACCAGCACTAGGCAAGCACCAGATGGGCTCCCAGGACAAGAAGCAAGCCAGAGACTAGGGGAGGCCGTGCCTGGCCCTGGATGTGGGGGTCGTGGGTGAGTCAGCCCTGAGAGAGTGAGTGTGGGAGAGCCAGTCCTGCCTTCTGTCTGCTTTGTGGTGTCAGAGAGGGAGATCCCCTTTATTCTCTGGCCCGTGGCACAGGCAGCAGGCGGAAGAGTTGGCCCTAATAGGGTCATGAAAGCAGGAAAACTGGTCCAATTCCTTACCTACTGCAGCACTTTGGAGAGCAGGCCCTGAAAGTGGGGGTTGTAGGCCCTGAAACAGGGCTTTGAGTTGGCCCACAACAACATACAGGCCATGGATGAACTGCTGGAGTGTATGAAGAGGCCAGTTCCATATATCAAAAGTACAGGATCTCCATGACACAGGAAAATAACAGCAGATCTGAGAGGAGTCCCAGTGAGGTTCCAGTATGGACAAAGTAGCAGAGGGCCTCATACCAGATCAAAAAGTCATTATAATGAATATTTACAATAAAAAATGTATGGACAAAAGGAAATATTGTGGGACACATGAGACACATTATAGTTTCCACATTAAGATTTCTTTTATGTGGAGGGAGGTTGCAAGGGTGGAGGGTGGGACTGAGAGGAGGTGGGAGTTCAGAGAGAAGAGAGTGCATGATGTGAAATTCACAAAAAACAATAAAAAGAGAGAAAAAAAAGAAGCTTGAGGTATTACTATGCCTGAATTCAAGGTGTAATGCTGACCCACAGAAAACAAACAAACAAACAAGAAAAAAAAACACAGGATGATACTGACCTGTAGATCATGTATCAGTGCACCAGAATATAAACTCATGGCAGTACATGTGTGTGTGTGTGTGTGTGTGTGTGTGTGTGTGTGTGTGTGTGTGT
>CAJQZJ010034413.1:2720966-2752209 GCA_907164525.1 Lophiomys imhausi
TGTGTGTGTGTGTGTGTGTGTGTGTGTGTGTGTGTGTGTGTGTGTGTAGGTGTCGTATGTAGTATATGCACTGGAGGACACTGAGCGGCCTGCTCTACCACTCTGTGTCCCTCTTACTAAGCTTGGGGCCAGCAGTTCCTAGCAGTCCTCATGCTCTACCCCAACAGTGCTGGGGTTACAGGCACTCTGGAATTCCAGACTTTTACAAGGATGTTGGGATCTGAAGTTGGACCCTCATGTTTATGCAACAAGTACTTTTACCCACTGACCTTACCTCTAGAACTCCAGCCACCTGGGGTATTTTTTGCTTTTTCCTTTATTTTTTGCTTTTGTTTTTTTTTTTTTTTTTTTGAAACAAAGTCTCACTATGTAGCTCTGGCTGTCCTGGAGCTCACTATCTAGAGCAGGCTGGCCTTGAACTCACAGAGATCCACCTGCTTCTGCCTCTGGAGTACTAGGATTACAGGCGTGCACCACCACATCTAACTTGCCATCTTATTTTTTACAAAAATACCAAATATAAGTGTTGGAGAAGGACCAGTCTCTTTAACGAATGGCACCAGCAAACCTGAATGTTCACTTGTAGAAGAATAAAACTACAGCCAAGTCTTTTACCCTCCACAAAGATCAATTGGAAATAGTTCAAAGACCTTAATGTAAGACCTGAAACTTGCTAGATGGAAAAATAGGAACACATTTCAATATGTAAGCACACTAGGAAAGGACTAAGGACAATCAGGAAATAGAGGCAGCACTGCAAAATGGGACCTCAGAAGAAGAAATACAAGTGCCTCCCTAAAACAAAAGGTTGAAATTTCCTCTCACCCTAGTCAAAACAACTTTCACAGAGGATAAATGACCACAGTGCTCAGGAGGGTGTGGGGAAGGGCAACCCTTCTTCAGTTTGGCAGAAGTATCCTGGCACAGTCAGCAGCATTTAGTGTGGAGGTGTCTCTGAAAGCTAAAATAATCATAGCTTCATAAGACTAAGATGTACCACTCTTGAGTATATGCACAAAACATTTTATTTCTTACTAGAGATTTCTGCACAACCAAGTTCCTTGCTGCTGTTTTCATAATAATTAAGAAGTGAAATCCGCTTAAGCTTCCATCAACAGATGAATGGATAATAAAAATGCTATATATACACAATGGAATATTTTCAGCAATAAAGAAAACTGAAGTTATGAATTTTTTCAGGAAAATAAATATATCTGGAGATATTAAGGGTAGTAACCCAAGCTTAAAAAGACAAATGCTGCATGTTCTCTCTCAGATGGAATCTAGCTTTGAGTTTTTATATTTTTGGTTGTGAGCCTAGCCTTTAATGGCTGAGCCATCTCTCCAGTCCGTAGCTTTGAGTTTTTAGATTTGGGTACTTAAACTGCATATTTAGAGGCCAGGAATTAAAAGGGAGCCATGAGAGAGAACAAAGGAAAAAAAGATCTTAACAAGGTGGGCGTTCGTAGTAAGCATGTGATATGGAAGCAGAGTGGGCAATCCTGGGACTACAAAGGCTTAAGTGGGGCTAGAGTTGGGGAAATAAGAAGAGTTGGGGACAGGGTTAACTCAAATAAAGGATACATGAAAAGCCACACAGACACTGGGCGTGGTGGCGCACGCCTTTAATCCCAGCACTCGAGAGGCAGAGGCAGGAGGATCTCTGTGAGTTCAAGGCCAGCCTGGCTACCCAGTGAGCCCAGGACAGTCAAGGATACACAGAGAAACCCTGTCTCAAAAACAAAACAAAAACCAAACAAACGAAAAGCCACACAGAAACCAATTTTAAAATATATTAAAACTATATTAAAAATTTCAGTCAGCCAGATGAACAGGTAGGCCACCTGCCTGCAGAAATCTCTTACTCCCTCAATTCAGTTCGTACAGACCCATTCTGCAATCACCCACTCCACTCCCTGCCCCGGTCACTGTGACCCTGCCCACAACTCAGGCAGACATCCCCTGTTCAAGTGAAGGCCAAATCAGCCAGAAGAACAGGTAGGCCACCCACCCACAGATCTTTCCCACTTCCTCAGCTCCCATAGACACAATCCTCCATCATCCTTCCACTCCCTGCCTCCCCCCGCCCCCCCCCCCCCGTTGCCTTGTACCCACTCTCAACTTGGGTGGACATCACCTGTTTAAGTGCAGGTCACACCAGCCAGAAAAACAGGTATGTGAACTCAGGCAGAGATTCACTGCTGGACCAGAGACTAGAGGCTGCCAGAACCCCAGATAGGCTCCTCCTCCACTCTTTCACAGTCCCACCCCCATCATGATCCCCAATCTTCCCTCCCCTCTTCTTTGCTGTGTCTCAAACCCCAACTTAGGCAGAGACAATATGCTGGACCAGAGGCCAAGCAGGCTGCCAGAATTCCAGGTAGGCTGCCTGCCCATGGACTCCCTCCTCTATTTTGGTGTCCCCCCTGGAAATATTCCTCAATATCCCTTTCCCTCCCTCCCAGCCCCCTAGGGTGAAGACCCTCTGCTTGACTAGAGGCCACACTGATCACCAGAAGTCCAGCCCCCAACTTGGGCAGAGAATATCTGCTCAACACAAAACGTTTCTTATGTCTAAGCCTTCTTTGTTCTCAGCTTACAAGGGTTCACGTATCTTTTAAGTATGAGTGGCATCAGACTGTTTCATTCTGTCGCACTTCAATTAAAAACTGGCACTCGAGGCACTGTATGGCTCCTCCTCCTCTAGACCCAAGCATGCTTGTTTAAAGCTTTCCTCCAAAATCTCTGTCTCATATCATGCAAACCATCTGACTATGTGACAGGGAAAGGAGCAAAACAAAATAAAGGGACAGACTATTAACGATGGGGACCATTGCTGCTCATCTCAGTCTTTCAGTTTTGCTTGAACTCTCTAAAACTTTTACTGAGGCTTAAATCTTACCTCAAGACTTGTAAGCATGTTGGATACAATTAAAAACATGTAAATTCTGTAACTAAAGGGTTAACTTAAAACTCATAACACTGGGATTGATAGTTAAAAATCTATGCATAGGGAATCTTAAAGGAAATCCGTGGCTTGCTGCCATCTTAGCTGGTATCCTCCCATCAGGATGAAGGCAGCCAAAGGCTGACCATCTCTGTTAGGGCTGGAAAGGGACATGGAAAGGTTGGAAAGGTTTGCCACATGACTTCTGTCCCATCTTGATTAAAAGTGACCCCATGATAAAAGGCAACCAAAGAAAAACAACTCCTCCTAGCTATGAAACCCAAACCAGATGATTCCTCCCCACCTCCCCCTTACTAGCCTCAACCACAGTTGCCTTTCCCTCTTTTGCCTTTTCAGTCTCCCTTTATCCCTCCTCAGCAATAGGCCACCCAATCAACCCTCTCAGGTGCCCACTTTCATCTCATTGGCAGCTTTTAGTCCTCCTGCTACTTGTTCCTGCTCTGCCATGGTACCCCATTTACCTCCTTCTACCTGGCCTAACCCTGCCACAGTTCTCCCTTTGTGGGAGGTTGCTGGGGTGGACAGTTTGGTCAGGGTACATGTCCCCTTCTCATTAAGCAAACTCTGTCAAATAGAAATGAGATTGGGGTCCTATACTGTTAATTCTTCCACCTTTATTAAAGAATTCAAACGTATTACCCAATTTTACAACCTCACCTTCCATGATGCTCATATGATTCTTATCAACCATCTTCTCCCCAAGAAGTGCAGATGATCGTGGGTCCAGGCTAGGGCACACACAGACACAATCCACCAAACCAATGCTGTCCAACTAGCTGGGGCAGAGGCAGTCCCTGACCAGGACCCTGAATGGAATTACAATTCCCCGAGGGCCGTCCTTGCAAGGGATCAGTTCATAACTTGCTTTCTGGCTGGTCTCTGCAAGGCTGACCTTAAAGTGGTAAATTAGGAAAAAAATCCAAGAGGTTATGTAGGACAAACATTAAAACCTGTCTCAATTCCTAGACTGCCTTACATAGGCCCTCTTGCAATACACCAATCTGGATCCCCAGTCTCCAGATGGAAAACAACTCCTTACGATTTACTTCTCCTAGAGTTTCCCTGATACTAGGGCCAAATTTAAATGTCTAGAGAAAGGACTCCTTATTCCACAGGTACAAGTCTTAACCATGGCCTTCAAGGTGTACAATTAGAGAGATGAAAAGACCCGAAATAAAAAATACTTGATGCTGGCTAAGGCTTCTCAGCCAGTCATAGCAATTACCCAGGCTCCGGAGCCCGAGAACCTCTGGGTCCCTGCTTCAAATGCAGTCAGCAGGGTCATTGGGCTCGCGTCTGTCCAAACCTTCATAAACAATTCTGACCTTGCCCATAATGCCATCAAGAGGGAAACTGGGTGGCTGACTATTCTCATGTCCTTTGTGGCATGGGGACATGAAATCACCCTCCATCCTCCAGACTTCCTGGGTCTGTCCATGGATGACTGAGAGGGCCCGGGCTCCCTTGGCCTGACCACTGCCGGCAGGGAGCCTTGAACATAAATCACAGTCTCAGGGTGATCCATCTCCTTCCTTCTGGACACTAGGGTCACATTTTTGGTCTTGAAAGAGTTCTGGGGACCCATCTCTCCTTTCTTGTCAGAGTAGGGGACAGCCTTACTAGTCTCACCAAACCCCACCACTTAGCTGTGTCTTTAGGGGTATTCTCTTTACCTACTCCTTCCTAGTACTACCAACCTATCCTGTCCCCTTGCTGGGAAGCGACCTGCTAGCTACAGTGGGAGCTTTATTTCTTTTGCTTCCCCTGTCTGCCTGACCTCAGGTTTTCCAGCCATCCCCTCCTCTTTCTCCTCCAAACCACACAATCTGACACACCTTTTCCCTTACCAGATTCCCAGGTGAATTCTCAGGTGTGAGACACCCAAAATCTCTCCATAGCCAATCATCAAGCCCCTCTCATCCAATTGCAAAATCTTTTCACTCAGCAAAAAGAGAGACATAGCCCTCCTGCTTGATTCTGGTTGTTTGGAAAGTTCTGTCTATCTGTTTTCTGTGTGCAGATTGGTTCATGTTGTAAACATATTTCTTTGTAAACATGGGAACTGAGATGGAAATCAGTTAGGCTGAAATGAATGTATGAACAATGGTGGCTACCACATGTTTTGTTTCTGACTGGTCTTCTTTGATTGTGTGCGCTTTCTATTTATTGGCTTTTTTTTTTCATTCTCTGCTACTGCTAGCTGCCAGCCACTACTGCTAACACTGCTTGCTTTGTTGGTCAGGGCTCAGAATTTATCTCTGGGCTTCCTGGTCACTGGATTCAATTTATGAAAGATAGGATTTTAAAACAATGCTTGTTTCATAAAGTATTAAGGTCATTGTACTCATTCATATACAAGAATGTACCACTGGCCACAGCCAAAGTTTTCATACTCAAATCAAAGAAATCACCCTTTAGGTCACATATTACTGTCTCCTCTCCTCACCTCCTGTCCCATCTTTTAACATAAAATGGTTTCCAAATACTACCCCTTCCGGAGTTCTCTCTCTTCAGGCAGCATTGGTAGAGGATGCTACATTTAGCTTTCAGCCATGCCCATGTTTCAACATGTCAAACTGATTCAAGTTGCTGATTTGGCTCTCTCTCTCTCTTCAATATTTATTTGTTATCACAGTGTCCTCTTTCCATCTCTCCTTAAGGTGTGTATGGGTCATTTGTTTCTGTTGGCTTCTGCCACCCATCATATTTGGTTCCAAATTCTAGAGTCTGCCTTACCAGCCATCCCTTCCTTCTACCTGCTCTAATCATTTATCTCTCCTCACCTACTCAGGAAGTGTTCTCTCCCTTGCTCTTGGAGCCTGCTATGCCCTCCAGAGCCCTACTCTGAGGGGAACTCTCTAATTATTAAGATACTTGCTCCTCTCCCTCCATTAGAACCAACTTCCCTGTTTACTTGCCTCCTCCCCCTAGTAGCTGCCTGATAAATCTCACAGCTTCCTTAAGCCCTTCTGGGCCTCTGTGACCTTGCCCTTTCTGTCTCTTACTCTTTCTGTCCTGGAAGTCTCATAGCTTCTCTATGCCCTCTTGGGCTTCTTTTTTGCTTCTCAGCTCCCACTTGGAGCATATAAAAACTCCTTCTGATGGAATTCATTTGGTGACCCTTTCTCTCTTCCTCCAAAGACTCAGATTTTATTAAAGCCTTGCCCTGTTGCTATAAACATCTTGGTCTCAGTACAGTTCAGTGGCCAAAGCTGACATGCTTGGTTTTCAATGGTGACAACTTATGCCACTGCATAAACAAATAATCCAAAAATCTTTTATATCTAAACTTGTTCTCTCCTTTTCTATTTCTTCCTATTTACAGCTGTACAGGGTAACTCTTACATATGGATGTTTAGTATCCAAAAGGCCTCTACCTCTAAGCAACAGCCCATCATAATAAGGCTAGGACATTCCTCTAAATGAGGCTTTCAAAGGGCAATTCAGTCCCCTACAACTCTCCTTCACCAAGGCTTACCCTCTATGCTTGTTTTCTCTATGACCAAAAGGAAGATTACTGTAAAAAGTGACCAGAGAGGGTACCTATATTAGTCCTGCACATACCATGGGACAAATCTAGCCATTCTAATTGCCTATCAGTTGCAGAATAACACTCTGGCTGGATGCTTTGGAGAGTGCTAGTTATGTGTCCCTCCTAAGTCAAACTCATGACCACCTCTATCTACTCTCTGTAACTGCTCTGAGCCAAATGCCACTACTACCCCTTACTTCACCCACCTCTCTCTCTCTCTCTTCAGTATTGCTGACCGTTTTCACTTCTCAGGGACACACTTATGTCTGAACATTTATAACTCCTTGATTTTCTGTGGTACTCAGGTTTACCAATGCATACTCACTTGGTGGTCTGAGACTTGTACACTGATATTCCTTTTTTCCAAAATTAGGAGTCGTACCTGGGAAAGAACCCTTGCTCACCCTATCACAGTGTATATAGTAACATGACAAAGGAGGGATTGAGATCCTGCTCTTTCTTGCAGTCTTGGGTGTACCTGCTGGCATCACTACTGGAGGAGCGGGATGGACTACTTCCTTAGGTATTCACCATTAGTTTTCATTGGCCACAGTGGTGCTACAAAATGTGTAAGGATGAGATTTACTAACAGCAGAGAGAGGTGGTCTTTGTCTTTTTCTCAGACAAAGAAAGACGTTGCTTATATGTCAGCCAGCAACCAGAGAGGTATAGTAAGAGACAGGATCTGACATCTCCAGACAGATCTCCAAAACGTAAGCAACAGCTCCCCCTTTCTTAATCCTACTAGTCACACCCTGCCTTATAAACTTCTTCCCTAGATTTCTTCAACAAGAGATCCAAAAGATTCCTAACCAGACTTTTCATCAGTGGCTATTACAGGATTACTAGCCCCTAGTTATGGAGCCAGAAGCTGTTGACTCCAAATTACACCCTTGACTGTGAAGGCCAAATTCTACCAAAGGACTTCGATGGCCACATTCGGCAGGAAGTAATCTAATAACATTGCCCCCCTTTCCAACCCCTGGTTATTTATCAATACTAAACAAAAAGGGGGGAATATAAGCCCCTTGAGGCACATGAGTAGCCACTGAGGACCTCCAACGGCCAGGTTCTACCCACAGTACACTCTAACTGCCCTAATGGCCAGAACCAGCCCCCACCATACAGAGTAAACCACCCAAGCTCAGGATTTGAAATCTCACTAATTCCCACCCTCGAAATCTCCACCCTGGAAAGCTCCCCCACCCCCTTGTTCTATTCCGAAGGGAAATGGAGAAGTGGATCTTGGGGAGAGGGCAAGTGCGGGAAAGCTTGGAGGAGTGGATGGGGTTAGAGAGTATGTAATATATGAGAAAAAATTAAAAAGTGGTAAAAAAAAATCCAAGTAAAAACACTGCTGATTTTTTATTTGGGTCAATGTACTGAATAGACAGTTTTCAAAAGAAGAAATGCAAATGACCAATAATATTTAAAAATGAGTTTAATAGTGTTAGCCATTAGAAAAATTCAAATTAAGGCTACATTGAAATTCCATCTCACCTTAATCAAAAAAGCAAATGACAAGTACATCAGCAAGAGAATGAAGGGAAAGAGGAACCATTTGCATTGTTGTTAAAAGTATAAATTAGTGCAGCCAGTATGGAAATCAGGGTGGAGGTTTCTTGTAACACTTCCTTAAGACCCAGCTATATAGCTCCCCAGTTACTACACCCAAAGCTATCTTTTCTTTCTTTCTCTTTCTTTCTATCCTTTCTTCCTTCCTTCCTTCCTTCTTTCCTTTTTTTTAAAATAATTTCCAATTTTTCATCATCTATTTGTTTTGTGTGTGTGTGTGTGTGTGTGTGTGTGTGTGTGTGTGTGGCACACTCATGCCATAGAGCACAACTTGCAGGAATCAGTCCTCTCCTTCCACCATGTGGTTCTAGAGATTGAAATTAGTTTGCCAGCCTAGCCTGCTGATCCATCTGATCCAGGATTCTATTTCTTACCACAGATATTCTTGCACATCCGTGTTCATTGCTGCTCTTTTCACAACACATAGGAAATTGAATCACCCTAGAATTCCATCAATGGATCTTTGGATAATGAAAATATTGTCTATAGACACAATGAAATTTATTTAGCCATAAAGAGTAACAGACATTCAATGTGGAGAAAAATGGGCATATCTGGAAGTTATAATGAGAAAATCCAGAATCAGACTGTCGTTTTATGAAAAACTAAAATATTACCAGTCATACTATTTTACCAATGAAGATTCAGGAGCTAGGTGCTGAGATGGAAACCTGCTGGCTCAGAGAGGCAGAGAAAGCACCTAGCTGATGTTCCAATTCCACCAACATCCCAACCAAACTTTTTAGCCTAAGCTAAAAAGCCCAGAAGAACCTAAAGGAAGAAGCCTTGAAGGAGAAACCTCTGAAGGAGAAAACCCAAAGGAAGAAAAACTCAAAGAAGAACTATGAAGGAAGAACTTCTGAAGGAAAAACAACAACAACAACAAAACCAAAAAAAAAAAAAAAAAAAAACTAGTCCCAACTCCTTTTCTACGCTGTCTGAAAATTCTCAGCTCAATGTCCCTCCTTTCTGTTTAATCCTCATCAGCTGGTTTCTTGCTCCACCTCTTGACCTAGGGTTAACTTTATTTAATCCTGTGTACAGAAAGCTTTTGGATTAAAGGTGTGTTCTTAGAGGTGAGCCACACCATAAACATTTGTTTACAATAAACAGAAAGCTCTAGTATTAAAGGCTGAACATCTCATAATTACAAACAGAGTTTTCAATTCACAAACTGGGTTCATAAAGTGATCAAATATTCTCAACATCAGAATGACAAATACTGCATGTTCTCTCTCCCATGCAAGTCTTAGCTTTTAATTTTTTAAAACAGAGTTGAGTTTATGTGGATATTTTAATATAAAATTTTAACACTAGAGTTAGGAGAAAGAAAAGCTCACAGGAAGAAACTAAAACACACTTGAGAATGTGTGTATGGGTTTTTCAATGGAGAATCACCATAGCTTTTAGTTTTTACATATGCTGTGGTTCATGTTATTTGTGTAGGTCATGAAATAGAAAGCAAACCATGAGAGAGGAAAATGAGGTATTGAGGAAGGTCAAATGTGACCTGGAAACCAGGGGTAGGCAGGGAATGGGGGAGAGAGAGCATGGGAGAACAATAAAAGCAAATTATGATGAAAGTTCTATCCTTAAGCTCATTACTTCATATGCTAATTTTAAAAAGCTAAAGTTGAAAAATTATCAGGAGAGTCCTAATGAAGGCTATCTGGAGGTCATTTTACCTTACCTTCTGAGAGCGAAGACTGCTGTAAACCCCTCATCAAGGTGAGTTACGGCATGAAGATAGAAATTTGACAACTACATGGCTCTATACAAACAAATCTTTTTCAAATAGTCCTTGTTTCCCATCAGTTTTACTCCCATGTTTGCCTCCTATGAGTCTGCAGTCCCTAGAGACTAAAACCCTTTTGTGTTGTCTTGTTACATTTCTGCACTTTATCATTTTTAATTAAAGATGGTGTAGAGGTTTGAATAGGAATGGCCCCCATAGACTCATGTGTTGGGGTAGTGTTAAGCATTCTAAATGGTAATTAATTGGTCCTGCTTGCTGTCTGTTACTTTCATTGACTCTGATTGGTTAAATAAAATGCCAAGGCCTGAGATTGGGTAAAGACAGAAAAAGGTGGAACTTCCTGAGATTAGAACAGGAAGCCTATGCTTTAGGCAGAGAATTAAAGGATTCCAGCCAGGAGCAGGAAGAAGAAGGAATTCCAGCCAGGAGCAGCAGGAAAGAGGACGCATACCATGGGTTAGAAAAAGGAACCTCATTCCACATGGCCAGAAACATCGGCATATCATGGAGAGTGGAGTCAAAGGGGACGTATGTATATATGGGGTCCTATTTGGGTAATAGAATTATGAGCTAGCTTAGATGGGCTAGGTTTGCACAATTCAGGCCAAGGCTTGTTAAGACACATGTGGTGTCTGTGTGTGTTCATTTATAATGGCAGCTTAAAGATTAATAGCCTCCAAACCAATTAATGATAATATAAATACTGCAATGTAATTCAATTAATTTTTTTTTACACTCATGTGTTTGAATGCTTGACAATAGGGAGTGGCAATATTACAAGGTATAGCCTTGTTGGCGTGGGTGTGGCCTTTCTGGAGGAAGTGTGTCACTGTGGAGGTGGGCTTTGAGGTCTCCTATGTTTAGGCTAGGCCTAGTGTAGGACACTGTCATTCTATACCTGGTAGGGAGTTCTGGCCTTGTTTGGTTATCAAGCCAGAATTGCATGTGTCAGAGAATTCCTCAGATTTTGGAGGGCAATTCCTGCTAGGGAGGGGTTATTCTATCTCAAACTTGAAGTGTACAGAGACATATCTTGTCAAAACAACCTGCTGGCAATATTGCCTGCCATGCTTCATAGCAAAGGCTCCCTGGCTAAAAAGTTCATCAAGCCCCATGGGGTGTCATCTGAGTTTTGATTTCTTGTAGCTGTTGAAGGCATTCAGCCCTGGAATAATCTTCCCATTGTAAAAAGAATAGGCCAGGCAGGGAAGAGTGACAAATACTCACTGGTCTTGGAGTGCATTTAGAGTGGCAATCTGGCTTTGTAAGGGCCATTTTGTCCAAGGTGTGTGGATACCATCTTCCAAACTCGAGCGTTGTAGTGCTGTGGTTCTGTGTATGGCAGGGGGTTCTAGCCTTGTCCAGTATCAAGCCAAAAATGCATGCTCCTCCCCCGGGAGGTCAAGGGTAGACTGGTCCAGGCAGAAAAGGGTGGAACATGGAACTAGATCCATGCCATAGTATACCCCAGAGAAGTGGGAGAAAGAACTTTGTCCACTGCCAGCAAGTGTTACAATCCTCTTAGCTAAGCAAGCAGGAGGGCTAGGGTAGCCTTAACCTCCTTTGTCATGAAGAGAAGGGTTACTGTTCTTTTAGCTGAGCTGCTGGCACTGGGCTGGGCAGCTTCAAGGAACTTGAGCTCCTGGACTGAGCCAAGCAACTTTGGGAGTCCCACTTGGTTCACATGTATCTGCAGGTTGCTTCTGGGATAGCCAGCAACAGGCCATCTCCACAGATGAGCACTGCGGCAAGCGGCATGGGCACAGGAGAAATGGCAGAAGCTCTGAGCCTTGGCAAGCTTCAGAAACAGCTACCGGGGTGGCTGCAGCGATGAGGCAGAGGCAGGAGCTTGTTCCCTGGACACCCTGAAGTGAGCTCTGGCTGCCAGCAGCAGGAGTTTGACTTAGGCAGCAGTGGCAGCAGTGAGGCAGGAGTGTGAGCTAGTGCTCCAGGTGCTCAGAGACAAGCCCTGGCAGCTGGCGGTAGGAGACCCAGGGAAGCAGACTGATTCTGCAATGAATTCTTCTTTCCCAAACCCCAAATAAACAGCCGAGTCTCAGACAGCCATGATAGGAAATGGAAAGAGTTTATTTTCATGAACAGAGGCATTATAAACCTTTGGGCAGTGAGAGAGGATTTGGACGTGAATGTGTTTCATTCACTAGGACTAGAAGTGCCAGGGATATCACAGTCCTTTCATAAGAAAAATAATGCAGTATCTAATTATCCCATGGGCAGTGAGGTTGGGGGAAGAACTCCAGATAGTTTAGAGGCGTGGACAAACGTCATTTGTCGCGTCCCCCTCGACCAGCAAGGATGACGCAACTCACAAAAGCTCTTCTCCAGCAGTTTATTCAGGTCCCTTGAAAACAGTCTTCTGAATTCCGAATGCCCGGGCAGACCCAACCCACAGGCTAAATACTAAAATGAACAGCCAGTCAAGTAAAGCCAAGTGGTGCTATCTTAGAGGCCCACGTATGCGGAAGCAAGCCAGATCAGCGGTCTTTGCCAAATATGAACTTATTATCATAGAGAGCGCTCACCGTCGGGCTGGTGGAAGGCGGAGACCGGCGCCATCTTTAGGGCGCAGCACATCGCAGCTCTCTACAGTCATTGGCTGAAAGTCAAGGCACCAAGAGATCTCATTATCATGGCGAAGTGCCTCCAGGAATCCCCAGGTGTTCACTGGATGGGTTTCTTATCAGGAAAGGGTTGGGCCTGTACCTTCCCTGAGTGCTGTGTGACACTTTTTAGAGGATCTGGTATTTCCCCAGATCAGGTGGAAGAGGGGACTCCATTGAGAAAAGGGAGTCTGTCATTTAGTACAGAGCTCAAGGGCTTTCTGGTAATGCCAGATTTAAATCTTTTTTTTTTTATAAATATGCCACATTTATGAGAGTTAAATGGCCCAGTATACCTTCCCAATGTCCAGTTTATACATATTTGGCCCCTGACTTTAACATTCTACTATCTAACCATCTCCATGTGTTTAAAGGTCTATATGTGACTCAACATTCATACTAACTTGCAACACACTTTTAAGAGTATCTTCTTAGATCTATAACACCCTCTTGATTCCTAAACAACTCAAAATTTAGCTATGAGACTCTAGCTGTCTATTCTTCAACCACCTCAGAGACCTGAGAGGGATAAATATATTTGCTTATATAGGAAGTGCAGGGCCTGCAGCTTCCAAAACTAAGAAAGGACATACCAATGACTGCCTGGACAGTTCCCATTTTCTCTCCATACATTCCTGCATCAGTCTTCAGCCTTTGGGTCCTGTTTCTATGACAGACATTTGTTGTAGAGCAGGGATTATGAAGGACTTACCTACCCTGTCTTGGCAGAGTTAGGCTGTCAACTTCCCTGCTACCAAGTTTTGTCCTTTTTGGACAGCAGTCTGTCTGCAGTTGGTGCAAGGTGTTTTTTCATGCCAAGAGATAGGCTTACCACTAATTCAACCATCTTACAGTGGAGGTTCTTCGATGCTTATCTTCTACTTGGAGTAGAATAGGGGGTGCTGTCAGGCGCTGATATGTCTCGATATCAAAAAAAAAAAAAAGAAAATCTTGATTTAAGATAACATCTTTGAATGCCATATTCTGCAGATCTCTTGGGGTTATTGAAGATGCCCTATCCAACTCTTGTATTTAGATAAGCAAATGTTGCTTGTCTCTTAGCAACTTGATTACTGGGTAGTTTAGAGAATATCTGTGATAGACTGTCAGAGTAGCTAACAAAGTGACATGTTTGCATAACTAGGAGTTTGTTTTACTTAACTATCCTAACAGCAGGAATTCCCCACAGCACAGTCTCCTGCTGCTGCCTGCAGATGTAGAAATCTCAGCTTCTTTTCCAGCATTATGTCTGCCTATGTGTCACCATGCTTCCCACCATGATGATAATGGACTAAATCTCTGAAACTATAAGCCAGTCCTAAATAAATATTTTCCTTTATAAGAGTTGCCATGATCATGATGTCTCTTCACAGCAATGAGACTGTAACAGTAAATTTTTATTTATAATACTAATCTAAAGTTTTTAAAAAGGATATTAAATTTTCTCAGGTTCGTGGATCCATATGGGTGGATGGTTGATTTCCTGGTAGATTTCTGTCAAATCTTTTAGTCTTATAGTCTTTGAGTCTTTATCCGTCAGATCTTAAGATCATTTTATAAATTCAATTTGTTCTGACCAGTAAAGTGGGTCGGCTCTTATTTTAAGCAAGAATTATTTCTGCAGTCCCAGGACCCACTTATCTGCAAGATTCAAAGTTTCTTAAGCTCACCATTCAGATGCTCTGGGCCTCCAAGGGCATTCTGGCTCAGGTGCTCTGGACTGCGGCAGCTTTCCGTGACTTGTGTTCTCTGGAACTCTGAAGTCTGTGGCAACTTTCCGTGGCACGGGTGCTTTGGAATTCCAAAATCTGTGGCAGTTTTCCGAGTTGGACCAAATGGTCCAACTCTGCCAAAAGGTGTATTTTGTCATGCTTTCCACCTATGTGGATCACTGACAGGGAGCACAAAATGAAGACAAGGTCTCTCGGTGGATGAAGCAGGAGGAAAGTCCATGAAGCCACATGGGCTTGTTATTTAAATCCTTTGTGTCATAATGAGTCTCATCGTGGATTTTGGCATTTTGTTGCCATGGTCCCTGGCAGGCTTTTTGAGGCATGCCCCTGTCCACAATCCCATGATCAAAGACATAGTCTGCCTTAGGTGGGCTTTCAAAAACATGCCCTTCAATGGTAAATACAGCCATACATGGATCTGCCCATATCTTTTACCTGAGACATCAAACTTCCAAAATTTCTAATCCTCCAAAATCCCTAATCCTACCACACGGAACCCTAACTAAGAAGATAGTATATAAAATCTCTGGCATATTTGCTTCTTTTGTAGAAAGATTGTGTCATAAAAACTACACATCAAATGGAGTTTTTGTGCTACGTCTCCTAGTATTCTCTTTTGCCAATTCAGTTAGAGGACTCTAGGCATTGAACTAGGCCACTTTAAAATTTTATTTAATTTTTAAGATTATAATATAATTACATTATTTCCCTCTTCTATTTCTTCCCTTCAAACCCTCCTATATACCCTCCCTTGCTCTCTTTTATTTATTTTTTCACATTCCAGATTTTATTTACATTTTAAGACTAACTTTAATCTCAAAATCACATATCCATACACTTATTTCCTTTTTGTTGACTTCACTTAAAACTTCTAAGCATGTTTCATTAAACAAAGACTGTAAACAAATTATCATGTCTGTTACATGTAACAAATGGGAACAGCTTTTAACAGAAATTCATCAATACCCCAAACATCTTTTTATTATAAATACAGGTATCAAAACAATCCTGAACCTATTTTTGATACTAATAGTAGTCAGCACCCACACTGCTTCAAGAATTAACACAATTTTTGACTATTCATTATACCTGCTACTTTAAACAATTCCAATTGCAGATCTACGTATGATGGATAAAGCATGCCATTCCTGTTCTTCCTTCTTGAGACTTTACTTTTCAGAAAGACGAAGCTTTCAAAGGCCATCTGATTGATACTCCTTTGCCATGCTTCTGTCTTGAAAACCTGAATTCAATTTTGAATACTTCAGGCTCATGTGTAAATGACAGTGCTTTAAGAAGAGAAATAAAAATTGTGCTGCACTTCTCTTGCTACCTGAAAACATAATAGGTGTACATATATTAAATATATTCTAACAACTGTCCGGGTCATGTTTACCAGCTGGAATTCTTTTACTTACTGTGTGGTTATTTTGCATGATGATATTTAATCAAGACATTAACATGAGTAGAAGGTTGTTGATTTAAGACAAGTTTGAGATAGACTAAAATTAGTTGTTGTGTGCCTGTCCTTCTGGTGGCTGTGGAAGCTTCATATTTTCTTTGGACATCATTAGACATCTTAGCTCTTGAAGAACAACTTTAATGCTATAGGAATTTTGCCATTTTGCTAATACTGGTATGCTCCATGCATTCACCATTCCACTGGAATTGTTGATTCCATTCATATTAATTTTTGTTACAAATCTAACTGATGGAGGAGCTTCTGGGTATTTAGATCCACATTCTACTTTTAGTCTATATATTCTGTTTTCATAGTCTGTCCTTGGTGGCCCAATAATCATGCCTGTCCACCTTGTAAGTGTCATATCTTCATCATCTTCAAAGCCCCAGCTAACAGTACCGTCACCTACTCCTTTCTGTCCTTCTTCAAGTTCTTCCAACAAGCAAAAATTACGAGGACCTTTAACTCCTGTGGAGACCGCCATCTTCTCCTGCCACCCTCCTTGTTCTCTTTTAAATTATGATGTCTATTTTTATTATTGATACATATATATTACATGTACATTCATATATATATGTTACACACACATACACATATATATATATACATATTCCTAAATACATGATTATAATTTACTTAATCTATATAATGTTGCTTATATATATGTTTCCATGGTTGACTATTTGGTATTGGATAATATTTGTGTGCTCTTCACTGAGGAAGACCATTTCTCTCCCTTTCGGTAATTTTGAGTTGCCTGGAGTTCTTTGCGTAGGGTCAGGGCCTCCTGGAAGTTCCCTCATGCCCTTTAGCATGTCCATTGTTGTTGTCTTGTTCAGCTAATGTTTGAGCAGTCATGTCCCAGGACCTACTAGAGAACATCAATTAAGTATGTGAGAATTGACATATCTCTTCTCCTCCAGCTGGCCACTGCTGTGTGCTCTTACTTAGTGAAAGACACCCACCATGACTCAGTTGTCTAATTTGGAAGGTGGAGCCTTGATTCTTTTCTCTCCTTCCTTATCTGACATGTAACACATTGTGAAATCTTACAAATTCTGACTTTACACTACTTATCAGATCCACCTATTTTCTATAACCTCCACCAGCACCCACATCTAGGGCACCAGCATCTACCGTCCTCTGTTAATTAAGCAGGCATCTCTTTCTGCTTCTCATTGGCCTGTGTTTTTCCCTAGCCTCTTTGCCTTTTCTCTACTCTCATTTTGGCTTGGATAAGGCCCAGTCATCCCTCAAGTTCCCACATTGAAACTTCCCTTGGGAATTTCCTGACTAAGCTGTCCCCACCCTTTAGCCCCAGGATACATGGAGTGCTTCTGCTAAACTCTCCAAGTACTTAACTCATCTTACTATAATTGCTTATTTGTTAATTGTCCAACTAACTCACTGCATTGTAAATACTCTGTTTTGTTCTGTAGTATTTCTAGCACCTAGTATATAGGTACTAAAAATATTGAATAAAAGTTTAAAAAGGCTCTGTAAAAAGGCCTTCATTATTTTCTTTGAAGAACCAACATTTTGTAGTTCATCTAAAAATAAACAAGATCAGTAGTTTAGCAAATAAATCTATGGCTGTGTGTAAACCTCACACTTTAAGTTCATGTGGTTGATGAACCTCAACTATGTAAGTGAAACCTTATTTTCCAAATAGAAAATATACAGGGCAAATGAAAGTGTCATAACTTTTGGTGCTCATGGCAACAAGCAGTTGCAATAAACAAAATTAGCCCCCTCAAAAATCCACACTAACAAAACCCTATTTATCTCTCCCAGAACTTTTCTGTTTAACTCTGCAGTTTTAACAGTTCAATAATTCAATTGCAAATTTGTTAAGATCCATTGCTTGCCAAGTCCATCACATGCTTAAGGCTCCTTTGCTCTTTTCTTTCTACTAGGAAGATATTTGTCTGTGTCGTTGCCCAGAAAGCAACTTTTCCAATGTTAATTACTCAAAGATTAAGAAAGGTAAAATAAAATAAGAGTTCTGTAACACAGGGTGTGTTTTGCTTCTGGGATTACTCAACACTGAACATCTGCACTTATCCTTGCACATTCTCACAATGGTGTGATTTTATGAATGATATATTTTCTTTATATAAATCCATGAAATAGGGTACTAATTGCCACTTTCCTATTCTCATAGATAATAGCTTTGTCTGAACTTTGTTGCATCTATAAGGTTTTGGATGTCTCCTGTGTATAAGATGCTGTGAAAATTGCCAGGGGAGTTAGATGTGTCCTAGATTCTTAGTTCCTTTTGGAGATTGTGACCCAACCCCCAATGAAATACATTAGGATAGGATGTGAGAAGGAACTGGTACTCAAAACTTGGAAAATAAGATGTCTTTCCACTAGCCACCAAGTGGTGCTTTGGGGCTTAATATACCCACTTGGATCAAACCTGAACTTGGGTACTTCATGTCTGAGGTTGAGTTTTTACAAACCAAACAACAACAACAAAACTGGGGAAGTTGCTTTCTTTTAAAGTTAGAGTCATTAGAACCATAGTTGTATAAACATTTTTATAGCATTGTAGTGTGCATATGAATGTAATTTAAGTGCAAAACTTCATTCCTTTCTCATTGTTTCTTTCTATAAAAAGAATTTTATTATTATTTTGTTTAAAATCAAAGTAGAAAGCACACAATTTAAACAGCCAATTAATATTAAAAGGCTTGTAGAAAAATTGTTATCTTAAATCTTCTGTTTCAAATTGCCTCTTATATATCTGGGCCCCTGGCTCTATCAGAATATCATTTTCAAAAATTTCAGCTACCTAATCTGGTATTTACTCCTGATATAAAAATAGTATGTACATCTTGTTATTGCTTTGGTTCATCATCTTGAACCTTTGGCTATTTTTGCTTTTTCGATCATTTACTCAACCCATTCTTTGTTTGAGTAGTACTATCACAATTTCCATTTGAATCTGTGTTCAGTAATTTAGTATGATTATTATGTAGTTATATAAACATATAATTTGTATATATAATATAGTTTGTGTATATAATAATATATGCAATATTATGTATAATTTGTAGTATGTCTTGGGTATATAGTTGATTTTATATACTTATACACTTTAGTCAACTATGTTTATGGTCTGTACTATATATTATACTATCAATCATATATAAAATGTAGGAAAAATACACAGTGTATGTACAGTTCTATGTGTTAGATACTTTCTACCTTTTCTTGGCGCTAGTAATGGTTTTTATGTTATCATTTGTTTAGTGTTGCTCTTTAGAGCTTTAGATTTCTCCGTGAAGTGGTTCCCATTAGCTTCTCACGTAAGATCTGCAAGACAATCTGCAAGTTCCCCTGTGCTTCTCTGTCCTGATGGCTTTTACACTGGTCACCCTTAGGACTTACTAAGTATCTGTTTTCCAGGACTTCACTCTTACATCGTTGTGGGTTGGCTTTTGTTAGCATCACACACATTAGAGTCACCTGGGAAGAGGGAACCCTGATCTGATAGCCTTCAACAGATTGGCCTGTGGGCAAGCCTCCTCTGGGACATTTTGTTGATTGATGTTTGCTGGAGGAAGCCTGGCCCACTGCAGGCAGCGCTGCCCCTGCATAGGTGGACCTGGATTGTATAAACAAGCAGGGTGAGCAAACTTCATTTGCCTCAGTTTCTGCCTTCAGGTTCCTGAGTTGGATGCCTGATTTGATTTCCATTGAAGATGAGCTCTAACTAGCAACCCTTTCCTCGCTAAGGGGTTTTCAATCACTGTGATTGATTATCACAGCCCGAAAAGGGGCTCGCGATCCCTGTGATTATCACAGCTGGAAAAGAAGACTAAGACAGCCATCTGTGAGATTTTTTTCTCTTGAAATTTTGTTTGCACTGTGCTGAATCTTTCTCATCATTTCATTGGTGAGGCTTCCTCAAAAATACTCATGCCAGGAATTTGCAAGGTACGTGGAATATTGGAAATGACTCCATTCTGCCTTTATACAGTTTGATGTTGAAACTATTCTTCAGAAGTTGTATTCTTATCTCCCTCTGTTCCTCCTTGTTTTTGGATTGATCTTAGGCAATTTCTATGATGTCAAGTGTTCTATCACTGAATTCATTCTCTCCTCTTTCTTGTGTGTGTGTGTAGTTGTATGCGCGTGTCACTGTGTGTGCTGTGTGCATGCATCACCATGTGTGTGTGCGTGTGTGTGATGTGTGTTGAGGGAAGGTCTAATATTATTTCTGATACATTGAATTCAATGCTGAGATCTGGTTACTGCCCCTTCTGAGGCATTCTCTTGATTGGTTAATAAAAGTCGCTTATGGCCAATTAGCTGGGCAGAAAGAGTATAGGAAGGTGGGACTTCCTGAGATCAGGACAGGAATTCTGGGCACACACAGAGACTCTCTCTGCCGGGAGACACAGAAGGAGACAGACGTCTGGAGAATGCTGGAAGGTAATCGCAGGCACATAGTGGTTTGGGATTAGGTGATCCGGGTTAATTTAGAGTAGCTAATTGAGAGTCTGCCCAGCTAAGGGCTAAGCATTAAAACATTAAAAGGTCTTGGTGTGCTTAATTATTGAGGAAAAGACTGTGGTGGCTTATAGGCTCTCAGTCCAAGCAGTCCAGGGCTGTTGGACACCCAGACTCCCCTTGAGCCCAGGGGAATCTCCCGCCAAGCTGCCAGTAATTCTACCGGCCTAATATAACAACTTATATTAATGAACAGAGTTTAGGTTACAAGTGGTGTAGGCCACCCTTGGTCCCGGGGATCATTCTCCAGGATAAGTTAGGCAACCAGTTAAGGCACTCAGATCAGGCCACCTGCTCCTCTGCCAAGCCGCCGGCTACTCTGCTGGCCTAATCTTACAGTTTGTACTTACTAATAACTACATTAATTAATTAATTTGCAGTTTTCAGATGTGTGTGTGTGATGTGTGTATGTATGTTGTGTGCATGTTTCACTCTGTGTGTGTGTGTGTGTGTGTGTGTGTGTGTGTGTGTGTGTGTAGGTGAGAGGACAACCTTGGGTGTCTGCCTTCACCTTCTACTCTGCTTGAGAAAGGCCTTCTTTGCTTTTATTGTGGCTTGCCACGTATGCCCAAGGCTATCTGGCTCTGGAGCTTCTGGGGTTCTCCTGGCTTGGTCTCCCATCTTCCTTTCCATCTGTGGGATTACAGGCTCAGACTACTGTGCCAGACTTTCTCTGGTAATGGAGGTTCAAACTGAAGTTGTCATGCTTCCATGGTATACATTGTACCCATAACTGAGCAATCTCCCCAGTTCCCCTTGGTCTCTCTTTAAAAGACCTTTTTAACTATCTGACAGTCTTTGGCCATTCATTAACCTTTGAAAGCAAAGCATTAAAAATATGATAATCAAGTTACAATCCACAGATCCAGAGAAGTTAGGTAAAGAGGAGAGCTCTGCAGGGACACATGGACCTCCATGGGAAAGGGAAATAGAATAAATTTCGTGAGTAAACTGCAGGCGGGTAAAGACAGGAGTGGGAAGGATCAGGTTGGGGTTTTGGGAAACATGGAGGAAGAGACAGCAGGAATTAGGGAGCATTGAGGTTGGTGGTGTGGAAACATATTGTGTGGAAGCTTCCTGGAATCTATGAGGGTGAGCCTAGTGAGTACTCCTGGTAATAGAGTTTGAACTGGCATCTTTTGTAGCCAGGGAGGGCTTTCAGTGGTAGGACTGGGTTACATTCCTTTGAGCTGTTGGCTGAGTGAGTCCCCTGGAGATCATTAAACAACCCAGGCTAATGGTAGGACAGAATGTCGCTCTCTGAAAACTGACAGTGAGGCCTCATTGTTGAGGACAACGCCGACACGGTTCATTGAACATAGAACTGGGGCAGGCTTAGAGCCTTCTCTCCTGCTTTCTAGTCTCTTTGGTTCAGGAAGAAACTGCAGGCTATGAATGGGAAACTTGGACACCAATTCAGTCACAAACTCTCCACCTACATTCTGTCCTGCCTGCAAGATGTGCTGGGGCAATGGTGATGCAGGATTTGTGGGAGTGACCAACCAATGTTTGGTTTTACTTGAGGCCCATGCCATGAGAGGGTGCCCATGTTCAACTGCTTGGATGGCCAGGAAGCGGGGGACTGGTTAGCCCAAAGACCTTTGGTAGAACCAAACGTGTGTGTGCGCATGTGTGTGTCCATGAGCCCATGTGCCCATGTACACACACACCTATCAACCAATGAAATGATCCTAATGTTATTCTGCTATAGTCATAGACCAGTGCCTTGTCCTATGGTCATCAGAGAGGCTTCTTTTATCATCAGATGGGAGCAGGTACAGAAACTCACAGTCAGACATTATATAGGGAGGGAGTCTAAGTTGGAGATCTCCATTGGGTGCCACCCCTTGGAGATCAGGGAACTCTGCAGAAGAGGGGGAGGGCAGATTGTGGGAGTCAGAGGGGATGAAGGACACCAGGAGAACAAGGCCTATTGAATAACTAAGCAGAGATTATAGGGGATCACAAGCATGGGGCCTGCATGATATGTACCAGGTCTGTATATATTATGACTGATAACTTGGCATTTTTGTGGGACTCCCTAACAATGGGAGTGGGTGCAACTCTGGCTCTTTTGCCTGCTCTTGAGACACTTTTCCTCCTATTGGGTTTCCTTGTCCAGCCTTGATATGAAGGCTTTTGCCTTGTCTTATTCTATCTTGTTTTGTCCTGTTTGGGTGTGGTCTTCTGGAGGCCTGCTCTTTTTTGAAGAGGAAACAGAGGGGGAGTGGATCTGGGGAAAGGGAAGGTGTGTGTGGGAAGCTAGAAGGAGGGGAAAGAGGGGAAACTGTGGTTGGGATGTGTTATATGAGAGAAGAATCTATTTTCAATAAAAAGAAAAAATAAAAAAGAAGGAAAGGAAAAGCTAAAAACAGAAACAAAACAACACCCCCAAGCCCTAAAAACCCAGGCAGGCATTTCCGGTTTTGTTTTGACTGTGGCAAGGAGGTTCTGGAGAGGACTCATGAAAGCGGTTTCTAGGTAGCAAGAAAGTTGGGTTTACAGGTTTCTTTTCAGTTTTGTTTATTTGAAAATTTCCTTAAATTTGAATTATTTCTTTTCTAAATATTTTTCAAGAAAACAAACTGATTTGAGTGATTTCTTATTTTGTGGAGTTGAGGGCCAAACCTAGGTTTTCCCCTGCTGGCAGTGAATTTTTTATTTTACGATATGACTGTTATTGTTACCTATCACATAATAATTATCTTTTAACAATTATTCATTTGAATGTCTGTTAATTACAATCTCACTTTAACTTCTTCTTGAGTTTTTGTCAGCATTAATCCTGTTCTCTTACTATGTGGGCTCACACATGCATACATAGTATTGCTGAGTTGCCCTGTCAATCAATGTTATTATCCACTATGTGTTAATTTGTATTACGTACACAACTAAGAAACCTTATTGGCTTTTATGTTAAAAGTCAACACTTTTTATAATTAGACAGTCACAGTAGGTAACTCACTTGGTAATTTTTAGGGAAGTGTTTTTAATCTGGCTTATAGGAGGTTATCTGGAGGTATCTGGAGGTTAGTTCATCATTTCTTATGCATGCTTGCACATTTCCCCACCCTGATAACAGCATTGCAGTATCACTTGTGAGAAAGAAAGAATCTCTGTATCCTATGTTGGGTATGAGTGTCCCCTTGCAGATATCTAGAAATAAAACAACAAAAAACAATGAAGTGAGATTTTTGTCTCTTAGTCTAGCTAGTGTTCTTGGCAGTTAAGTTGTCATTCTTACGTTTTATTTATAGGATGTAGTTGAATTATTTTTCTGGGGTTTGCTACACCCCTTTAGACCACTTAGTTCCTGAGTAAACAACACAGAAACACCATGTTTTATCCGCCTCTAACAATATGGTTTCTGTGAACCAACCCTGCCCCTCCCTCTAACAATCTTCTTGCCTTTCTTCCTTTTTTCACTTTGATTATTGAAACTGGGTTTAAATTTTCATTTAAATTTTAAATTTTAAGCGCCTGAATGTTTGCCTGTATGCATGTATGTATGTATGTGCACCACGTATGTGCCTGGTACCTGCAGGTTAGAAGGTTAGAAGGTTAGAGGTGAGAAGAGAATGTTGAGTTCTCTAGATGTTGTAAGATGCCATGGAGATGCTGGTGAGTAAACCTTGATCCTCTGCAAGAACCATCTTTCTAGCCCTGAATCAGTTTTACAAATAAAACAATTTGAAGGACAAGAACGATATATGGGCAACATAAATTTACATAGTTATAGATTTGTATATTAAAATACATATTTATATATTATAAATGTAAAGTGTATATATATGTACACAAAGGTACATACAAATATCAGCTTAAATATGCATGTATATATATATATACATACACAGTATTTTTAAATATAGGGAAACATAAGAGCTAAAATGAAGACTGGTGAATTTTGACAAATTCATACATATGTGTCACTAATACCCATCTCAGTCAGGAAATTCAGTGTTTCTATAATCTTCAGTATAAACCTGTAATATTCAGTTTAAAAATGTTTGATATTTTAACAAAACATAGCTAATTTTTAAAGCTTTTTATTGATTCTTTGTGAATTTTACATCATGCACCCCAGTTCCACTCATCTTCCCATTTCTTCATATCTACCCTCTTGAAACCTCTCTCAAAACAAAACAAAAACCAAACAAAACATCTCACTGTGGAAGCTGTGGTATGTCACAGTGTGTCACACAGTATACCCTTTTGCTTAAATTGGTTTTCTTGCAAATGTTCATCACAATGAGTCATTGGTCTTGCTCAAGGTCTCTGGCTTCTGCTACACTATCAATACTGGATCCCCACAGGGACTCTTCTTGAATATCCTCTTGTTGACCTGTGTCATGGAGATCCTGCAGCTTTGGATCTGTAGGATCTGTTCCTTCTAATTAAAAAAAAAAAAAAAGTATTAGAAACAGCTGAAGAGTTCAGGAGTTAAAAGTGCATACTGCAGTTGGAGAGGACTTGAGTTGGATTCCCAACACCTGATGGGGAAGGATTTCAGCTCGTGGTTTCAGTCCATACTCTTTTGCTGCATAGATTCTGAGCCTGTGGTGATGGGCAACATGGAAGCATATGCTTGTGCCAGACAGAGGCTGCATAACACATGTCAGGCAGGCACTCTAGAGAGGCAGAGGTGTGTGTGTGTGTGTGTGTGTGTGTGTGTGTGTGTGTGTGTAGATAGGGGATGTGCTGTGGGCAGGTGGGAGGGTGGAGTAGAGAGGAGGGAGGTACCAGAGTGTAAACTAGGTCCAAGGGTCTTTCCTCAATGAAGGAATGGACTACTTTCTCTAGTGAGATCACACCTGTTAAAGTTTCCAGCACACCTGACTTTTTTTTTTTTTTTTTTTTTTAAATAGAAAAGAGAATACAATAGCCCCTGTTAAAGGTGTAGCTGTCAGTCTTGGCACCGAGCTCTCCTGACGCTTCCTAGAACATTATCTGTAAATCTTGATCACCTTTTCTTTGTTTACTCAAGGGACTTAAACAGTCAATAAAGGTGACTGCATGCCTAAAGCTGACACAACAGGCTTTCATTTAAACTTGAATCGTAAAAAGGTGTTAAGAAAATATATTCTTTAAATTTGTTTGAAGACCATTTTCAAGGGATGCTTGGTATGCACACGTCCCAACACATGCTCAAAAAATGATGTAGCATGTGTGATGGACATTCTCAGCTGAACAACAACATCAATTTTTCACTCTCTGTGGTTGAAATTCAAGCACTAATAAACACTACAGTCTAAAAACATAAGGATATTTCGAGGCTGGGGCTTTCAATCTTGTGAAAGGAGAATTGTTTCTGCTAATCTCTCTTCTTCTTCTTGTGACTTGGGTTTGAACTAAGGTAGGAAAAAAAGTAGGATAACTGACTCCTGCTCTGACATTTAAACAAAGGAAAGGGGAGGGAAGGGTTTGTGCTCTCTCTACCTGCTGGTTAGTGTGCCAGAGATCTCTGCCAGTCTGATATCTTCCAGACTCCCTGCAAAGTAGACTTAATGCAGCCTCTCATGGTTTCTTGTGTAAACGGCTTGTAGAGCATGGGGGCACACTCTATTATCATTTTCATCACATACTCATTGACTATGTATTTTACTGGTATTTGCATTTAAAGGATGCATACATTAAAATATAAACAGCTTTCCAGAGTACTCCCTGCTTCCTGTGGGAAGATGGTCCTGAATCACTGCTACTGCAGTGTGCTTCCCCAGCTCTAACAGCTCAGCCTTGAACCAGCTGTGGGGCCAGTATGTTCTTGGTGATTTGGTTGCTTTTTTTTTTTTTGTGGTGACCAATATCTATCTGCACTGAGACTTGTATTTTTCTGTTAGTGATGAGGCCTTTTTAGATTGATGGCTGACAGAAACTTTTTTTCTGGATTACTGACACTAGTGTTCCATTTGTTGTTGTTGTTGTTTTTGTTTTTGCTTGACAGTCTGTCTTGATTCTGTCCTTTAGAAGTTTCTGAGAGGTCCCAGGGTTCCCACCAGAACTGAGGAGACTTCTGCCACTTTCCTCTTCCATCATGGTCATTTTTTTTTTTTTAACCCTGGGAATTTGCCAGACTTCATGGTGAAAATGAACCTCCAACTCAAGTTTGTATCAAAGTTTGGAAGCTTTAAGGTTTATACAAAAGTGGTACATGCTTGCGAGTGAAGGAAGGGGACTTCTTGGTGTTTTATAATAGCCTACTAACTACTAGAGGACAAATGTCTAAATTGGTGGAAATAAGAAAAGAAGGACTGCATGCTAGGAATGTTACTAAGAAATAATTCTGCCAGAGTGGCAGAAAGAGAATGAAAGAATTAGTCTTAGAATGCTTAGTGATGTTTTCAAGACAAAAGGTCATTTTGGGGAAACCATGGTGACCTCTCAGGGAGTCATTACCTAGCAGGGTGAGTAGTTGCCCCATGTCCTAGGACTGAGAATGCTCTCAGAGCATATTTTTGGGGAAGGTCTGATAGGATGATTTCAATGCTGAGATCTGGTTACTGCCCCTTCTGAGGCATTCTCTTAATTGGCTGATAAAAGTTGCTGATGGCCAATTAGGTAGGCAGAAAGAGTATAGGAAGGCGGGACTTCCTGAGATTAGAACAGGAACTCTGGGTTTTACACAGAGGATTAGTTCATTCCACCAGGAGACATGGAAGCAGATAGATGTTTTTGAAAATGCTGGAAGGTAATCACAGGCACATGGCGGTTTGGGATTAGGTGATCCCAGTTAACTTAGAGTAGCTAATTGAGAGTCTGCCCAGCTAAGGGTTAAGCATTAAAACATTAAAAAGTTTTGTATTTAATTATTGGAGAAAGGACTGCACCAGCAGCTTATAGGATGTCAGTCCAAGCAATCCAGGGCCATCGGACTCCCATCTAATTCCGGCAAATCTCCCGCCAAGCCACCAGTAATTCTACCAGCCTAATATAACAATATATATTACTTAACAGAGTTTAAATTACAGGTGGTGTAGGCCATCCTTTGTCCGGGGCTCTTTCCCCAGGATAAATCAGGCTGCCTGTTAAGGTGGGCCAGGCCTGTTGGCTGATATCCTGCCAGGCTGCCCGCTGCTCTGCCAAGCCACTGACTGCTCCAATGGCCTAATCTTACACTTTATATTTAATAAGTACAATTGATAATTAAATTGCATACGTTCAGCATATGGCTTTACAGTCTTGACTCAACCCACCAGAATGAGGTGTTTACTCCATTTCCAAGCAATGCCAAGCAACATCATATAGTCTGATGTTGAATAAGAGCTTTGTCTTTTGGAGGGTTCTCTTTGCTACTTTGACTATGCCAGTTTCTGCTGCTACGACAAAATTCCCAGTAGAAATCAGCTTAATGCAGAAAGGGTTAGTCAGACATAGTGGCCCAATACCTACCATCTCAGCATTCAAGAACTAGTGTCTGGAAGATTCTGAGTTTGAGGTCAGTCTCAGCTCAGTAGTGATACTCTGTTTCAAAACAAATGAACAAGCAACTAAAAACTGAGCCAGAAGGAAGGTTTGTCTTGGTTCATGATTCTAGACATTTCTGTGCATGCTTGCTGGCTTCTGCTGTGGGGCTGAGGGGAGGCAGAGCATCATGTTGTCAGGAGGGTCAATAGAAAATGTGACTTACCACATAGCAGCTGGAAAATAAAGAGAGTGAGAAGAGGCAGGAGACAAGATGCGTCCTTCAAAAAAATGCCCTCAGCGACCTACTGACCTACTTCCTCCAACCAGGCTCTATCTATCTCCAAATAGCCCATTCAGCCACAAACTCACCTATCTATGAGGTTAGCTCTCTCATGATCCAGTTGCTTCTTAATGGCAGCCATAGCTTGGAATAAAGCTTTGAGGAGATGAGTTTTCTGTGGATATTTCATATCTAAATTGCAGCACTGAGTCATTTTGGCTGGGATCATCTGGGACAGTCTTCAAACACTCACTGTTGGGGCTTTCCAGAAGCTGAGGAGTTACAACTGGGGGGCACAGCACACAGGGGTGGTAGGGACCTGTGTGAGGAAAACAGACCTTCATGTTTCCATTTTGATGAGAGGCAAGTTTTAAAACAAAAAAATGTTCATGGAATTTAAAATTCAATTTATTTTCATTCTCCTCCCACAAAACAAAAACAAAGAGTTCAGCTTACATACATTAACATGCTCTACTCTTTTCCTTTAGGTAAATGATCTAATGCTCACTGAAATGGCTCAGAGTAAGAATTGAAAGGACAGTGAGAAGACACACACAAGAGGGAAAGAGAGGATAGTAAACAGACTGATTACTAACTGTGCCAATACCCGAGGACAAGTCTCAGGCAATCACTCTTGTGGGAGTCAGGTTAGGAGCTGGAAGTGAACTTATAGGCCTCTATGTATCTAGAGAGTATGCTGAAGGTTCCACTTGCTGCTACTGCTGCATTTACAGCCATGGGAAGAGCTCCCGAATGCCACTCAGAACTAACTTTCAGGGTAGGTGCTCCTGTGAAATCATTTGTGTTCCCAGCCATCTGCAAGCCCCAAGTTTCCTTTGGAAGGCTGACGCGAACACTAGTGCAAAGGGGTCACTGATGGTTTGACCTTCTGGAAGGAGACAAAACCAAAATGGGGAAAAAAAAATAAGTTGTCCAAAATTACAAGGAAAGCCTGTTAGTTTAGTGTTATTTGATGGAAGGGCAACTCATTCTGTGCTTTTGCTAACCCATATGTAGTAACTAACAGTTGAAAGGTGATTCTGAACTCCCACCCCCACGAAAGGTCAAACTCATTAGCATACCTTGTTTGCTTGTATTTAACATATTAGAAGCGTTTCCACTGGCCTTGTATTAACAGGTATCAGTTATCTGAAAACACGATGTGGGGAATGCTTTATTGTTTTATTATCAATAAAGAAAACACTACATATTGAAAGCAAAATAAAATGAGGGGCGTCACTGAAAGAAGACCTTCTAGCTCCCAGTACCAGCCATGCTCTGTTGCTGAGAAAGTGGACTGGCAACCTCCCTGTTGGGCTGGGCTGCACAGGGGACACTCCTACTGCAGGATAGATCTTGTAGACATTCTGTTGCCTTGACTGCTGGCACAGGGCCATCACAAGCGTCAGTGTGGCCCCGAGGGGTGCATATATTAATGAAGAAACACGAACCTGTGCTCCAATATGGCTCATTTAAAATGCAAAGAGTAACAAGAGAGCTTCACTTGGGAAAAGCCCAACTTTCAGAAACAGGATCGTAACACTGAATCTTGGTTGAAGTCGCTTGCTCTTGAACTAATTAGTTGGGGATTGAATTCAGCATGAGAAGTCACATTGTGAGTTATAAAGTGAAGAAAAGTGGTGGGTTCTTTTGTTTGTTTTGGTTTTTTTGGTTTTCTTGTTTTTTGTTTTGTTTTCTTTTAGCCTGGCACTTCAGAATGTAGTAGCAGGCAGCTCATGAGACTTAGCCAGTTCAATGATACCATAAAATTATAGAAAAAACACCATGACTGATTTAAAAGGGATTGTAGGAATGTAATTAGGGGCAGAAGTCTGATAAGAGGCAGTTCCATCTACTTTGGTGGTAGTCTCTTTGTAATAAGATATGGGCACATTTGTCATTAAGGAAAAATGAAGAGGAATGAAGAATACAGAATTCAGTGGGACAGTAAATAATATGTTTCCACCACGTATGAAATTCTATTCCTACCTAGTATTTATATGCTATTATTTTCTTTTCAAATCTCTTCTCTCTCTTTTTTTTAAGTTGGGAGCCAAAGACTTGAAAGAAAGGTTACTTACTTTTGTTTTACTTGTGAGCCTTTAAGAAAATTAAAGGCATTATAATAAAATCATATTTCCTGCCGGTGGCATCTCTTACAGGATGTGAGTCCTTGACAGAACATGCCTGCATAGAGCAAGACTTTATTTCTTAACAGGCCTGAGCTGGATTTAAAAAGTTCATGCCTAATTAGCTGTGTAAACAAATTTGGAATTTAGGGAATTTTCTATGTCACAGGGGAATTAAGGCTTGCTCAGTCACTGCCTTACTCCTTTGGTAGACACTTGCCCACACTCTCAATCTAAGGCCTGCAGATTCTGAATGAATGCGATTCTAGTGGTTTTCCCTTGGAGCTGGCACGGTATATCCTCAGTAAAAGCCGCTACGCTTTTGGGTGCAGAAGTGAGAGGGCCATTTGAGAGAACATGCTACTGTCCACAAAGGCACACTTCAGCTGAGGGCACCTGGTTTCTCTGGCGTTGTCTGGACAAGGCCTAGCTATTATGTAAGATCCCCATGCCCAGATCGCTGCCAACCGTGAGGATTCTGAAGATGCCTTCCTCGTCAACTGCAGAACGAAAGGAGTGGCAGAGACAGTGCCAACTCAAGGGTCTGGAGACAGGGACTAATTGGGCATGGGTGCCCACAGGCAGGAGCACACACCTCAGTTTGGGGCAGGGATCCCCTAGAAGCTGGTTAGGTACACGGCAGGTCGCTTGCAGGGGGTGAGTCTTCCCCATCTGACACTTAAATGGGAGACTCATTTGATGCCATTCCAGGCACTCTGCTGGGTGTTTCTAATCTGGTGTTTTAGTTAATGTTTTTATTGTACTTCAGCCCAGAGGCTGTTTCAACAGACCGGCACATATCTAGAAGTTTCTGAATAAATACATGTAAAGCAAAGAGAACTGACTCTGCTGGAATTGGGAGGGTTGCTGCTGCAGACTTGACCGCTGAAATGGACTCCTCGGCAGCATTGCCGGTCCGGAGCCCTTTGGGTGTAGCAGAGGTCAGGTGTCAAGGTTGCATGCCCGCTCAGGCTTAGAAGTCTGCAGCCTGGCTCTTAAGGTTCTTGGAGGCACCAGAATTGTTTCGAGTTGGACATTTGTAAACGTTTGACAAATGAATAGTAGGAAACAGTAACTTGGACCTGGGTAGATCTCCTGTTGCCAGATAGAAAGGACATTGGAAAGGGCTATTGTCTCTGTCCCCTATATTGCCTTTCCTTCAATTTTTCCCTCTCTGTTAAGAGGAGTGTGCATATCTCAATTGCACTGGTATGTGAGAGAGAGAGAGAGAGAGAGAGAGAGAGAGAGAGAGAGAGAGAGAG
>CAJQZJ010034413.1:2752219-2770020 GCA_907164525.1 Lophiomys imhausi
GAGAGAGAGAGAGAGAGAGAGAGAGAGAGAGAGAGAGAGAGAGAGAGAGAAGAGAGAGAGTGTGTTCATCATTTGTCTGGGTAGGGCACTCATGGAGGCCAGAGGGTGACATGTGGAATTTCTTCCTTGATCATGCTCTTCTTTAATTTTTTGAGACAGGGTCTCCAACTGAATCTGGAGCTTTTGCTTAGCAGAACTGCCCTACTTGGGCTTGGCTGGCTTGCTGGTGAGTTCCCAGATTGCTCCTGTCTCAACCTCCAGTGCTGGGCTTACAGGGGTCGGGTATGACAGGCATTTTACATGCATGCTAGGGACCTAAACTCAGGTCCGGGTGCTTTAAAGGGAAGCTCTTTCCCCAGCTTGGCACTAGCACTGTTGAATGAATGTAACCCAAGTTAGCAAATACTGAGCACCTTTTCACTCAAGGCAGGAGCTAGAGTGTGTAAAGGAGTGGGATGTTCAGAAACACCGGGAAATGCGTCTATGGAACACATATCTTGCTTGGGAACAAGTTATTTGACCTGAATTTGGAGTGAATGAAAGCGTATTCTGTTTTTCCTGTGAGGTTCTATGTCCTTTGAGGCCTAGAGAGCTTGTGAAACTTCCTCAAGATCTGTGAGGCCAGGGTGTTAGCCAAACTGCTTAGCTGTAGGAAAGGAGGCTGGGCCTGGGCCGATGAACCAAGTTCTGGAATCCTATGCCTGTTGTTACTTTTTAGTTGTCTTTCTTTAACAGTGGCTCATCGATTCATTCTCCATCTCATCTTCAGAGGGCCCTAAATTAGCTGTTCTTGACTCCACTGGTTATGGCCTTAAAACATCACAATACCTGGACTACACATCAAAATCAATGAAAAGTGACTTGTGGCTGTATGCTATACCTGAGACTGAGCCCAAGGCACTGTGTGGTCACCTCCAGGATATCTCTTCTCTATGCAAATGGGTATCTTAATTCATGAGAAAGGACCTGCTTAGGTTATGCTAGTTCCTTGATTTCAAGATGTTACTAGTTTTAAAAGATAAATTATAATATTAGCTACAACATTTATAATAAAAAATTTCACATTGAAGTGTGTGTTTATTTTAGATCATGGCATGGTTTCAGAATCACTAAAGTGTGAAAATCATGTAAATAAACTGTAAAATATATATTTCATAGGGCAATTTAGATCACTGCAGAGGATACTTTTAAAATCAAAGTCCTAGAGCTAGAGAGATTCTCAGTGATTAAGACAGTTTTCTGCTCATGTAGAGAACCTAGGTTCTGTTTCCAGTTCCACATTGGTTGGATTACAACCACCTGTAACTCCAGTTTCAGGGGATCCAAAACCCTCTTCTAGCTCCTGTAGGCGCCCCCACACATAAAATTATTCACACACACATCCTTAAAAATCAAAATATTGCAAAAAATTCAAAATGGGTGTTGTATTAGGGAAGGATTCTGCATTCTGGCACTATTGACATTTGTGGTAGGATGGTTCCTTGTTGTGGGTACCTGTGTGTGTGTGTTAGGGTTTTCACCAACTTCCTTGGACTCTACTCTCTAGAAACTGGTAACATCTGTCACCCTCACCTGCCACCCAAACAATGACAACCAAGAATATGGCCATACCCTGTCAAATATGTTCTGGGACATGATAAAATTATCCATGATCATTTTTGGCTTAGGACCGACCAGTCAGCTGTTGGGATGATGTCTGGAATCTACTTGTATCAATTAAGGCCCAATTATATGGAGTAGACTCTACTGTAGCTGGCTTAATTTGAGACATATTAATGGCCGTATCCATAGGCTAAGTAACCAGACTTAGGGATGGATTTCCACGAATGGTTCCTGAAGCAAAGCTAGGGCTGGACCATCTAAAGAACTATTTCCAGTGCCTTCATCTGGGGCCTGGATGCTGCAACTGATGAATGAGATTTGATATCTCATCTGCAGGAACAGAAGGATCTCCCCACACCAACTTCTCTACTGACTGCACTGTTCTCAATTCAAGTTGTAAAAGAGTGTTCCATGATAGAGCCTGATCATAGTTGGATTGCAAAGGGAGTCTGGAAAAACGTAGGCTTTAGTTACAGCCCTCTGTATATATATATAAAATCTGCCAAGCACAGTGGCATAGGCCTGCAGTCTAAGAGTGAGTTGAGGCCAGCCCACGGTATAATATTTTGTCAAAAACAAACAAACAAATAAACCCAAAGAAAGACAGACAAGAGGAAGAAGTTAGAGAGATTTTAAATAAGTATCTTCTACAGTCTTCTTACCAATAGTTAGCCACTGTTGTTGCCAAACTGTCTCCTCATTTCCTGTATACATCTTTGAAAACATTGTGTTGGGTTAGTTTTCCCTTTGCTCCTTCATTGCCCAATTTACTTTCATTACAATTATTTCCATACCTCTTTTCTTTCTGCTCCCACATGCAGATTTTCTTGAGACTTGAAGAACATACACTTGACACTTGACTCCTTTAAGGCTGTGACATGTGAAAAGTCTCTTCGTTGGTGAGATGTGAGTGAGTCCTAGGATATCGAGCTGTCACCACTGGTCTCTGGTGCACTGTGGGAACTTGGGGCTGGGAAGAATAGAGTATCAATACAATTGCATGATCTGATCTGAAGTAGATATTGATAAGTAGCTTCAATCACAAGCAAGTAAGAATCAAACTGCACTTTTTGTCTTGGGAGTTGAGACCTTCAAGTGTAAAAAGTGGTGACTACCATTAGGCTCGAAATAAGTAAAGCTTGTTTACCTGATATATTTGTTCTTTTACTCCATTGCTACAAATATGCTAATTATTAGTTGGACTTAGAGTTTGGAGACTTTGACTTAGCCAATGTATTTAGGAGAGGTAAAATGTAAGTCACTTTTTAATCGTCTTCCACATAAAATATAGGGTGAGTTCAATTTGAGTTTCAAATAAACAATAGCTAGTTTTGATAAAGGTATAAGAATATTTGATATAGTATAGGAATGTTTCAAATATTGTATTTTTACTTATTCTAAAAAGTGTTAATTGGATGGCCGTATTTGTATTTGATAGTCTGGTGTGGATGAGCTGATAGAATTACTTCTTGAGAATATTTCCTGAAAAGGACAGGGGATTTAAGGAAATTTGAAGATAACTTCTCCTGAGAGGAATGGAGATGAGTAAGTTGTGTTATACATTGAAAGGAAAGGGCAAGAAGAAAAAGCAAACCCGGGATTGGTTCTAGTTATCGGTGATTCCCTGAGCGTGTGAATCAAGACCTGATGTAAAACCCCAGATCGGCTCTAGTTATCGGCGACTGTTCCCTGAGTGTGTGAGTCAAGTCCTGATGTGAGGATGAAGCTGTGGCTTTTCTGCAAATGTGCTCACTTTACTACAGCATTTGGATCTGGTCCCAACACAACATTTAATTGCCCAGGCTGTCTAAGCTGAGCCCGGAGGTAAGCAGAGGGGATGAGCAGGGCCGGCACTGGATACCTTGGAGCCTTGTAATCTTGCTTACACAACCTCCAGATTGCATGGTTCTTGGCTTCAGCACAGCTGGGCACAATTTCAAGGCACATCTATGGAGACCATGTCACAACAACAAAACAAAGCAACATAGCTGTGAGTTACACTAACAGCTTAAAAAACAAGTCAACAGACATGAGGACTGCTCTGGGAGCCCCTCCCTGGGACTCGGCCTCTGGCCTGAAGGGAGTTACTATGCCTCTTTTTTGGATATTTATTCAGCTAGGATTTTTCTATATGGTCTGTAGTAGTCTACTTCAAATATTTTGGGGGGGGGGTGGAACCTTTTTTTTGCTTTATTGTTGACAATATTTGCTTTTGCTGAGGTGCAGAATAGCTCATTGTACATGCAAACTTTCTGTGAGATGCTTCCCTTCCTCAGGTATTGTGAACCCACAGGCACATCCTTTCATAGGCTTTTACTACTACTAATCACAAACGGACTGACCCAGATTTCCTGAATGTTCTGATACTCAGTAAGTAACTGCCTGGTGAGAATGGGGAGTGCGGAAGTTTATACAATTTGCAGCAATATCCATGACAATTTGTTGGCAAAGTTTTGGTCTATATAGAAAGCAAACTAATGTTTACAAATGTAGGCATTAAGGTTGGCAGTACCTTCCTCATCATGGGTGAAGGACAGGCTTCTTCAAGGATGTGAAGCAGGCCAGGCTGGCCCAGGGCATTTGTAGATTGGGGTCTTGCCAGTGTCAGGAACCTCTTGTGCTCATATATTTTTATTTCTCATTTTTATCAAAGATTTGATTTATGTGCCAGTAACATCAGGGCGTGTGGGTGAACACACTGTGTGAAAGCTGGTTTAGAGAAGGAAAATAAAACATCTTGAGAAGGCTCTTCCAAGTGCCTTCATGTGACTTCTTTAAGAACAAATGCAAGGTCTGCTTTATTTTGCATTTGAAATCTTTTCATTTAATTTATACCTGTTTTTGGATGCTTATATTTTATCTAAAAATTTTCTTCCTTCATATTTAGTACACTGTGGTACCACTAATTTTTTTGTAATAGACATAGAATTTTTTTTATAAGAGAGCAACAAAAACTGCAATGCTATCTCATTTTTCCCTACTTTTCTTTGGTTGTATTTTTTTAGACTAAGTTTTTTTTTCTGACTAATATCCTGGTCTATTTCAATTTGCATTTGCTTCTAGAGCTTAATTTTTTTCAAATTCTTTATCTGATTTATCTTATCACATCTCCCAACCATCTTATTCCTACTTCTCTGTATCTCCATCATGAGGTACAATCTTTTTTCTGTGTTTTTTTTTTTTCCAAAACAGGGGTTTTCTGTGTAGCCCTGGCTGTTCTCCTGGGCTCGCTTTGTAGCCCTGGCTATTCTGGAACTCACTCTACAGACCAACTGGTCTCGAACTCACAGAGATCTGCCTGCCTCTGCCTCCTGAGTGCTGGGATTAAAGGTGTTCACCATCACACCCGGCACCATTTTTTTTTTTTAAAAGAAAACTTTCATTAACTTTTCCCCCAAGTCCCTATAAGACTAGTTTTCCCTATTTCAGGGGTGCTCATGGCCCTCCAGTGAGAAGTATGGAATGTTTTGGAGTTTTGAGAGTGAAAGAATGCATGATGGTTTATGTTATGTTTGTAATACTCTGAGGTGTCGTGATTCCAGGAAGAGATGGAGGACCCTGTGACTGATGAATCAGGTAAGCACGTTTTATACATTTAGATTCTCCAACTCAAATATTATCATTGAAATTAATAAATTACACTGAGCTGAAGAACAGGCAAGAATATTCTCAAGCCATAAACAGATTTAGCTCTTTTTCAGAGAGGCCAAAATGTCACTACTGCCACATGGCTAAAAGTCCTTATATTATCTGAGAGCAGATTAGCTCTCAAAAGAGAGAGGTTAGTTCTTAGTGCATCTAATAGACATTTCTTTATCACATCTTGGCTCTTCTGGACAGTGTGGTAACTTTAATCCTTTCCCAGGATCAAGAGTTCATTGACAGCAATAGCAATCCTGAGATGCCTGTAGTGAGGAGTTTATTCCCAGTGAAGAAACCTCTATGAAATCAAATGAGAACTACTCACAAGGGACCTTCCAGAGTTGTTTGTAACAAGCAGTATGTGGCTAAATTCAACTCCTATTATTTTAGCGAAACCACTGAGTTATTCATTTATCTCATAGTAACAACTCTATTCCAGGCACATAGTTCAACAGAAATGGTGATTGGTGAGCAAAGCCAGACATGGAACTCCTACTTCATAGAGTAAGACTAATGGGAAAGACAGACAAATACCACTTAATCACCCTGTAACCTTAAAATTAAATCAATAATAAGTACCACAAATGAAAGTTCCCCAAAGGAACTACAGAGCTGTGAAGCAAAAGGAAGCTGGTATGGAAGACATAAGCAGCAGACAGACCCCAGAGGCACAAAGGTCAGGACATGGACAATTTTTGTTTTAAATTCCTTTAAGAGAAGGAATGAGAATGTCTGGGAAGAGATCAGAACACAAGTTAAAATTATTTGATATTGGTATAATAAGCATCATATAAATTATTAAATGACCCTAAGTACTCAAAACTAACATATTTATTGTTATACCTTACCTTCTAGGTGACTGAATACCTTGAAAAAAATTCTTTCATTTTCTTCACAGGCTAATACATTTTACCACATATATAATATCTTAATCAAATGTCCTAGATGGTTGTGAGACTCAGTGGCTGTGAAAACACATGGAGGATGGGCTATGAAATAAAGAGATTTTAATGTTATAAATTTTAGAAAGAAAACAAAGCATGAAGAGATACTCTTTGATGGGAATTTAGTAGCCTTATATTATATTTTACCCTAATGAATTTAGTGTAGATTTATTCTTAAAACCAGTGAATGATTGCTAAATCATGATAAAAGACCTTCCAGCGACGTGTTTATATTTCTTTCAGAAAAAGAAATGTGTGAATGACATATTATGTGTAAATCAAATAGGATTCTTATTATCTTTGCTGGGAATAAAACCCAGGGCTCGATCATACTAAGCTTGAACTCAACTACTGTGCTACATTCTACACTTTAAATAGGAAATTTTGATTCCTCCTTTTTGTCTTTAAAAAAATTCTTCTCTCATATACTATATCCCAATCACAGATTCCTTTCCCTCCATCCTTCCAGTTCCTCTCCCCCACCTCCCCTCTTCTTCAGATCCAGTCCTACTCCATTTCCTTTCAGAAAAGAGTAGTCCTTCCAGGGTTACCAACCAAATATGGTGTAAATAGTTACAATAAGACTATGCGCATAGCCTCACTCATATCAAGACTGGATGAGGCAACCCAGTAGGAGGAAAAGGGTCCCAAGAGCAGAAAAAGGAGTGAGAGACACTCCCATTCCCATTGTCAGGAGTCCCACAAGAACTCTAAGCTACATAACCATAATGTATACACAGAGGACCTAGCTCAGACCCATACATGGTCCATGATAGTTGTGTCAGTCTCTATGAGTCCCTATGAGCCCTGCTTAGTTTATTCTATGATTTGTGTTCTTGAGTTGTCTTGGAACCCTCTGGCTCCTACAATCCTTTCTCCCTCACTGTTGCAGGGTTTCTGAGCTCTCCCTAATGTTTGGTTGTGGGTCTCTGCATCTGCTCCCATAAGTTGCTGAATGAAGCCTCTCTGATGATTAAACTAGTCTCTGGTCTATGAGTATAGCAGAATAATTTCATTAATGTTTTTTTTTTCTTTTGCCAGTTGTGTTTGTGTTTGGTTCTATCTTAGGTCTCTGGGCTATTCAGTCTCTGGTTCCTGGCCTTCCAGTGTCAGACATAGACTCCCTCTTGTAGTATGTGCCTCAAATTTGACCAGTCATTGACTGGCTACTGTCAAAATTTCTGCACTACAATTACTCCAGAAAAGATCTCCCATGCTCATGGATAGGTAAGATTAACATAGTAAAGCTCTGGCCATCTTACCAAAAGAAATTTATAGATTCAATGCAATTCCCATCAAAATACTAACACAATTCTTTACAGACCTTTAAAGAATAATACTCAATTTAATATGGAAAATAAAAAACTCAGGATAGCTAAAAAAAATCCTGTACAATAAAAGAACTTCTGGAGGTATCAACATCCATGATTTCAAGCTGTACTATAGAGCAATAGTAATAAAAAATGCATGGTATTGGCATAAAGACAGGTTGATCAATGGAATCAAATCTAAGACCAGATATAAATCCACACCCCTATGGACACTTGAGTTTTTGATAAAGAAGTCAGAAATATTCAGTAGAAAAAAAGAAAGCATTTTCAACAAATACTGCCATTCTAACTGGATGCCTGGATTAGAAGAATGCAAATAGACCTGTATCTATCACCCTGAACAAAAATCAAGTCCAAGTGGATCAAAGACTTCAACATAAAACCACATACACTAAATCTGAGAGAAGAGAAAGTGAGGAATAGCCTTGAACTATTTGACACAGGAGACAACTTCCTGAATAGGACTCCAACAGTTCAGGTACTAAGATCAACAATTAATAAATAGAACCTTATGATACTGAAAAGCTTCTCTAAGGCAAAGGACACCATCAACAGGCAACTTACAGAATAGGAAAAGATTTTCATCAACTTCACATCCAACAGAAGGCTAATCTTCTATATATATATATACATATATATATATATACATATATATATATTGAATGCAAGAAACTTAGACATCAACACACCAAAAAATCTAGTTAAAAATAGAATATAGCTCTAAACAGAGAAATTTTAACAGAAGAATCTCAAATGGCTAAGAAATACCTAAAGAAGTGTTTAATATCCTTAGCTATCAGGAAAATGCAAATCAAAATGACTTTGAGATTCCATCTTATACCTGTCTGAATATCTAAGATCAAAACCACAAGTGACATCTCATGCAGGCAAGGATGTGGGGGCAAGGGTAAAAGATTTGTGTACGAGTTTGCACTCCTCCATTGTTGGTGGGAGTGCAAACTTGTACAGCCACTATAGAAATCAATATGGTGTGTCCTCAGAAAATTGGAAATTAATCTACCTGAAGACCCACCTATACCACTTCTGAGCATGTATCTAAAGAATGTTCCACCATACCCCAAGGACACTTGCTCATTTATGTTCAAAGCTTTATTCATAATAGCCATAACTGGAAACAACTTAAGAGTGGATAAAAAAATTGTACATTACTTAGCCATTAAAAACAATGACATCACAAAATTTGCAGGCAAATGGTGGAATTAGAAAAAAATAATTCTGAATGAGCTTACTCAGACCCAGAAAGACAAACATGATATGTACTCACTATATGCAGATATTAGCTGTTAAGTTAAAGGTAATTATGCTACAATCCACAGACCCAGAGAAGGTAAGCAATAAGGAAAGTCAAAGGGGGTATTCATGGATCTTGCAGAAAAGGGGAAATGGAATAGATTTCGAGGGTGAACTGGGGGTGAGTAGGGATGAGAACAGGAGGGATCTGGTGGGGTAAGGGGTGGAGGGAGAGTGTACTGGCCTTTTTAAGATAATATTTTCTTACTAGTTCTTTGAGAGTTTCATGCAATATGAGTTGAACACACTCCCCTCCTCTCCTCCAACTCTTCTTCAATTCACTTCCCCTTCCCTACTCACCCAACTTTGTATCTTGAAAAAAAAAATCCTTCAAGACCTATTTGTACTGCCCAAATATTCTTGGATGTATGGTCTTCTACCAGAGAGTGGTTGACTTACCAGGGGCTAACACTCATAGATTAACTGTCTCACCCTCTCCCAGTAGCTAACAATTGTCAATAGCTCTACTGCTTGGGGTGGGATTATGAGCCTGATTCCTCTCTTCTTGTTGGGATTTGGTCTGGTTTGGGCTTGTACCAGTTTTGTACATTCAGTCACAACTGCTATGAGTTCATGGTGCAGCTGCTCTGATGTATCATGAAGATAACATTTGTTGTAGTCATTCACATCCTTGGACTCTTACACTCATTCCACCTCCTCTGTAGAAATAACTTCGGAGCATTGGGAAGGGGACTGTGGTATGTACGTTCCCCATGAGTTTGAGTATTCTGCCGTTCTTAGTCTCACAACTAGGCTCATGCTGTTAATCACCACCCACTGCATATAGAGACTTCTCAGTTGATGGATGAAAAATGCCTTGATCTATGTGGGTATAGTGATAAATAATTAGGAGTCAGTTTAGTGCTATGTCAATTTAGAAGCATAACAGTAGAAGAAGGCAGAAGGCAGAAGAAGGTAGAAAGTAGTAGGAGGTTCTCCTCTCAGACCTATATGTCTATAAGTCCTTAGTCTCAAATGGTGCCAGGTATGAATATCATTCTTTGGTGTGACCCTTAATCCAATCAGAAAGTGATTGATTACTTCTGTGATGTTTATACCACAATTGTACCAGTGGGCATGCCTTTCCAGGCCATCATTATTATAGCTTGAAGCATTCATTATTAGGTATGACTGATGATTACTTTGCTCCCCCAGTAGCTGGCGTAGCACCTCCTAGCACTATGAAAGATAGCTAATCATAGGCATAAAACTTCCAGGTTTTACCAACTTGATTTTACAATGTTCTATGATCAAGAATGTGGTGTCTTCAGCAACAGGGTCTTACCATGAAGTTCTGGAGGGTAACCATGAGCAACTGGCAATAGCATGTAATGTTTACAGGGAATTCACTGGCTAACTAGAAGTAAACTGGCATTGTTTTTTGTTAGTCTCTAGTGTCTAGTACAGAAATTATTGCCCCATTGTAGAGTAACTCAATTTTAACTTTCTTTTTCTCTGATGTGTGTGTGTGTGTGTGTGTGTAGCTTCCACAGTAGTAGCTTTCCATATATGTTTTTCAAAAGGTCCCTCTCTGTACTCCCTTCTCTATTTCCACCCCCTTTCAGTATAACCCTTCCTGTTCAGTAATTTCCTTTTAACCCTTGCATTCTACCTCTCTTCCCTCATAATACTAATGCATTCTATTTCTCCTCCCTTGAGCACCCCTCCCATGGCCCATTAGTAGTTTCTTGGCCCTATTAAATATTCCAAATGAAACATACATATCTGTAAATTCAATACTAACACCACAGATTAGAAAAAAATGTGTGAAATTTATCTTTCTGGGTCTGGGTTGCCTCACTCAGAATACTTGTTTCTAATGCCACCCATTTACTTGCAATTTTCATTTTCTGTAGCATCTGAGTAATATTCTATTGTGTAATTTCTCACATTGTAGGAACCCATGTAAAAAAGCTGTGAACTTATCTGAACTATGGATGGGACAGTGTGCAGAACGTTCTTACACAAGATGATCTTCTAGAAAGAATTACATGAACTATGGTAAGTGAATGCACTAGAAAGCAAGGACATGAAGGGATGCCGTGGCATGTCCACGTCATCTCTGTGGAAAAGGCAATGGCCTGGGAGGAATATTCTTGGCTCGTTTCACTTGACCAAAGATGAAAAGACATAATACCAGGTGTACTTGTATTTGCTTAAACTAATTGTAAATGTCACTTCATGTTTTGCTTGTTTTCATAATAAAAATGAGAAAAGCTTTGTTTGCACTAGTCTTCACTTCAAAAGCCTGGAGTCCTTTGGAATCCTATGCAGATCTTTGGATTATATCCTTTGATCATGGGCCACAGGGCCTCAACACCACATTTTCATTACCAATTCATCCGTAAGCTGATGGACATCTATCTAGGTTGTTTCCATTTCGTGGATATTATGAATACAGCAGCAATGAACATGGGTGACCCAGTATCTCTAGAAATAGGAAATGAAGTCCTTTGGGTATAACCAGGAGTGACATGCTTGGGTCATATGGTAGATAAATTTTTATCTTTTTGAGGAGTTCCCATACTGATTTCCATAGTGGCTGAACCAGTTTGCAATCAATCAGCAGTGAATAAGTATTTCCTTTCTTTTCCACATCCATCCTAGAATTTGTGTGTGTATGTGTGTGTGTGTGTTTGTTGTTTTTGTTTGTTTGTTTTTTTAATCTTAATCATTTTGGCTGTGGCGAGATGAAATCTCCATGTAGTTTTAATTTGAATTTCTCTGGTGACCAAGGATGTTAAACATTTTAAAAGTGTTTCTTGGCCATTTGTATTTCATCTTTTGAGAACTCTCTTTAGTTCTATGCCCCATTTTAAAATTGGACATAATTTTGTTTGTTACTTGTTTAATTTTTGAGCTCTTTATTATAGATATCATCCGTCTGTTGTATATATAGCTGGTAAAGAATTTTTCCCATTCTGTAGGCTGCCTCTTCACTTGAATGATGATGTCCTTTACTATGTGGAAACTTTTTAGTTTCATGAGGTCCCACTTATCAGTTGTTGTTTTTAATGCCTGGCAACTGGGATGTTGTTCGGAAAGTCCTTTCCTATGCTGATGAGTGTAAGCATTTTCCTACTTCCTGGTTTATCAGAGTCAGGGTATCAGGTCTTATGTTGAGGTCCATGACTCATTTGGAGTTGACTTTTGTGTAGGGTGAGAGATGAAGATCAAGTTTCAGTCTTTTACCTGTAGCTCTCTAGTTTGAACACCACCATTTATTAAAGGAATTTTTTTCAATATTTTTGTTTTTATTTATTTATTAACATTTATTTATTTCTTCAAGTTACATCTCAATCATAGTCCACTCCCCTCTTCCCTTCCCGGTCCCACCCTCCTACCCTCTTCCCCCTCACCCTCCTATCTGCTTTTTTTTTTTTTTAATTTAAGGTGTATCTTCCCCTCCCCACCCCACAGATCCCCCTTTAAGTCCAATAAAAGGCAGGTTTTTTATAACAGTTAATACAATACAAAACAATAAGAACAATTAGGCCACAGTTATGAAAATTATAAAATATAACACACATTCCCAATGTCCAGTCCATACCTATTTATCAACGGATATTAATATTCTACTATCTATCCATCTCGATGAGTTTAAAGTTCTGTACCTAACTCAGTTTCCATCCTAACTTGCATTACCAACTTAAAAACATCTTCTTAGACCTAGAAAATCCTTTTAATTCCTAAACAACTTAAAATTTAACTGTGAGACTGTAACTATCTAGTCTTCAATCACATCAGAGACCTAAGTGGTGGTGCACACTAGCAAGTGGAGCAGAGACTCCCCTGGCATGGACTCTAATGCCTATTGATGATCTCCTTACCCTAGCTGGCTGCCCTGGCTGTCCTCAGTGGAATGTTCTTAGTCTCAATGTGACCCCAAGAGCTTGGGTGGGTTGTTGGGGGGCGGTGTCCAATTTTCTGAGGAGAAGGGAAGGAGGGGAAGGAGGAGGGTGAGAACTGGTGGAGAAGAGGGAGACGACTGCTATTGGCATGTAAAAAAAATAAATAAATGAATAAGCAATTAAAAAAAATCTATCAGCCTGAGAAATAATAAATCTTCAAAGTGTTGGGATTAAAGGCATGCACCACCACATCCCAGCTACTCTTTTTTTTTTTTTTTTTCCTAGACAGGGTTTCTCTGTGTAACAGAGTCCTTGCTGTCCTAGACTCACTTTGTAGACCAGGCTGGTCTTGAACTCAGAGAGATCCACCTGGCTCTGCCTCCCTAGTGCTGGGATTAAAGGTGTGCACCACCACTTAGGTCTTCTTCAATATTTATTGTTGGTTTCTTTGTCAAAATCAGGTGGCTGTAGGAACATGGCTTTACATGTGGACCCTCATTTCTATTCCATTGATCAGTAAGTTTGCTTTTTTTTGTACTAATGCCTTTTAGTAATACAATAATAATAGTAATATAGACTATATTATACTATAGTAGCATAACTTGAAATCTGGGATGATAATATGTTCAACATTTATTGTGTTGCTGAGGATTATTTTGGCTACCCTGAGTGTTTTATATTTCCATATGAAATCTATTTTTTCTCAATTTCTGTGCAGAATTGCATTGGAATTTTGATGAGAATTGTTTTGAAGCTGTATATTTTTTTTGGATGGCCATTTCCACGATATTATTAAGCATGGGAAATCTTTCTGTCTTCTGGTAGCTTCTTCAGTTTCTTTTTCAAAAGTTTTTATTGTACAAGTTTCTCACGTCTTTGGTTAGATTTATTCCAAGGGTTTTGTTTGTTTGTTTGTTTTTTTGAGGCAATTGTGAATGGAATTGTTTCCTTGATGTCTATCCTGTTGTGTTTATCATTTGTATGCATGAACATTACTGATTTTTATGTTAATTTTGTATCTTGCTAATTTGTTGAATGTGTTTCTCAGCTGTGGTAGTTTTCTGGTGGTCTTTAGGGTCTTTTGCACATAGAACCACATAATCTTCAAATAAAGATGCTTAGATTTCTTCCTTTCTGGTTCTATCTTCTTCATGTATCTTATAGCTCTAACTAAGACATTCAGTACTGTGTTGAATAGGAGTCAGAAGAGCAGGCATCCTTGTCTTGTTCTGTTGAGTGTGGGTTTTTTTCCTCCCAACTCAAAGCTCCTTATAAAAAGACTCATGAGATTCAAAATATATTTACAAATACCTAGGCTAAGGTGCATTGCTAGATTATGAATTTGAGATCTCTCCAGTCGATGTAGGCTCACAGGGCTGCAAACTTCTCTTTATGACTGCTTCCACCGTGTAACATAAATTTTTCTTATGCTGTATTCTTACTTTCATCCAATTCTAGAATTTAAAAATTTCCTGTCTTGATTTCTTTCTTTACTCAGTTCTGGTACAGTACTGTGTTGCTTAGTTTCCACAAATTTCTGTGTTGTCTGCCTTTTCTTTTGTTGTTGATATCTGGCTTTAATCCACAGCAGTTAGACAGGATGCAGGATGTGATTTCAATTTATATGTATTTTTGGTCTTGTTTTGTATGTCATCCAAGTTACTTTTCTTAGGGAATGTTACTATGGGGTACTAAGTTTTGGTGGAGACTTGTTTAGGTTATTTGTGATGGCACTGAGGCATCTAAAGTTAGGTCAGTGGAAGTATTTCTTGGTATGGATACATTTTCTCTCTTTTGTTGAGTGGGTGTTTGAAGCTTTGTGTTTTGTAACCCCAACTTGGGTGATTGGGCTTATGGTTCTGTCTTTGGGAAATTCAATATTGTCCAATGGGAGTCTCAGGAGTAGTCCCAGCTCAGCTTAGATTAAGTGAAGTTTTACATCTAGGAACAGATCTTTAGAGTTATAGGATTCTCCACGTCAATCTTCAGAAGTCTTGAGGAGGTATTCAGGATTTTCCTCAGGCAATAGGTAGTGATAGAATTGGTAATGCAAGTCTAGAATCTATACCAAGAAAGGAAGACTGTGTGGGAGGTTGCCAGAAGGCAGGTGCAGGATACCTGAGCTTCATGTGAGTCTGGAGTGTATGAAGCTGCTAATGTAGTCTAGTGCCCCACCTTGGTGAGAGGCATTCTAGGGTGGTAGGTATGGGTGTAGTCTGGTGCCTGCCTAGAGAAGAGATCAGGTGAATGTAGTGGGGATGGGTGGAGCTTGTTGAAGTAGGTGGGGAGGAGTTGTGGAAGAGTGTAGGGCTGGGAACAAGCAAGGGCTCTCAGGAGTTTATGGGCAGCATGAGTTGGTACTCCCTACCTTAAGAAGATATGTGGAAATGATCTTGTTTTCTTGGTTTAGTCATTGTGACTCCATAACATTTTTACATTAAGAGCACTTTGACCTTATGTTTTTCTCTGCTATTAATAAATATTATAAAAGTTATGACAACTAGTGATGTAGATAGTATTAACTGTTAACTCGTCTGAGCCTTGACCCACCTGAAAACAAAGTCTCAGTTGGGTAATTGTATCTATTAGGTTGGTCTGTGGGCATGTCAGTGGAAATTATCTTGATTATTAGTTGATAGAGGAGGGTCCAGTCCACTACTGGTAGATTGTTTCCTGGACAGGAGATCCTGAGTTATATAAGGAAGCTAGCTGAGCATGAACCAGAGAAAACTAGCAAGCAGAACTCTTCCATGTTTCTTGCCTTGAGTTCCTGATCTGACTTCCATTGGTGATGAACTCTGGACTGGAAGTGCAAGTCAAATGAGCTCTTTCCTCACACTTTGCACTTGGTAGTATGTAAGTCACAGGAACAGAAAAGAAACCAGAACAGCTGATATTTATTAAGTGATTGGCAGGAACTAAGCTCTCTTCTAGGTGCTTTCATGTGTATATCTTTTTTAATAATTTATTTTATTTCTTCAAGTTACATCTCAATCAAAATCCCCTCCCTACTCCCCCCTCTAGTCCCATCCACCCTCCTCCCCCTCAACCCCCCATCCTCTTCCCTTCTTCTTTTTTTTTTTTTTAGTTTAAGGTATTTCTTTTTCCCCCTCCAACAGCTCTCCCTTTCAGTCCAAAAACGGTTCTTTTTCTTATAACTATAAATACAATACAAAACAACAGAAATAAATAGGCCACAATTATAAGAGTTATATGGCTTAGCATACATTCCCAATGTCCAGTCCATATGTATTTGGCACCTGACTTTAACATTCTACTATCTAACCATCTCCATGAGTTTAAAGTTCTATATCTAACTCAGCGTTCATACTAACTTGCCTCACAATTTTAAAAATATCTTCTTAGATCCAGAACATCCTCTTGATTCCTAAACAACTCAAAATTTAACTATGAGACTCTAGCTATCTATTCTTCAACCACCTCAGAGACCTGAGATGGATAAATATATCTGATTATATAGGAAGTACAGGGCCTGCAGCTTCCAAAACTAAGAAATGACATACCAGTGGCTGCCTGGACAGTTCCCATTTTCTCTCCATACATTACAGCATCAATCTTCAGCCATTTGGCCCCGTTTCTCTGACAGACATTGATTGTAGAACAGGAATTATGAAGGACTTACCTACCCTGTCTTGGCAGAGCTAGGCTGTCGACTTATCTGCTTCCAAGTTTTGTCATTTTTGGACAGAAGTCTGTCTACAGTTGAAGCAAGGGGTTTTTCTTGCCAAGAGAAAGGCTTACCACCCATTCAATCATCTCCCACTGGAGATTCTTCGATGCTCATCTTCTACTTGGAATAGAATAGGGGGTGCTGTCAGGAGCTGACATGTCTCGATATCAAAAAATCTTAAGGTAAGAAAACATCTTTGAATGCCATATTCTGCAGATCTCTTGAGGTTTTTGAAGATGCCCTATCTATCTCTTATATTTAGATAAGCGACTGTTGCTTGTCTCTTAGCAACTTGATTTCTGAGTAGCTTAGAAAATAACTGTGATAGACTGTCATAGTAACTAACAAAATGACACATTTTCACGACTATTAGTTTCCGTTTCTTAATTATCCTAAACAGTTTATGTTGGTTGGTAGCAAGAGGTCAAAACTTGACATTTCATTTTTAAGTATTACTATGAACAATACCTTTAAGAAGCGTTACCCTTAATTTTGTATCAATATACAAAGATCAATACCAATGTGGCCCAATACAATCTTAATTTTACATCAATATACAAGGGTCAATACCATTGTGACCAAATATAATCTTAATTTTGTATCAATATACAAATATCAATACCGATGTAGCCCTATACAATCTTAATTTTGCATTAATATGCAATGATCAATACCAATTTAGCCAAATATAATATTAATTTTGTATCAGTATACAAAGGTATAAGGCCATATTCAATAATCTGTCCTTTTTTCTTGATCTTTCCTAAACTATGTCTGTTCCATTTTTCTCAAGTCTGTTCACTCCTATATAGGAGAGAAAGAAGGATACAGAAAAGAAAAAGAGAGAAGTCCCTGGGTCTAACTTCCAAAACCCATTTAACAAGACCATTTAACAGCTTGTAGTCTTTTTCCCTAAATAACAAAAGTTTCTATTATCTATCAAATAACAAAAGTGGGGGGAACACCCTCCCCACCTTCTGGGGATGGGACGTTGTTCTCTTAAAATGACTTTCTGCTGATTTGGGATGTAGTAAACCTGTTTGGGGCCCAAATAAGAATGGAAAAATGGTGTTAATAGAATCATTTCATGTTCAGTCCTTTTGTGCTCAGCTATTTAGATGTCCTCAGAAGTTCATAGAAGCTGATCTTCAGAGCTTTACTGAAGATCTGGCTGGAGCAGTCTGTGGAGCTGAACGATCTTAGCGATTTTGAGTTGTTGTGGTTGTAGACTTTTGAGGAAACAGCTATTGAGGTGTAGAGAGCTGCGATGTGCCACGCCCTAAAGATGGCGCTGGTCTCCGCCTTCCACCAGCCCGACGGTGAGCGCTCTCTATGATAATAAGTTCATATTTGGCAAAGACCGCTGATCTGGCTTGCTTCCGCATACGTGGGCCTCTAAGATAGCACCACTTGGCTTTACTTGACTGGC